>CAMZMU010000037.1:27997541-28555193 GCA_947311845.1 Poa pratensis
ACACGTTCGTTGGGAGACCCCAAGAGGAAGGTATGATGTAGTCAGCAGCAAGTTTTCCCTCAGAAAGAAACCAAGGTTATCGAACCAGTAGGAGCAGCAACTCTTCAGAAGGTTGTCAACGGCGCCAGAAAAATAGCTGTCGCAGGGAGTCTGGACTGTTGACGTGGAATCTGCACACAACACAATCAAACTACTTTGCCCCAACGAAACAGTGAGGTTGTCAATCTCACTGGCTTGCTGAAAACAAAGGATTAAACGTATGGTGTGGAAAATGAGTATTAAATTGCAGAGAATGAAAAAGGAACAGTTTGCAGTTTGTGGTTGTTTAATCAGTGTAAAAGAATGGACCGGGGTCCACAGTTCACTAGTGGTCTCTCCATAAAAGATAACTAACATGTTGGTGAACAAATTACAGCTGGGCAATTGACGAATAGTGAGCGCATGACAATGCATATACATGACATGTTGACTACTATGATATTTAATTGGGCATTACGACATAATACATAGACGTTATCCAACAGCATCTATGACTAATAATCCACCGCCGGGTTGTCATCCGAGTCCCCCGTTGGTATTAAGTTGCAAGCAACGGATAATTGCATTAAGTAAAGTGCGTAATGTAAACAAACACATATGCCCGTGGACATAGCATCGTTAGGTTATCCCTAGTGGCAACAGCACATCCACAACCTTAGAACTTTCTGTCACTGTCCCAGGTTAAACGGAGACATGAACCCACTATCTAGCATAAATACTCTCTCTTGGAGTTACAAGCATCTACTTGGCCAAAGCATCTACGAGTAACGGAAAGCATGCAAGATCTTAAATAACATATAAGATAGATTGATAATCAACTTGACATAATATTCAATATTCATCGGATCCCAGCAAACACAACATGTAGCATTACAATAATATGATCTTGATCATGTAGGGCAGCTCACAAGATCTAAACATGATGGCACAAAGTGGAGAGACAACCATCTAGCTACTGCTATGGACCCGTAGTCCAAGGATGAACTACTCACGCATCACTCCGGAGGCAGGCATGGCGATGTAGAAGCCTCCGGTGACGATTCCCCTCTCCGGCAGGGTGCCGGGAAGAGGTTCTGAACCCTCCCGAGCTAGGGTTGACGACGGCGGCGTCTCTGGACTTTTCGTGGATATTTGCTCAGGTACTTAGGGTTTTCGCGTCGGGGGAATAAGTAGGCGAAAGGGCGGCGGCTGCGGACCCCCGAGGGGCCCACACCACCAGGGCGCGGCAGAGGGGGGCCCGCGCCCTGGTGCGTGTGGCCTCCTGGTGGCCCTCCTCTGCTGCTCCTTCGCTCCGTCAGGCGTGTTCTGGAAAAATAGGCACCCCCGTGTAGTTTCGTCCAATTCCGAGAATATTTCCAGACTAGCTTTTCTGGAATACAAAAACAGCAGAAAACAGGAACTGGCACTTCGGCATCTTGTTAATAGGTTAGTCCCAAAAAATGTATAAAAGTGATATAAAGTAGATGCAAAACATGTAGCAATTGGTATAAAACAAGCATGGAACATCAAAAATTATAGATACGTTTGAGACGTATCAGCATCCCCAAGCTTAGTTCCTACTCGTCCTCGAGTAGGTAAACGATAAAAACAAATAATTTTTGAGGTGACATGCTACTATCATAATCTTGATCATATAATATTGCAAGGCACATGTAAATGAATGAAGTGATCCAAGTCAATGGTCTATAATTTGCTACCAAATAGATAATGAGTAAACAATGAATCACACAAGCTAAACGTTTTCATGAATAGTACTTTCGAGACAAGCATCAAACAGTTTTGCATAAGTGTTAACTCATAAAGCAATAGTTTCTAACAAAAGGTATTTAATCAACACAAAGGAAGAATTTAGTTTCAGCATTTGCTTCAACTTTCAACATATTTATCTCATGGATATTGTCAACACAAAGTAGTATAACAAGTCCAATACATTGCATATAACGCATGTTGTAACAAAGTTGACACTAGTGTTTGCTTGTGGAAGACAGAAAGAATAGGAAAACTGACTCAACATAAAAGTAAAAGAAAGGCCCTTCGCAGAGGGAAGCAGGGATTAAATCATGTGCTAGAGCTTTTAGGTTTTTGAAAGCATATAGAGATTGCATAAAATATTTGATACTCCTCCCAACCTTGCTAACACAAGCCATGGCTAACCGAATCCTCGGGTGCCTTCCATCAATCACATACCATGGAGGAGTATCTATTTTTGAGAGGTGTTTGTTAATTGTCAACGAATGGTAGCGGGTGAGAACAGTATTCTACCTGTCGAACGGACTTTTAAGAGCGGCTCCCATGAAGGACGTTATTTCTACCAGCAAGGCAGATCATCCCTCTTTCTCTTTGGTTTACACACATTCAGGTATTTCACTGTTTGTCATTGCTTACTGATGAATCAGGGCAAAAGTGTGAAGAGAATTAATTGGTTAAAGTTGTAATTAATTGGGACTGGGCACCCCGTTGCCAGCTCTTTTTGCAAGTTATTGGATAAGCGGATGTATATGCCACTAGTCCAGGTGTAAAAGTCCACTCGACAAATAGAATAAAGAATAACCACACTAATTCCTCATGAGCTAGTAAACATTGACACAAAAAGGGAATAATAACATTTTGAATAATTTAAAGGTAGCACATGAAAAATTTACTTGGAGTGGCAAGGAAATACCACATATAGGTAGTTATGGTGGACACAAATGGCATGGATTTTGGCTCAAGGATTTGGATGCACGAGAAGCATTCCCTCTCAGTACAGAGTTTAGGCTAGCAAGGTTATGTAAGCAAACAAGAATATCAACCCGTACACCAAGTTTTATATGACAAACATATTGCAAACGTTATAAGACTTCATACCGTCTTCCTTGTTAACCAAACCCTGTTATTAGAAAATATCTAGACCTTAGAGGTACCACCGATGCAAACCAAATTTTCAACAAGCTTTACGGTAGTTCTTCACTAATAGGCTTAACTCATGTGATGCACAATTTAATCATGATCTACTTGTTAACTCAAAACAATTGACAAGCATCAAGTTATCCATTTTAGTGATCTACAAGATTAAGCAAGTTTTTCCTTATACCAATTACCACATGCAACATTTTCTGAACCAACCAAACACCAATCAATTTATTTCATCAACTCTCCAAACAAATATAAGTGAAGCAAGAGAGTACTTTCTACAAAAGAAAGCTAATAGCTCTGACAAGAGATACATGAAAACAAGAGCTAAAAGCTGAACAGCGCTAGATATGAATACTCAACAAATATAAGTGAAGAATAGGAGTATTCTCATGAAAAAGCGGAGCGTGTCTCTCTCCCAATCAAGAATGCTAGGGTCCAGTCAAGCTTTATTGAAAATAAAAGTGCAATACTGAAAATAAAAGCACACAGACGCTCCAAGAAAAGCACATATGATGTGAAAGAATTAAAATATAGTTTCACTAGAGATGACCTGATAATTTTGACGATGAAGAAGGGGATGCCTTGGGCATCCCCAAGCTTAGACGCTTGAGTCTTCTTGAAATATGCTGGGGAGATCCATGGGAGCCTCCCCAAGCTTAAGCTCTTCACTCTTCTTGATCCTATTATATCATCCTTCTCTCTTGACCCTTGAAAACTTCCGTCACACCAAACTCAAAGTAGATCTCATTAGAGGGTTAGTGCATAATCAAAAATTCACATGTTCTATAAAGACGCAATATGATTTGTTACTTTAAACATTAGCTACAGCCACTGATGTTATGTGAAGCTCTTCCACCCAAAAAAAATTTCACTCAACACTAGTAAAAGAGAGAATGCAAAAATAAAAAGGCATAATCTGTCTAAAACAGAACAGTCCGCAAAGACGAATTTTTTCGAGGCACTTACGACGCTCAGATCGAGAAACTCTGAACTAATGAAAGTTTCAGACATTCATAAAGATTACGCACAAAAATTTCAGATTTAATTAACAATCTGGTGATTTTAGGAATTTCGTACAGTGAACAGCAAAAATCTGTTTCTGCGCAGCAATCAAAATTAAGCATCATCTTATCATTAGAGGCTACTCTTGGCACAACAATGCGAGAAAATAAAGATACAAAGGAGTTGCTACAGAAGTAAACAAACTCCTTGACTCAATAAAAGAAAAATTGCAGAAAAAAAAATGGGTTGCCTCCCATAAGCGCTTTTCTTTAACGCCTTTTAGCTAGGCACAAAGCATGCATCAAGTATTACCAAGTGAAGAAGCATCAACATTGTATTTGTTCGAACAATAGAATCATAAGGTGGCTTAATCTTCTTCCTAGGAAAGTGTTCCATACCTTTCTTGAGAGGAAATTGATATTTTATATTCCCTTCTTTCATATCAATAATAGCACCTACAGTCCTAAGAAAAGGTCTTCCCAGCACAATAGGGCATGATGGATTGCACTCAATATCCAAGACAATAAAATCAACGGGGACATAATTGTTGTTAACCATGATAAGAACATCATCAATTCTTCCCAAAGGTTTTTTAATAGTAGAATCAACAAGGTGAACATCCAAGTAACAATTTTCCAAAGGTGCTAAATCAAGCATATCATATAATCTTTTAGGCATAACAGAAATACTAGCACCAAGGTCACACAAAGCATTGCAATCAAAGTCATTCAATTTCAATTTAATGATGGGCTCCCAACCATCTTCTAACTTCCTAGGGATAGAAGCTTCATGTTTAATTTCTCTTCCCTAACTTGCATGAGAGCATTAGTAATATGTTTAGTAAAAGCCATGTTTATAGCACTAGCATTAGGACTTCTAGCTAGCTTTTGCAAGAACTTAATTACTTCAGAAATATTGCAACCATCAAAATCAAAGTCATTATCATCAAAAGTAATGGAATTATTCTCTTCCTTATTGCTAGAAATTTCAGCATCTTTATCAAGGACAGTTTCAGAGTTATCAGGCAATTTAGGACATTTTGCAATAGAAGTGGAAACATTACCAACACCAACTATCTTGCCATTAATGGTAGGAGGTTTGTTAACACTTGAGTTTGAAGCATTTTCAGAAGTAGTAATAGTATAAACTCTAGCAATATTATTCTTTCTAGCAATTTCATCCTCTCTTTCCCATCTAGCATGCAATTCAGCTAACATCCTCACATTGTTATCAATTTTAACTTGTATAGCATTGAGAGTTTTGCTCTCTTTAACATCATGAGGCATGTTCTTTAGTTTCAATAAGTCAACATCAAGAGCAAGACTATCAACTTTAGAGGAAAGCACATCAATTTTCCCAAATTTCTCCTCAACAGTTTTATTGAAAGCAGTTTGTGTACTAATAAAATCCTTAAGCATAACTTCAAGATCAGAGGGTACACTCTTATTATTGTTGTAGGAGTTACTATAGGAATTTCCATAACCATTGCCACTATTAGAAGGATAGGGCCTATAATTGCTATTACCAAAATTATTCCTATAAGCATTGTTGTTGAAATTATTATTTTTAATGAAGTTCACATCAACATGCTCTTCTTGAGCAACCAAAGAAGCTAAAGGAACATTATTTGGATCAACATGTGTTTGACCATTTGCAAGCATAGACATAATAGTATCAATTTTGGCACTCAAGGAGGAGGTTTCCTCAACAGAATTTACCTTCTTACCTGTTGGAGCTCTCTCGGTGTGCCACTCAGAATAATTAATCATCATATCATCAAGAAGCTTTGTTGCAGCACCCAAAGTGATGGACATAAAGGTACCTCCAGCGGCCGAATCCAATAAATTCCTCGAAGAAAAATTTAATCCTGCATAGAAGGTTTGGATGATCATCCAAGTAGTCAGTCCATGAGTGGGACAATTTTTAACCAATGATTTCATTCTCTCCCATGCTTGAGCAACATGTTCATTATCAAATTGCTTAAAATTCATTATGCTACTTCTCAAAGAAATAATCTTAGCAGGAGGATAATATTTTCCAATAAAAGCATCTTTGCATTTAGTCCATGAATCAATACTATTTCTAGGCAAAGATAGCAACCATTCTTTAGCACGTCCTCTCAAGGAGAAAGGAAAAAGTTTCAGTTTAATAATATCACCATCTACTTCCTTGAGCTTTTGCATTTCACAAAGTTCAACAAAGTTATTAAGGTGAACAGCAGCATCATCAGTACTAACACCAGAAAATTGCTCTTTCATAACAAGATTTAAAAGTGCAGGTTTAATTTCATAAAATTCTGCTGAAGCAGCAGGTGGAGCAATAGGTGTGCATATGAAATCATTGTTGTTCGTGCTAGTGAAATCACACAACTTAGTGTTCTCAGGAGTACTCATTTTAGCAGAAATAAAAACAGTACAGAAAATAACTTGAAAGTAAACTAGATGCAAGTAACTAATTTTTTTGTGTTTTTGATAATTGAAAGCAAACAAGATAAAATAAAATAAACTAAGCAAGACAAAAACAAAGTAAAGAGATTGGAAGCGTGAAACTCCCCTTGCAGAAGACTGCTGTCTCCCCGGCAACGGCGCCAGAAAAATAGGCTGTTGACGAGACAGAGAGCTTCCTGAAGAACTTCTACTCCCCGGCAACGGCGCCAGAAAAATAGCTTGATGACGTGAAACACACGTTCGTTGGGAGACCCCAAGAGGAAGGTATGATGTAGTCAGCAGCAAGTTTTCCCTCAGAAAGAAACCAAGGTTATCGAACCAGTAGGAGCAGCAACTCTTCAGAAGGTTGTCAACGGCGCCAGAAAAATAGCTGTCGCAGGGAGTCTGGACTGTTGACGTGGAATCTGCACACAACACAATCAAACTACTTTGCCCCAACGAAACAGTGAGGTTGTCAATCTCACTGGCTTGCTGAAAACAAAGGATTAAACGTATGGTGTGGAAAATGAGTATTAAATTGCAGAGAATGAAAAAGGAACAGTTTGCAGTTTGTGGTTGTTTAATCAGTGTAAAAGAATGGACCGGGGTCCACAGTTCACTAGTGGTGTCTCTCCATAAAAGATAACTAACATGTTGGGTGAACAAATTACAGCTGGGCAATTGACGAATAGTGAGCGCATGACAATGCATATACATGACATGTTGACTACTATGATATTTAATTGGGCATTACGACATAATACATAGACCGTTATCCAACAGCATCTATGACTAATAATCCACCGCCGGGTTGTCATCCGAGTCCCCCGTTGGTATTAAGTTGCAAGCAACGGATAATTGCATTAAGTAAAGTGCGTAATGTAAACAAACACATATGCCCGTGGACATAGCATCGTTAGGTTATCCCTAGTGGCAACAGCACATCCACAACCTTAGAACTTTCTGTCACTGTCCCAGGTTAAACGGAGACATGAACCCACTATCTAGCATAAATACTCTCTCTTGGAGTTACAAGCATCTACTTGGCCAAAGCATCTACGAGTAACGGAAAGCATGCAAGATCTTAAATAACATATAAGATAGATTGATAATCAACTTGACATAATATTCAATATTCATCGGATCCCAGCAAACACAACATGTAGCATTACAATAATATGATCTTGATCATGTAGGGCAGCTCACAAGATCTAAACATGATGGCACAAAGTGGAGAGACAACCATCTAGCTACTGCTATGGACCCGTAGTCCAAGGATGAACTACTCACGCATCACTCCGGAGGCAGGCATGGCGATGTAGAAGCCTCCGGTGACGATTCCCCTCTCCGGCAGGGTGCCGGGAAGAGGTTCTGAACCCTCCCGAGCTAGGGTTGACGACGGCGGCGTCTCTGGATCTTTTCGTGGATTTTGCTCAGGTACTTAGGGTTTTCGCGTCGGGGGGAATAAGTAGGCGAAAGGGCGGCGGCTGCGGACCCCCGAGGGGCCCACACCACCCTAGGGCGCGGCAGAGGGGGGCCCGCGCCCTAGGTCGTGTGGCCTCCTGGTGGCCCTCCTCTGCTGCTCCTTCGCTCCGTCAGGCGTGTTCTGGAAAAATAGGCACCCCCGTGTAGTTTCGTCCAATTCCGAGAATATTTCCAGACTAGCTTTTCTGGAATACAAAAACAGCAGAAAACAGGAACTGGCACTTCGGCATCTTGTTAATAGGTTAGTCCCAAAAAATGTATAAAAGTGATATAAAGTAGATGCAAAACATGTAGCAATTGGTATAAAACAAGCATGGAACATCAAAAATTATAGATACGTTTGAGACGTATCAGACTCCCCAAGATGAGGGTGTGGGCTGGACGTGCCGGACAGAAAACTGGGCCACGCCGAACCGAAATCGCGTTTGGCCGTCGCGAGTGGGAGCAAAAATGTGTCCGACACGCCCCAAAGGCGTTTGGACGGCCATTTGGGCGCCCCGAGTGGAGATGCTCTAAGGGCACGTACAACGGGTGATGTAAAATACTCCCTCCGTTCCAATATATAAGACGTTTTATCTCTTTAACATGTTGTCTAGGTGCATACCAAAATGAGTGTGCATACACACTAAAATATGTCTACATACATCTACATATATGTGAATGTGGACAAATATTAAAATGAGTGGGCAGTCCCCGGCTAATTTCGGACGGGACCTTCTTCAGCAACTCGGGGACTCGCCGTCACCATTGTTCCCCGAGCTCGAGCTTGCTGCTGTAAGCAGCGGCAGGCACAGCCTACATCAACAAGCATCATCAAAAGGTCACGGTTAGTTAATCCTGAAAGTTACCCGGGGACTGCCCTTCCTGCCATGCTTAGTTGTTTCCCCCCGGGAGCAAGATGTCTTGACCCGGGGACTGCTTAGCTAGTGTTGTACAGTGTCTCCTAGATAAGAGAAGAGACTAAGGGACTCGGTTGAGTCCAGTCTTGCCTCCTTGTGCATAGTATAAACTGCTAGATTTACTTTCCGACATGTGCTGCAGTTCATTGCCTTGTTAGACTTGCTGTTCTTTTTTGAATGATCTTGATACGTATGCTGGAACTAGTTGATCCCTGTTAGTAGATTTGTTATTCCCGTCAAGTATTCTTTGTGTATATATGTGCTGGACTAACACTGAAGGGTGGAGTCGGTTTTGCTGAAAACGTTCGTATCTGGATCATGCTGTTATCTGGATCATGCTGTTATCCGGGTCATGCTGTTATCCGGATCATGCTGTTATCTGGGTCATGCTGTTATCTGTTATCCGGATCATGCTGTTATCTGAATCATGCTGAAATCTGGGTCATGCTGAAATCCGGGTCGTCTTGGAAATCCGGATCATCCTGAAATCCGGGTCATCTTGGGAGTCCAAGTTAAGCTTGGAGATACGATATATGTGGATCCAATCTGACAGACAGGTGATTCAAACTGGGATATTGATGTTCCGGCCGGCATAATTGTCTTCCTCAACTTCTCCAAACAACGTTGCCTCGTGAGTATCATTTATATGTCTGCATTACTCTTCTTACATATTCTCAAACGGTACTCGGGGACTGCCCCCTCGCTTTTTGTCTAAGTGTTCTACCCGGGACAAGATGTCTTGACCCGGGGACTGAGTAGCCAGACTGTTTTACTCTTTCTCCTAGATAATAAAAGTAACTCGGGGACTCGGTTGAAACCGAGTCTAGTTTTTTGTGCATGGTATCTGCTGTCAGATTCGTTATCTGTCAAGTGCTATAGCTAGTTTGCCTCGGCTAGTATAATTGTTATTCCCGTCAATTATTCTTCATGATATGTATGTTGGACTAACGTTGTAAGGTGACATCGGTTTTGTTGAGAATGTTCGTTATTGAGGTATCCTGGAAATCCGAAGTATTCCAGAAGTCCGGATCGTATTGAAAATCCGAATCACTTTGGAAATCTGGATTCTGTTGGTAATCCGAATCACTTTGGAAATCTGGATTCTGTTGGTAATCCGAATCACTTTGGGAATCTGGATTCTGTTGGTAATCCGAATCACTTTGGAAATCTGGATTCTGTTGGTAATCCGAATCACTTTGGAAATCTGGATTCTGTTGCTAATCCGAATCACATTGGAAATCTGGATTCTGTTGGTAATCCGAATCACTTTGGAAATCTGGATTCTGTTGGTAATCCGAATCACTTTGGAAATCTGGATTCTGTTGGTAATCCGAATCACTTTGGAAATCTGGATTCTGTTGCTAATCCGAATCACATTGGAAATCCGAATCATATTAGTAATCCGAATCACATTGGAAATCCGAGGTATCCTGGTAATCCGAAGTATCATGGTTATGTTGGTTAACTCAAATTACCCAAGTTATCGAGGCAGTATCGGTATTCACAGATCGCCGTTTATTTCGGTTTGCCACAGTATCACGGCATCATTCCACATCACAGATCGCCGTTTATTTCGGTTTGTCACAATATCATGACATTATTCCATATCCCACATCGCTGTTTATTCTGTTTGCCAGCGTATCATGGCATCATTTGCATACCAGATCTTTGTTTATGTTTGTTAGCTAGAGGCAACCTTTGAGATATGTTTTTGCAGGTTATATGTCTTTCCAGCAATGGCTGGAGACAACTATGTCGGTATACGCCCGGAGTGGCTAAGACCGGCATTCGAGATATGCTTATGTCAAACCAGCAGAGGCTGGAGACATTGATGTCGGTAAGCGCCCAAAGTGGCTACCGGACATCCGAGATACCGAGACATGTGTGATATGCCCAGAGGGGCCGAGGTACCGAGACATGTGTAATATGCCCAGAGGGGCCGAGGTACCGAGACATGTGTGATATGCCCACAGAGGGGCCGAGGTACCGATACATGTGTGATATGCCCAGAGAGGCCGAGATACCGAGACATATGAGATACATACTTGCAGGTTTATGTCGGTCCAGCTTACGCTGGCGGCATCCGAGTTCGGTAAAAGCCAGGAGGGCTAACCGACGCTGGCGGCATCCGAGTTCGGTAAAAGCCAGGAGGGCTAACCGACGCTGGCGGCATCCGAGTTCGGTAAAAGTCAGGAGGGCTAACCGACGCTGGCGGCATCCGAGTTCGGTAAAAGCCAGGAGGGCTAACCGACGCTGGCGGCATCTCAATTCGGTAAAAGCCAGGAGGGCTAACCGACGCTGGCGGCATCTCAATTCGGTAAAAGCCAGGAGGGCTAACCGACGCTGGCGGCATCTCAGTTCGGTAGAAGCCAGGAGGGCTAACCGACGCTGACGGCATCCAGGTTCGGTAAAAGTCAGGAGGGCTAACCGACGCTGGCGGCATCCGTTGTTGATTCGGGTGAGCTCGGTTAACCGGATGTCGCATTTGGCTTGGAAGGCATGGCTAGGTGACCGTATTACAAAGGCGCCCATGCAAGCAGAAGGTTGTGCATACGGAGGTTTTTGGTATGATTATTTTTGTAAGTCTGTGCGCGACTCTGCGAGTCCCCCACAGCCTCGGGGACTACTGTCGGGGATGTGATCCCCGGGTACCCCAAAGTTATTGGTTTGGCGGAGCTAATAGAAGCAAGCAACAATAAAGAAACAGGAAATAAATAAAAGAAAAGCAAGAGAGATCCAGGCAGCATGTGATGCCGAGTAGAAAAATTGATTCGGTTGCTCTTGGCCAGGCCGAGATGGTTCAAACTCGGACATGACGAGATGATTCTGTCTCTGGCAGACCAAATTTGCTCTTACTCGGGCTGGGCCGAGTCTCCTATCTCCCAGGTGGACCAAATTTCCTTGGTGGACAGAGTTTACTTGCTGGACCGAGTTGCCTATATCAAACTGGACCGAATCTTCCAGGGGTTGACTCGGACGGGCCACTTGCTCAGCCTCGGAGCAGGTCGAGGTGCAAACAGGCCGAGATAGCCCTCAGCCTCGGTCTGGGCCTCTGCCAGGCCGGATTTCCCTTGACCCGGCTGGACTGAGGTGACAATAATTCAGTTTGGGCCGAGTTTGCCCAGGCCGGGTTACCAGCAGAACTCGGATGGGCCAAATGCAAGCTACCTCGGATGGGCCTTGGTTGCTTCACCCCGGATGGGCTGTTGCTGAACCGAGCTTCCTGTGTCTCGGATCGGGCCAAGGTGAACTTCATCGACCGAACTGTTTTATTCTCAGCTGGACCGAGTCTGTTTGATCGGAGCTGGGCAGACCGAAGCTGCTGTCCTGTGGCGCAAGCAGGTTGAGCTCGGGCAGGACCGGATCATTTCCCAGACCGGATCATCTCCCAAAACCGAATCATCACTCCACGCCGGGACACCTTTAACCGGATCACTCTCACAGACGCCGCATCATCCCTAACCGGATCATCTCCGCCGATGCCGGGACAGCCTTATCCGGATCATCACAAATATCTTCGGGAGAGGATAAGAAGAGGACGTGGAGATTCAGAGGACAACGGCTAAAAGACAAAAGCAAGGACGGCATCTCCCGGAGATGCCGGAGACAAAGGCTAGAAGACAAAGGAGTCAACTTATGAACAGTGCGCGGTGCCTCCTCCTCCACTCATTGTTCCCTGGGTTCCACGTTATAAGGAGCACCAGGGAGAGGGCACGTAGGGGGACGCGCGCAGACAGGGACAGCCCCTGGGCTCTCTCTCTTCTTCCTCTTGCTCACTGGAGCTTTCTTCTTGCTTGGTTTCCTCTCCATTGCTAGATCCTCACAGCTCGAGGAGCACATGTACAAATCATATACAAAGAGGAGAATACACCAAGTAGGCTAGTGCTGCAGTAGGGGTTTTACCTCCTCACGAGGGCCCCGAAGCAGGGTACATCGTGTGTGCTTTGTGTTCTTGCGGTTCTTGTTCTTGTTCTTGCTTGTTCTTCGTGTTCTTCGTGTGTTCTTCGTGTGCGACTCCATCGCGCAATCCCTCCCCGAAACCACAAGCATCTGTTCGGCCCCAGAATAAGCCTACCCCTAGGCATCTGCGTGTTCCCACCACGACAGGTGATATTGTTTTACCTAGTACAAATCAATCATTTGTATAAGAGTGTGGATCAAACGCTAAGAAGAAACTTGTCGAATTGATGTGAGCTGAGCAATTTCAATACCAAGTGTAAATTAAGCATGGGATCCCATCTAATTGTCATTACCATGATTGGACCAGTAAACTAGCAGCAAAACAATTAGGGGACAAACCCTTCGCATATATTAGTTTGTATATTCTAGAGTTAACTATTCGGTATATCGATAGTTCTCTCTTATATTTACTTTGACATCGGTTAGTGATCGGTTCATTATATTTAAGTAAACTAGAATACACATCTACACGTACATATACTTGCAGTTCAGCTAGGTGGTAAGAACATGTGTGGGAAGACATGCCATTTTTTCTCACTGGTCAACAAGAATACAATTTAACCAACGAATTTCAAGAAGTAGTGCCTCAAAAAGAAACAACTAACATAAGTTCAGCTATAAAATATGTTTTAGATTTAGTACACATGCATGTAATTTCCTTGCTCAGAGATAAAATTACTTAATAAAACGACTATTTCTTGGTATGGTTGGATTATATTGTGGTTAATTTTCTAATGATAATATGAAATAGTGGCTAAGATCATATGTAGAGAGAATAGGTTGTTATTGTAAAAAGTCAAAAAGTTTAGTATAAATAAAAAATGTTTTTCTATTTTATTAACTCGTTATGGGGACGTGAAAGGAGCAGGTATGAGGGTCCCCTTTGTTAATGGCACGGCTGTTGTGGTCTTGTTAGAGTGCTGATTTAGGCACGCCAGGGACCATCTTAATTACTGCATACACATGCACCGTATCTATAAAATTACCATGTACAGTATAAAATTAGAACATAGTGGTATGGGATCCACATGTCAGCTTCATCTTCTTCCCCATGTTCCGGCGCGTTGGCGCGCGGATGAGTGCGTCCACCCGGTCAACGCGTCCACCACGCGAAAGGTGCGGAAGGTCAGCCCAGGAGGAGGCGTCGCACGCGCGGGTAATCACACTTGACATTGAGGTTGACCACGATGAGCTTGAACTGGTTGACTGCACGCTCCGGCGACGACCATGCTGTACATCCAAGTCGACTTTGTCAACTCGGACATCGCCAGCACCAACGACACCTATGCCGCGAGGACTAAGTCCGTCTTCCGTCTCCAAGGAGAAGGCCATTATCACAACCACCCTGGAGGGCGGCCGCCTGGAGTCGATGACTCGATGGTGGAGGTGAGACCCACGGCGAGGTACTCCTGAGAGTGGGCAAGAGCACATCCATTGGAGGTGGCTCGTGTGCTAGAGAGGACGTACTCGCCGGAGCAGATTGGATGAGCGGGGAGAGAAAGCTGTGGCTAGGTGACCCACTTCTTTAATGCATCGTACCTACGCCTACGCATCTGGTATGCCCCACGCATGTACATCTGCTCTGACCCACTTCCTGGCACCACAATTGTACACATATTAATGCTCCTAATACAAGCTTGTCCGGATGAAATACATGGCCTGCTCTTTTCAGGTTCCGAATCATGAAGTCTCCACCACCGTCGATGCGCTGGGAGTAGATGTCGTCCGGAGCACTCTAGCATTTTCCGTTCCAGGGCGCCCTTCTCAATTTATCAGTTTTACGCTTAGGATATTTTAGTTCGCGTGCCAGCAAAACTGAAAATATTTATTTTCTATACAAAAATATTTCTACACTCCTTGGAACAGACTATACATGAATTTTGTTCACTAGGGGTTGGAGAGAAGGAAAAAATCTGTTTAGCCTCTTCCGACAAAATATGTGGACTTATTAATCAATATACTAATATTCTGAATTGAATTAACTTGTTTGTACTGTTTTTTTACATTAGAGTTTTTTACTATAGTTCTTACTGCATGTTTTTTAAGTATGTTAAATGTTAACAGATTTTATTGTGTTTTCCTTAGTTTACTCTTTTTAGCCTACCGCATTTTATATTACAAAGCGGAATTTTAATTTAAGAGTACATACATGGCAGAAGCATACATGGAGTATAATCCAATCTGATGAATGCAATGCACCGCAAGCAAATTCAATTCTTGCACATGTCAGGAAGGAGTTTACCAAGCAATCACTTTCATTTTCAACTAGGTGATTATAACCCGTAGATACTACTTGCCAAGCAAGTGATTATTACCTGACAACTAATATTTAGTAGTGAAGTTTAACGATAGAGTTACCAAGCGATCACTATTTTGAAGATCATGTCTCAATTGAACGAAGATAAAAAGCGGATCATAATTTTGGTTCACCATTTGAGGAATAAATTATTATATATTTTAAATTTCGAGTATGCTTAAGCGCAACACGGTAAGACTATATTGAGCATGTGTGGTAGTAAGTTTTGCTTGCTGTGAACAATAACATTTAAGATTTAAGTAAATTATTTTCTATTTATTTTTGGTATTTACATATATGTGTGTCCAACATGCCATTTTTACTTTTTATAATGGTCTAGCGCCATGTGCACTAGGTTTGTTGGTTACTAGTTGAATGCCCGTGCGTTGCCACGGTCATTATTTATTTTCACCCTTATAAGGATATTAAATAAAGCAAATGCATCATTATTCATCACATTTATCAATAATTCCACCAGGGACAGTTTGGATTTAATCGAGTTTTTTGTTTTTACTGATGGGCTTTTCCCCATTTTCATGTGGTTGGATGAGGTGGAGGGAGAGATAGGAATACAAGCGGTTATCTGTAAATGTGTAATGTGGGTGTTCCTGTCCGTTAGATATAAATCGAACGATTCTGGATAAAAGATGGCAGACACATCATCATCACCAACTGTGATTTTTATAGGAGTAGAGAAAAACATTAGCTTCCAAAAAGGTGATTCAGCCAAGACAAGCAGTTAAAAATTATTCGATCCTTGTCCGTGAAAACGAAAATACCTTTTCACCACAAGATTTCTTTTGACGAGATGTTCAAAATAGAAAGTTGACTTGCCGCCATTTCTCTTATGTGATTTACACTAGCTTGCAATGTATTTGCATTTTTCCGTGCCTATTAATGTATCGTTACACTAGTTTTTACTGTACATTTTTTCGCCTTGTTACCTGTTTGCAGTGCGTTTTTACATTAGTTGTATTGTGTAGTTGCACTAGGTCCTACTGCGCTTTATTAAGTCTGCTACGTTTTTACGGTAGATTTTCTTGTATTTTCACTAGTTTCTACTATATTATTTTTGGAGTCTACCGCATTTCGGTACTACAAACCGGAACTTAATTTAAGTGGCATCCTTATTCACCGTACGTATATGGCGGAAGCATATACGGGGAATAATCCAATCCGGTGACTGCTGCACACGCAACAAAATCCAATTCTTGCTTGCACATGTCAGGAAGGAGTCACACACCCTTCACCGCTTCACGTAGTAGTCGATCCAGAGAGCAGCACATGTGTTTCACCTGCTCGATCGCATCCAAGAAGCCTAAACAAAACAAAACAAAAAGAGGAAGAGAACCAATACTCTATCCCTACACGCGGCAACGCTGACCTATCAACGGGCAGGGGCAGCCAGGAGGTAGGACGAGTGGACGACGGCGAGCGACGCCACGTGACCACCGGCCGCTAGGAAAGCCGAGGAGGAGCACGCGGAAAGGGGCTGCGGATTGCTTTTGGATTCCGTGGACCGGACCTGCGAAACCGCGGCACCGAAGATGCGTCGTGAGCTGAGCGGTGACATCACATCAGGCAGGAGGACGCTGCTCTTCTGCTCTGAACGGCGGCAACTACCCAGTGCCCGTACGGCCGTACTGGGCGTACAGTGCAGCTCCGAATCTACATTCGAGTATGGGATATGGCTCACCTAGTATAGCTACTACTACGAGTCTACGATACGGTAGGTTGGACTCTAGCGGAAATTCATAATGCCTTCTGAGCTCACATGTTCATGTCCGAATATATTTTTTGAAAAAAAAGTAAACTATTCCAACAAAAATCTGAAAACAATGACTAATGAACACATACAAATGTTTTACATACGTGTCAAGTTTCGTGGTGAAATAACATTTGTGCTGCTTTGTGAGAAAAAATAAATCGGTGGCCAAAATGAGATTAAAAATATATTATTTTGAAGCATTGTTTTCTTTTTTTCGCATGGAGGACAACACATGTCATTTCATCACGAAACTTGATACATATGTAAAACACTTGTATATGTTCGTCACATTTTTCTTTCAGAATTTTTAGAATTTTTTTTTCGGACAGAAGCATGTGAATCCGGGAGCCAAAACACCCCTCTCGGATTTTAGCACTTTGTTTATTTCGTTGAGGTTAGAATTTTTCTGTGGTTTCCCTTGTCTCTTCATCCGAGTACCCGGGCAAAGCAACCGCATTGAAATTATTTGTGCACTGTTCTCTATAATAAGCCCGGTGTGTGAGATTGTTTGATGTTTCCAAAGCAACTCACATCATTTCCTGGAGATAATATAACACTTGCTGAAGAACTTCCGGCAGCGATCATAGGCAGCTGGTATTTGTAAGATCAAAATGACAGTCTTCTTAGACGGCAGCATATAATACTCCACTATAAAGATATAATCGTGTATGGACGACTAGTTCCCAACTTGGCAAACCGACAATGTCTACTACACCCACGTCAGATGTTGAGATGTTCACGCACTTGGTCTCAGGACAAGATTAGTTTATCACATTTCCGCTAACCGCTTCTGAAAAAGACCGCGCCCCTATGATCATTATTCAACCAACCGCCAATAGCTAGGCCCCTTTCCTTTGCACAAATCATATATTGGTCAGCTTGATACGCATAATTTATGGGCCGTTCCAGTGGGAACATTTCATGCTTTACAAACAATTAGTACAGGTTGGATTGTTTTCTTTTCTGAACTTTGCCGCAACAAGCAAGCAACTGTAACATGACACTAGGACAAATTCAGCAATCAATATTTCTAAAACGCTGGTGATTGTGACGATGCCTTGCACCGCTGTAGCATATAGTACCCCGGAGTACTTGCGACTCACAGCTCATGCCTTGCAGATCACACTAAACAGGAGAAGTGGAGGTGTTCCAAGTTCCAACCACGAGTTTGCTGACTGTTCCCAAGTCTTGTCTTGCTCTTTCAGAGATCAGACTCGATCCTATCCTTGAAAAAAAACAGCAGATACATTTCTTTAAAGGCAGCAAAGTTGACCAGAACAATTAGCAAAGCTCACTTCACAGACTTCAAGATAAAACAATTAGAGTCAACACGTTCAACTTATACAAATTAAAGTGCACCGTGTAATGCGCGTTAAACCCAAAAGCTGGAAATATTTTTTCCGGTTAAGGTGTACAAGAATAGTCAGGTCAATCAGGGTAGGTAAAAATATCTTTCGAGGTCCACCTTTTGCTCGTTACACCAAAGTCAACTGAACAACGTGATATCAACGGATGAAATGGAGATGTACGACCCAAGATGGTAGTAAGAGGACTCCATGCTTATACAGAGAAATTCCTAGTGAACAACAAGAAAATGCATATGTTATTCATTCACTAGTGAACAACCATTATCCTCCAACGTTCATCTCAGTCTTCAGGAGGGTCTTAGGTCTGTTTTCTCCAATTTTCCAAGGTCTCTTATGTGCACTTTCTTAACACTGTGCATCTTCAAGTGCGAGTCTCAAAAATCTTAGCTCTAGACAGGAGAAAGAAATGTTAACTGTATCCACTAAATCAATGTTCTGGTTCAGATATTCCAGACAATTAGTAAGGTTTCTAATACCATCAAGGTCTGTTTTCTCCAATTTTCCAAGGTTTCTTATGTGAACTTTCTTAACACTGTGCATCTTCAAGTGCGAGTCTCAAAAATCTTAGCTCGACAGGAGCCAGAAATGTTAACTGTATCAACTACATCAATGTTCTGGTTCAGATATTCCTGGCAAGTGGCAACTAGTAAGGTTTCTAATACCATCAAGGTTATGAAAAAGATAAGCAGATAAGCCCTATAATCTACCAATATATTGCTTACCTCAGAAACATTGGAAACAAGCTGCAAAGTGCGACTGTTAAGTTGGCAAGAACACAATATTTTTCTGAACTTCGACACAAGCAAGACATTTTGAGAGAGACAGACAATGTTGTTTTCCATAGGACCACAGGATAACTTCAATATAAAAAGTACCAAACTATTTATGCTTGTATACCCACAATGCAGAGTTTACGTCTTACAAGATCACACTAAAAGAAAGTAGAGTTCTTCAAAGTTCAAACATGAGTTTGATAGCAGTTCTGTGGCCTGGTCTCGAGTTCTTCCTTCAGAGATTGGAATTTTAGGGGTGGCAAAGCTGACCTGCACAAGAGCATAATATTAAGTAAAGTGACAAATAAGTAGTCAATAGGTTCATCTTCTACGAACACGTTGCTCCGAATTCTCCTTTTGCACATTATTCGAAAGTAATCTGAAATTGGCTGATGAAATGTCGGTACTAAATTTCAAATGTTACCCAAAATGGTGAAACAGAAACGATGTGCCAGGTGCAATGTTTGAATCTCTGAAGGGGACATTGGTATTCCCAAATAAAACGACTGCAGTTTTTATTTACTTAAAGCTCTACCTATTCTTATGAAAAAAACCTAAGCGCCTGGGTCGCTGCCTCCTATATGTTAGAAACCTGAGCTTTTGCAAGTAACAGAATATACCAGTGAAATATATATTATTGTTCCTTCACTACAAAAGAATAGGCTGCACCTTTTCGGAGTGGAAGAACCAAGCCTCAAAGAATCACTATTTCTGCATCCTTCGATGCTCTTCTCATCTTCAGGAGGTTCTTCAGGAGCCAGTAAAGTTGATAATACCAACTATGTGAACGTTTTGGAAGAAACATACTTGACGATCTATTGATTCCCAGAGATGCACTGTGGGTACCATGGACTTCTTGGAAGTGAGCTGTAAAGTACAAACTGTAAATTAACAAGAGCTATGGAGATTTTGTATATCATGTAGCAAGTCAAATATTTCATCAATTCACCTTTAGATTAATAAGTTGCAGGTTGGGGGCATGCTGAAATAAGCAGAGAGCAAGATTTGCCTCTTTCGGATTACCAAGATCGATGTCCAGGCTTATCTTTGTTAGCCGGTGGAATAATTTCGGCAGACTGATAACCAGGACTTCATGTTCTGCACACTGTAAAGTAGCAAGAGGTCCATAAACATAATACCAAACTGTGAAATAACAAGCACCAAGGAAAAGTGGTCTATCACACATTCTTACCTGAAGTATTGGCCCATGAAGTGAAATATTTTCAACATCTGAAAGGGAAGCAATAAACTGAGAAAAATTAAAGTTGCATCTGGCCTTTGAAGCATCACCAGTGACATGTCTCAGTTTGATGACTGCCGAAGTAAGATATGGAGTATGCAGATTGAGGTGATTAAACTGTCCATCGACTGACAGTATCTTGAGCTTTGTTGAATGAATATTGATATTGGCAAAAGCTGATAAACCGAAAGAGAGTAAGCTTAATTAAATTTGGGCAACTTGCTACTAAATCCCCAAAATTGTTTCCTTCAACATAGCAGTACTCCAGATGAAGAGTATGCAATTGTTTGAAGCCTTTAGATAGTAGTGGCTGCTGTGAAGTTGTGAATATAAAATTTCGCATGTGCACATATTCCAGCTCATCACAGGAGAAAAAACAAGAAGGGATCTTGTAACAGGTATGCATACTTGTCCTTAGGTGAAGTTCCTTAATTCTGTTTCTTGAAAGAATGAGCATCCAACGATAGATGTGTCCTCCGGTGGATATTTGAATGCCTTTTGTATTCAGTCCAAACTTAAGAATTGGGCCATTGTGAAGGGAGAGAAACATGTCAGTGAACTTAAGAAACCTGGATAAGTCATCGTTTGCATTGCCATTTTCTGAAGCAAAATCATCTCCCCTGAATATCGGTTCGGTCATTGATGTCCATGTGTACCTCCAGTTCCTTGACAAGAGGCAAGTTCCAACAGCTTCTTTTATTGGCAGACAGCAAAGAATTTTGTCTTTGAGGCCATCCGGTAGGTTGCTGATGATATCTTCATGTGCAACAGATCTACAAATCTTCATCGAGGAACGACAGTGGTCCATTTGGTAAACTTCTACTGTTAGAACCTGCGCAGTGTGATAAAGAAACTTAGAAGTCTAACATGCCGCACATTATAACGTGGACATCAGAGACGGGAGCAAAAGTAACAATCCGTAATCAGATGGATTCCGATTCTTGTTATGATATCTTACCGAAAAGAAAAGTTATAGTACACAATAAATGCTCAAGGAAATATTGTCATATGGGAAATTTGGCATCTACCACGACAGTTCATAGGAAAGGTTAATTGACACCATTTTAATCGATTGGACATCTCAACACAATCTGCACCACATTGTTGGTACAAATTCGGTTACATGATTAAGATTACAGTTCTCGGCTAAACAATTTAAAGATGCATGTGAACTGAGCCAGTGAAGATGACACTGTTCCAATTTTTGTTTACCTACAAGAAGACACAGCTACCTAAATCTTAGGCATCTTATAAACGCACGGGAATCCTGGTTAACTGAACGATCCACACAATTACACTAACCGAAATTGACTGCGTTGGCTTATTTTGGAAAACTGAAGCACCAAAATTGCGAAAAAAACAGAGTATACATGCTAGCCCCAAATCCACCCAGAGTTCGCCGAAACACCACATACGAATCTCCCCCTATGGGTGTGGCAACACGCAGTGCATGCGGGGCGAGCGTACGAGAAGTAACAAGATGGAGCCAGGCAGACGCGAGCGGCCGGCGATGTGAAAGCGGAACACGAGCGGGTCTCACCTAGGGTTTGGGCGGCTGCCTCGGATCTCTTCCTGTGCCCCGCCCCGTGCTGGTGCGGTCGTGGCGAGGCAGCACGGCGCCGCGCCGATCCAACCGAGAGAATGCTGCGTGGCGGCCGGCGAGTGGATGCCGACTGCCGAGCGGCGGAGCGGGTGCTTTGAAAAGCCGCCGACCGGCCGAAGCCCGAAGATTGTAAAACCCTTCTTGTTTTAAAAATCGAAGATTATAAATCCAGTCGAGCCGCACCGGGTAGATGCTTTGGGAGTAAAATGCATCAGTGGTAGTCGAACTTGTCGATTGGGGCACACTAATCATCCTACTTAGGATTTAAAAAATATTATAAAAGAAAGGATATTTGAAGCATGAAATGGATTTTTTTTTGAAAATATGGAGAATATGATTTGACACGATAGTCGAGAATGTAAATTTAATCACCGTGAAATATTCGTATATTTAACCGCTAAAAAATAATTATGTGAAAATTGTATGACTAAAAGAATTAATAATGTGAAATTGTGAATAGATTGCATGTATGAATAGATTTCTATTAATAAATATGGGATGACATGGATAAATAAATGGCTGAAATAGTGAATGATGTGAACACCTTGCATATAGAGATAGACTAATTTAGTGCATGTTATTGGGATCTTGTCTTGTAAAAATGATACTCACAAGTTCATAAGCTCGGGAGGGGAGAGGGGTGCTGCACATGTTTTGGTCACCTAAGGCAATAATGGCTTCAACCATCTCTCTCCTTGTCTCTAGCTGCTACAAGTTAAAAGGAACATTGGTATGCAGCAGAGATGAAGAGGTAGTTAGTGGGATTAAATGAGGATGAGAGGTGATGGAGAGGTTTAGGGGATGATCCAAATTGGTTAAGAGTGAGAGAGAAGAGGGTGGTAGGTGTTTTGATCAGGGAAGAAAATGATCTCATGAAATTTGGGAGTTTGATCCAATGATGCTCAAGCAACAACATGAAAAGATAGATCATATAGGGTAGATGTGAGATAGAGTATGGCATTGCCAAGCTTGCAAGATTTTCGAAATTTAAAAGATCACCTACATCAATATCCATCAACTTTGGTCAAGATAGGATGTGCATTGGATTTTGAATTTTTTAAATTAACCACCAAGTGTTTTGGGGTACATCTAGCTCTTCTTATATATGTGAGCTTTGTAGATTTTTGCCATAAATTGATAATTAGAAAAACAAAGAAAAACCTTGGTGTGCATTGGATTATTGTTTCTCCTTCTCAAAAAAGAACTTGCAACGAATTCTATACCTAAAAGACGGTGCAAGACTACAACGTAGTACACGTCAAACCTTGTAACATAAAAGTAGGGCGTCTCTTACAGAGAAAGTCTAGTAATGCACCAGTTTCAGTAAACGTGAGTGGAGCTTCACCGCGTTGCCATGAAGTGATTTCTCTACACAAAAAGCTAGCGCACACCTACTAACTCCATCGATCCATCCCCTCTCATCTCAGGAACTCTATCGAGTTCTTCATGTTCAATGCCTTCAATGAAGTTTCTCAAGCCAGTTGTCAGCAATTTCATACAAGGTGTCTTGATTTCTCCGTCGCTATGATAGTACTAGGGGATGCAACCATCAAAAAAAATTGGAGCTGGCATTGTGGGGGCGATCGATGCGGGGAGTAGTACAGGCCGTCGTAGCGGAGTTGGGTACGGGCGTCTTTACGTCGAGGCACCCTAGGATATTCCTGTATGCCATGAAGGACGTGGCGAATAGGTCCATGACATTCTTTGTCGGCACCATCCCGGTGCTCCTCACTGGATACATAGGGAGGGAAGAGAGGATCTATGTGATATGCGGCACAGTGATCTCCTTCTTGGGACTATGGGATGCATAGTGTCCACTCTTGCCAGAAGTAGGAAGTCACATGCTTGTGGTGATGGTTTTGTGCTTCTTGGGAAGTGTTGCATTGCGCGCTGGCTATGTGATTTTAATCGACCTAGCCGACATCGTCCACGCGGGTTCATCCTGAATCCCCCCTCCCTCCTCCCCGGCCTTCAATGGAGATTCCAAGACCGTTCATGAGCAACTTCATCCAAGGTGCACTGACGGGATATGTTACCATGCTCGCTCTGGGCAATGTAGCCAACGTTGGCGGAGCTATGTACAGGTCAGGGGGGCCGACCCCCCCTCCCACCCCACCCCAAGATTTTTTTTGCAAAAATCATTGCTTTTTAGCCCAAGAAAATCTGTGATATTTGTCCCATTTGCCTCCCAAAACTAGCCCAACATGGCTCTATAACGCATCTAGTCGCTGCCATGGTCGGACTCCTACAAACAACAGTCGTGGAGATATATGCGGGAGCTTTCACTTCCACACTCCCGTGGCGGTTGATTCTCGCTGTCATGGACGCGGGGCTGGCATGTGCGGCATTTGTCGCCTGTTTTGGAGATATACCCTAGGGACAATAATATTTAGTTATTATTTATCTCCAAGTTTATTATTAAACGTTTATATCTTTATGCTACAACTGCATTGGCAATTGAATAGTGAATCTTCAAAGGAAAACCTGCAATGCACGTGTAGAGATATGAACAATACCAAAGTGTTCCTGGTCTTGTCTCTAAGACTAGCTTATCTTGTTGTTAGATGATCACGTTTTCTTGATCATGGACTTTGTATAAGTCACACAACTATAAGAGTATATTGTCGGAATGACAATAGTACTAAAACGACCCATTAGTATGATCTTGCTAAGAGACAAATCGTCACAAATGAAATTAGTAATTGATCATGCGGATTTTTCGTTAGCTATCCCTATACCATGAGATTATCTAGTGACCGCACATTTGACACTTACATTTTGAGTGTCATCAAACATCCGGCCTTAATTGGGGATCATAACGGTGGCTTTTGGGTGTAACCTAGAATGCGTAACGGAACAGAGATTATTCAAAACTGATACTTACTCCTCCAGGCGATGGAAAGATACATCCTCTAGGCCATCTCAGTATTATCGATATCACCTCAATCGTCTGACCAGACACAGTGTGATCTATCACAGGATATCGAGAATACGGAATGAGAAAAGAGAATGATATTGGTACGAGTTTACATGTGTTATGATCGGATGGTTTGATCACACTGGAGCACATTGTCTCATCTCGTGACATCATCGGATGACGGTTTTAATTAGTTACTCTTTGCTGCAGCTATATCAGGTTCCAGTAGAGTGTGTTGTAGCAAGACTTGGTGCTTGGATTTATTTGCAACGTGCGTTGCATGTACACGGTTTGTAGCTACTCGAAATAGGGTAAGTGTATGAGTAGTGAGTTGCCAAAATTGTGTGGCCTTCCGTCTCTGTGGCTGTCGTATGTGTCCGTGTTTCGCATGTGCTGCGTCCTAGCTTTCCACACCGATGATGGTCGTCGCTTTGTCATTGTATACGATTGGTGCATTTAAATTAAATCGAGCAGGTCACTCTGGACAAGCAAGAGAGCAACAAAGGGAGATTGCCACAAGTCGTGAAAGAGAGTAGCTTCGAAGTTGAAGAAACCGGCTGAGATAGTCCCTTTGAGATCAACCTCATGGCGATACTCGTATCTCGCGTTCCTTCCAAAGCCTTGGCGCTATACACTCCGGAAGTTTCTCGTCGACGAACGAACACTACAGGTATATCTGTATCAGCTCATCGCCGGCAGATCCCTATCGGCTTAACCACGAAGTCTTGGGACATCCACTGTGTCCCGCCGGTAACAGGAGCAACACAGTAAGTTCAGACTTTTTTTTAATGTGCATGCTTGTTCTTAGAATGCAGTAATTAGTACCTATCGTTTTCTCATCTAATTAGCTCGTAGTACGTCGATGATGGCATGCAACATGCATGTAGAAAATTATCAACAAGCTTTGCACACTAGTGTATATATGCACAGGACTCGCTCCCGTGCTGCTCCCCATGGGCCGCACCATGGCGCCCCGACCTAGTTGCCGGAACGGTGCAGCTCAGGATGGTCAGACGGGCGGCAGTCTCGCAGGGGCGAAGCTAGAGCAGAAATTCATTGGTTCAGTTCTACTGGTTATGATGTGCTCTTGCTGTAATAATGACTGTTACATACGAATTCAGTGTAGATCTGATAAATTTCGTTGGGTTCACTTGAACCCAATGCTTACGTACCAGCTCCGCCACTGCAGTCTCGGATGTGCTTGTGTGGCGGTTGTGATCTGCGGGTGGTAGAAGCTTGGGCCCCAGGCAGATGGGTCATGAGGAGTTGCATTTTTAGAGCGAACGGTGGTATATCAGGGCAGCAATCCTGGAAGGTGGTGTCGGCATGCCGTATAGGGGCGTAGCAAAGCGTCTCGATGCCGGGTGGCAACCCTGGGATTTTACAACATTAAGGGTCTCTTGCATTGCAGGAATTTCAAATGATTTTCATAAGTTCTAATCCTTAGGATTTTTCCTATGGATTGTCTTTGGTTTAAAGGAATGGTGCTACAAAAATACTATGGATTGCATTCCTATGACTCAATTTCATAGAAATTTAAACGTCCACTCCAACCTCTTTTTTAGACTCAATTGCGTAGGATCGAGAGATTTTTCCTGTGTTTTATCCAAACGACAATTCATGCAATTTTATTGTGTTTTACAATCCTCTGTTTTGCACTTGCAAACCTGTGAAATTCCTGTTTTTTTTTTCATATTCTTGTGTTTTTCAACCCTGCGATCTAAAGAGGCCCTAACTGAGGGTGTTAGTCTCCGTCGGTGAGCCGTGAGATGTTCTGTGTGGCCGACGGGGTGTCAAATGTGACACATGGGTTCAAAAAGTCTTGTGGCATGCGAAACTTCTTCTCCTCAGAAACGGTAGGAGGCTAGCTATTTTGGTGTAGCGGTTTTCCCGCTCGCATTCCACGCGTGTGAGATTAGGCCGGCTGTATCTGTTTTTATTCGGTTTTCAGCTAATTAACAGATATCACTTTTTTCTCCATTATGAATAGGCAAAGCTTTTGCCTATGACTAGAAAAAAGTGTTTACAGGAAATACGAAATTCACCTACTTTTTTTTAGAATCCCTACAGTTGATTCAGGAGAACTGCCAGCAGGAGGAAAATTTCCAGCGGTTGATCCAGGACCCAAAGAACCACCAGCAGCAGGAAAATTCTCATTACCCAACATACCTTCATGGTGCGTACGTACAGAAAAGTTACATTGCTGCACGCATTTTTTGTCCACATATTTCTAGATTTGTTTCATGAACTCCCTTCTCACATTCAAAAACTCTATATGAGCTTTTCAGGGTCAAGTTGATCGCTGGTGCCTACTTTGCGGCAGTACCATTTTACTGGCAAATGAGAGTAATGGAAGGTAACTCCAAATCAGTATGACAATCTTTTGGTGGATCTTAGGGCGCATCTTGATTTCAACTTCCCTCTCCGTGTAAATATGACATCAATCCAATAGAAAAGGTGGAGCAAACGGTAGAGGAAGCAATCGAGGCGGTCGACAAGATGGCGATGACGGCTGAGAAAATCGCCGAAGATGTCGCTGAAGCCTTTCCTGAGAATAAAAGTCTAAAGAAGGCAGTATCCAGGATCAAGGCTATCGCAGATGAGATCGATGAGGATGCGAACAAAGCCGAGACCCTACTTCACAAGGTTAGGTTTGTTGCCAAGTTGTGTTCCTTTATTAGTGCAGTTTACCTAGTTCAAACCGTGTAGATGTGAATTTTGGGGGAAAAGCTACATGAAGTAGCATCAAAGAGTGTTTGGCAAATTGCAAGGAAAAAAGGCAATTACTAACATGATTTTTAAATGGATATTTTTTATCCAAAAAAGAATGCAAAGGAATCCTTAATAATATCCCCTAATAATTTCAGTTATGTAAGTCAAGCGAGCTCAAGGAAAAAATTATAAGTATTTGAATTCCCCAAAGTCCTAATGACCCCATAAAACTAAATAAAACTGTTTTGAGTTGAGTAATCAGTAGGAGTAGATTGAGTGAAATGTGTTCTTACGATGTGAAGATGTTTGATGTCATATATAAATAAACTATTCTATTTTCTTTGCTGATTTAATGCAGATTGAGCAAATAGAGGAAGAGGTAGATGAAGCAGTTGATTCTTTCACAAAGAAGAAATCGATGAGAAAGAACCCATGAAAAGGAGACGATTGAGATAGCGAATAAAAGTAACACTTTCTTGTACTAGGTGTTATGAGAGTATATAGAGGAAAAATGCATGATTACATTGCTATTATCTCGATCCTTGTATATCTGCAATATTCATCTATTTACACGGAAAGAATAGGTAAAATTACATTGATCTGTGTAGACAAAAGTAGTTTTTTGAAGTACTTTTATGCTACATACAAGGTAATAGGTCAACCGGAAACGCCAGATATTTTCTTGGAAAATTCCATGTAATGTTTTTGCATCCATCCATAGCTGCCGAGGGGCAGTCTACACAGTGTATTGAAGAACGATGTCCGTGCTATGCTTTCTTGTTGGGCCACAATAGAAGAAGCTATATCCCCGTCGAGACTGATCAGATGAGAATATTCCCCTCTCGCTCCCGCACAGTGCTTTGAGGGTCGACTCCCGTTTCTCGCCGCCGCCCCTCTCCTTCCTTTACTCCGTCGGGCTCGCTGACCGGTGTGAAGATGGAGTAGGTGGTTGTGCTTCCTCTGTACATAGTAGATCTAGAGTTGTAGTTAGGTTGTTGCTTGGGCGCGATGCCTTTTCTTGGCTCTATGCCGTAGATGTTGAGGGTAGGTCGACGGATCTAGGCGGCCAGATCCGCCGCGCCGTGGTCTTCTTCCTCCGAGCTGCAGCTCGCCGGTGGCAGGCGGTGCTGCATGCGAAGTCGATGAAGGCGCGCATCCCTCCTAATAAGGTACGCACAGGAAGCATCGATCTGGGGTTTTCCGGCCAGCCCTGGATTCGGGTTCTTCTTCGTCTTCTTGATGTGCTGCTCCGGAGGTCGGAGTTCATGGTGAAGACAAGATTTGCCAGCTTTCATAAGGCCGAATCCCTAGATCTCCGCTGCATCTATTTCGATTTACCTCCTCTGTCCAGTGGCATGGATT
This sequence comes from Poa pratensis, assembly GCA_947311845.1. NCBI lineage: Eukaryota > Viridiplantae > Streptophyta > Magnoliopsida > Poales > Poaceae > Poa > Poa pratensis. The sequence continues at coordinate 28,026,286 of CAMZMU010000037.1, forward strand.
CAGAGTTTGATGGTAGATTGATGCGTATTGTTCGACGGCGGGAAGCTAGGTATGGTAGGATTTCTGGAGATGAGGAACTCTTTCCTCTATGCCGAAGTGGATGCGGGAAGAAGACAGGGCGACTCGATTCCAGAGTTCTACGTGGAGAATATTTGACTGTAGCTTGCGGAGATCCTCAACGGCGGCGAGCTTGCGCCTCTGTTATCCATGGCCTAAGGGGCCGCTCCGTGCTGGGTGCTACTCGCACCACAGCTTCTTCAACCTCCAGGCCGGCGTGCCAAATCGGAGGCCCTCCTTCAGTTCCGCTGCGGCAAATTGCGTCTCTCCATCGCCAAGTGGTTGTGTCCCCGGCGATGGCGCTGGCGGCTGCTGCGTCGAGCTGCTCGTTTCCGGTGGAGAAGGACTTGATTGTACTCTCTATTTTTTAGCTAAGGTCCTTTTTGTAAAAGCCAGGGACTTGGATATAATTTTCCTTTTCTTTGAGGTCCTTGATGTAATTTGTATTCCCACCGTATAATGCAGTCTGGACCCTTCGGGGTCCTTCTCCTTGTTCGAAAAAAAAGAAGCTATGCAAACAAAAACCTTTTCTACCGAGTCACTCCCAAGATCCGGCTCAGTGTTTAGACAATGACTCTTACCGCTAGACCACCGGACGTAGGACGCCAAGCCTTCACTGCCCCGAGTAGACGCGCCATTGACAATTCCGCACATGCACGTCTAGCAGTATGAATCTTTGCCTAATCCCTGAACCGAATCTTGGGTGTGCTTCGATAGATTTTTTTTGGTTGCATAGCTTATTCCACCGTGGCCCAACAAAGAAGATGGGTGGTGAGGCAAAATAGTGAGAGGGGGGGGGGGGGGGGGGGGGGGGGGGGGGTGAGAATGTGGAGTTGGGCTGTATTTGAAGAAAGGCATGGGCGGGTGTATCCGATGGCGCCCCCCGCCCCCAAATCGTACGACGACGGATGACCTAATTGAACAACTAGGAGGACATGCTGTGATAGCTTCTTACCGAGTCGCAGCCCCGAGCGGGGTGGCGCTCCTAGGTCAACATCGATATGCCATATCATTCGTGGTAGGGGCCACGATTGATGGAATATGACGCTCTTCTCCTTTTTCCCACTCTTTTAACTTTCTGTACCATTTAACTTTTTAATGAAAATAGCCCTGCCCATCAACCGATGCAAAAGTAGGGTAACCCCCTTTTAGCAATAATATTAACTTAAACTAGATGTAGGTTTAAAATTAAGCTTGATCCGATAGACGTTTGAAAGTGCACTAGGGAGTCATGGTCTAGTGGTTGCGGAAATGTCACCAGCTAGACAAGATCTAAGAAAGTAAAATGGATTGCAATTACGCTCTTACATTAAACTGAATATTATGTCTTAAACATAATACTAGTAACTAGTCGAGATATTAAGAATGCATAGAGAAAAATACGAAGAACCCCGCAAAAAATGCAAAGAAAAAGGATCTTCACAACGATGATAAAATATAGGATCAAATAAACAAAGTGAGATAACGAGTTTTCACCCGAGAAAAAATCCAAGCGACCTCCATATTATGTCTCCAACGATGAAGGTTGCCAGAAATCCGATACCAGATATCTTTTAATTCATAGGATAGGAAAAGTAGTGTGGTAATAGAAAAAAAATCTATAGGATTGGAATCGCATATCTAATTGAATCCTATAGGAAGAGCAATTCTCTTTGATTGTGGTGAAGAAATTTTCAAATCCTATGGGAAGAGCAATTCTCTTTAATTGTGGTGAAGAAATTTTCCATGAGGTTGGACCTCATATTATTTTCCCTATGCGGTTGAAGTTACAAGATTCTTATGAGATTTTTTTTATGATGACATTTTAAAATCAAACGACCACCTGAGGAAAAAATTCTAAGAATTCTTATCCTACAAAAATCCTATAAATTCCTTCGAATTTTTCCCCTTTAATCAAAGGAGCCCTAGTCAGACCCTGAGCTTCATTCATCAACATGACGAAGAATGCTGGACACACTTGTACTTGTAATCGAGTTGCCCTATATGATGCGAGAATTAAGTGGACTTGCCGTGTCTAATGAACGACTCTGGACTTCCTTCACGCGCAATCGACGCGGCCCCGCGAAATTTCGAGCTCACCGGCGTTGCCGGTGCGAGAAGGAGCCCGGAAAAACCCAAACAGAGCACCAAAATTTCCACGGCCGAACCATCAAAACGGTGACCACGGCACGGCCGCTCCACCTTAGCCGTTGACACCTCGTCAACTCCTCCTAATCCCCTACACGCCCAGAGCCCGCGGTCTCCGACGACCGGCCGGCGAGATGGTGGAGGCGGTGGCCGGCTGGCTGGTGTGCCCGGTCATCAAGATCGTTGTCGACAAGGCCAAATCTTGCGCCGCCGACAGATTCAGGTGGCTCAACGGCGGTGTCCCCGTTGCGCTCGAGCAGCTGGACGTGACGCTCACGCAGCTCCGCGCCGTGGCGGGCGCCGTCGAGCGGAGCCGAGGCGCTAGGGGCAGCGGCGGCGGCGGCGACCTCGACCGGTGGCTGCTGCAGCTCAACGACGCCGTCCACGAGGCTGACGAGGTCGTCGACGAGTTCGTGTACCGGCTCCTCCGCCCCGACGGCGGCAAGGTCGACCGCGCGCGCTCCTCGCTCGTCAAGATCGGCAAGCAGCTCGTCGGCGCCGACGAGTCGCTCAACAGGCTCAAGGCCGTCATCGAGAAGCTGGGTGGCATCATGGCCAGCTCCGGGCGGCTGATGCAGGTGACGGAGCTGGAGGCGTCGTGGTCGGGCGAGTTGAGCGGCCGCCACCCCGCCTGGGAGGGCCAGGTCACGGGCTCGCTGCTGGAGGACGACGAGGTGTTTGGGCGTGACGCGGAGCGCAAGGACATGGTTTCTTGGCTGCTCGCCCCAGGCCCGCCCCACTGCGCAGATCGGCGCGCCGCCGTCCCCGTCGCCGCCATCATGGGGCTCGGCGGGATGGGGAAGACCACGCTGGCGCGCGTCCTGCGCCACGACGATTCGGTAAAGGCGACCTTCGATTTGGTCATGTGGTTGTGTCCTGTTGCAACCAACAACAAGGTTGGGCTCCTCAAGGAAATCTTGCAGTCTGCTGGGGTGGAACTCCCTGACGACAGGACCAACTTTGATTGGCTCCAGAGGCGGCTCGAGGAGGCCGTCTCATCCCGGAGGTTCCTGCTGGTGCTCGACAATGTCTGGAATAAAGGTGAGATGGATGGGCATACCTGGGGCGAGGTGTTGGCTCCTTAGATGTGGCAAGCCTGGAAGTAAGATCATGATCACCACCCGGAAAAAGATTGTAGCGAACATGCTGAATGCGAGCAAGCATGTCATGTTGGACGGGTTGGCGTTCGCCGATGTTTGGTCGCTCTTCACCAGGATTGCTTTCAGCAATGACAGTGTTGACAAGCATCCGGCACTGCGTGCAATTGGGGAGCAGCTTGTTCTGAAGCTCAAGGGGTTGCCGTTGGCTGCCAAGGTCGTTGGTGGGATGCTGAAGGGTACCCGGAGTATCCGTGAGTGGAAGAACATCTCGGAGATGGAAAACTATGACAATGTAAGCTCGACGCTCGAGCTGTGCTACCGGAACTTGCAGGAGCACTTGCAGCCATGCTTTGCAATCTGTAGCATATTCCCGAAGAACTGGCGGTTTAAGCGTGACAATTTGGTTAAGATTTGGATGGCCCTGGATTTCATCCGGCCAGCTGATGTGAAGAAACCGGAGGATGTAGGGAAGGAGTACTTTGATCAACTTGTGGATGGATCCTTCTTCCACCAGCGCAAGGAGGGCCGTCAGAATTACTATTACATTCATGACCTGATGCATGATCTCGCCGAGAGTGTCTCACGAGTTGACTGTGCAAGAGTTGAGAATGTTGAGGAGAAACAGATTCCTAGTACAGTTCGGCATTTATCTGTAACTGTGATGCTGTTGCGCATCTCAAAGGCCGGTGCAAGCTCGACAGATTGCGCACATTCATAATTCTTAAGCAATCTTCGTCTTCCCTCAGTCAACTGCCAGATGATATCCTCAAAGAATTAAAAGGTGTCCGTGTGCTTGGTTTGGATGGCTGCGGTATGGTTGATCTGTCAGATAAAATTGGTCAATTGATCCACCTGAGGTACCTGGCTCTTTGCAAGACAATTACAAAGCTTCCACAGTCACTGACAAAGCTGTTCCTTCTTCAAACCTTGAGTATTCCTAAGAGGTGCCGCATCGAGGAGTTTCCGAAAGATATGCGGAACTTGCAATATTTGCGCCATTTGGATATGGACAGAGCAAGTACATCGAAAGTCGTGGGTATTGGGGAACTGATTCATCTCCAGGGATCAATTGAGTTCCATGTTAAAAAGGAAAAGGGTCATACTACGTTGGAAGATCTGTATGATATGAATGATCTCTGCAGAAAGCTCCATATCAAGAACCTTGATGTTGTAGCCAGCAAACAAGAGGCCTGCAAAGCTGGCTTAAAAAAGAAAAAAGGTATTAAGGTGCTGGAACTGGAATGGAATTCCACTGGTAAGAGTGTACCTTCTGTCGACGCTGAAGTCTTAGAAGGCCTTGAACCTCATCCGCATGTCGAAGAGGTCCGTATCAGAAGATATCATGGTAATATTTCACCACGTTGGTTGGACATGAGTTTCAGGAAGGACAATAAATTGTGCCTACTTAAATCTTTACATTTGACCAATTGTAGAAAGTGGGAGGTCCTGCCTCCTCTTGGGCAGCTTCCTTGTCTGAAGATTTTGCATTTGAAAGAAATGTGCTCACTGAGGCAGATTGGCAGCGAGTTTTATGGAACCAGATTGATTGCATTTCCATGTCTGACAGACCTTGAATTTGATGATATGCCACAATGGGTTGAGTGGACTAAACAAGAGAAGGACATCAGTGTTTTTCCCAAGCTCCGTAAGCTGAATCTTCTGAACTGTCCCAAGTTGGTTAAAGTTCCTCCTTTCTCTCTGTCTACCAGGAAGGTCACTGTCAGAAATACAGGGTTCGTTTCACACATGAAGCTATCCTTCTCATCATCATCATCATCGTCATCATCATCATCGAAAGCTTGCAATGCTGCATTAGAGACATGTTCTACCACCATCCTTACAGGTGGCTTGCTGCACCAGCAACAGATGGAAGCAATTTCAGTTTTGACTCTGCGACACTGCCAAGGTGTAAAATTTGAGCAGCTTCGGGCACTTACCTCACTCAAGAAGCTGCAAATATCCCATTTAGACATAACAGATGAGCAGCTGGGTGATTGTCTGCGAGGTTTACAATCGCTGACCTTTCTGGAGATAGACAACTGCAGCAGCATAACATCTCTTCCACATGTTGAAAATCCGAGCAGATTAACAACGTTACACATTCGGCAGTGCTCCGAGTTGTCTTCACTGCATTCCTTGCCAAATCTTGGAGCACTGGAAAGCATGTCGATCGAAAATTGCTCCAAGCTCACGGTAGAATCTTTCCCTACCGACTTCAGCAGGCTCAGTTCTCTGAAAAAGATGAATATAATGTGCTGCACGGAGCTGGAGTCGCTGCCAGGTGGATTGCCGTCTTCACTGCAAGTTCTTGATCTGATTGGGTGCAAGCCAGCTCTGTTGAACCAACTGCAACTCAAGGACGGACCAGAATGGGACAAAGTAGCACATATCCCGATTAAACGGATCCATTGATCAGAGGCTAGGTGAGCCCTGTACCGTTATCATATCCCTTTCGTTGCTGATCAAGGATGACGGTCCAATGAAATAGTGAGATAAAATCAACGCAATGAGAGATACTGGATGAATCATACTTGCCAACAGGCCTGCTCTATAATTGAACCATTGTATGATTTTTCTGTATCTTGACTATAAAAGTGGTCTGCATGTAATGCGCGCTTAGGCTGAAGTACATGACTGTAATGCATATGTTCTGTATGTAATGTGCACTTTGGCTGTAAGTATCTCACTATTCTTTCTATTTGTAGCCGGTGCATTTCAATTGCACGAGCATATGAGAACAACTATTTGCTACGCTTAAATGAGTTTTGAACAATATAACCATGTAACTATTTTAAACAATATTATCTACTAAGAAAGCATTGGAAACATTTCAGCGACGCATTACAAACTGAAGAAATATTTTCCTCCTTACATATAAAAAACAATTAACTGACCATTACATAGAAACATCTAACTTCTAAACTAAATCCTGCTACTCCTCGTCGGAGGAGGAGATGGTGATCATCTCCTCCTTTCCCTTGCAGAGGGCCAAGACCTCAGCATTGCTGGTCTTAAAAATGTCAAAGCTAGAGGTCCCGACATCGTTGGCGACGGCATTGCCATTCGCCGCGCGCACTTTATCTTCTGCGAGCTTTGTCCCCATGAACTTGTCCACCACAATATGCTCTTGGAATATCTCCTACGCGGGCTCGCACTCAGCCTCCTCCCATTACTCGAGACGTGGAGAGTAATCCTCGAGTGTCGCTTCCCTCATCCTCATAGTCCAGCTCAAAATTTGTTTTGGACTCGCCGGAGGAGGAACAGACGGAGTGTGCCTCCTCCTCTTCCTCTAGACACACTAGTCAACACAGTGACAATCACATGGGGGAAGAGTTCCTAGACTCCATGGACTTGTTAGGAATAAAATAACGTTATTATTAGGCTAAGTGTTAGCAGTTAGGATTTGTCCAACCGCCTTAAGCGAAGGGACGCCTCACGTCGTACATCGTACGCAACCTTGTAAACCGCCTTCGATGGCGCCTGTTCGGGGGTATATAAACCCCTCAATCATCAATGAAATCAACACTTCGTTCTCTCATTCTTTTGGTTCTCAAACACGTTATCACGCACTGACTCTACCGAGAGCATCAGGCCAAGAACAGAGAACAGGGAAAAGAAGAAGAACCGCGGCACCGCCCGGCATACCAGCCCTCGGCCCTGCCGTTGCTCCTCGTCGGAGCGCGCAGCATAGCCCTCCGGCGACGCACGGCGCGCTCGACGCGGCGAAGACCACCGGTTATGCCCCGCGTGTTCTCAATCGGCACCGTGGCCGAGCCCCCTCCTGGCTGCGGCGCTGCGCGTGGTGCCCGTCGGCATTGACGCACTCAAACCGCGGCGAATGTGGAGGAAACGGCCGGCGTGTCCGTAACGGCGGCACGCCGCGGCCGGCGCAGCCCCATCAACCGGAAACAGGGGCGCCGACCGACAGGACTCCGAATCGGCGCGTCCTTACGGCTTGCCGACGCCCGGCTTCACAGTGGCATGTGGCAGCACGCGCGGCGGTCCTCGACCCCGAAGTTTCTCCTCTCATCGCGACAGCGCGGCGGCAGCGGCTGCGCCCTCCGGCGCACACGCGACCGGGACGGTGGCGAGGCTGCCGATGGGTGGCCGCCTACGCGCGACGAAGGCGACCTCCAACGGTGGCGCACCCCGAAGCCTTCGGCTTGGATCTCGTGGCACGGCAGCACGGCCACGACCACGACATGGCAGACGGCACGCTCCAGCCTGAGGCAACGACGGACGACGCGCTCGGCGGATCGCATCAGCGGCGGCGCCCGCGAAACAACCACCTGGCGCGGCTCCCCACACCACGAATCTCATTGGTGCGGCGGCCAACGGCCGAGCTCTGCTCTGTGGCGCCCGTCCGGCGGAGTCAAACCACCCATGCGGTGGCTTCTGTGAGCAAATCAATTGATTTGTGCCCACGAAGAGGATGACGATGGACAGCTTTATCTCTTTGTCAGTTTTCCATTTAGCCCGTCCACATTTCGTGTTAAAGTAACAGGTCCTGCATTTTACTGTCAAGCCCTCAGTCTTATTACATATGCGTAAAGCACTCAAATTCCTTAAATTTCGCATAAAGTCCTCTGACTACCTGTTTAGGACCTCAGATCCTAGTTTATACATAGTTCAAGTCCAAGCTTAAAATTCAAATTGTTCCTCCAGAACATATTTGTTGTTACCACAATAAATTTTACTATCAAAGTAAAATAAATTCAGGCATGATCATTGCATGCTTCTATTACATTGATATGCCATAAAATTGTGGAGCCTACATCATTAAACATTATTGTTGTGTAATATGTCTATGAGGACATCATACATACCAATGTTTTAGTTTCTCACAAACTAATAGATGTTCTACATCATGTGTGAAAATTATATTCACCAAGAATAACCAATGTCAAAATACATATATGTGTTTTGGATCACCCCTCTGGTAGTTAAGTCCAAAACATTGATAGAAATGTCATTTAATGTCTCAACACTAAATGTCGACTATGTTTTGCTCAGTCGAAGCATGTTTTCATTTTAATATACTATCTCGGTAAATGTATTGCATGATCATCTCATGCAGCACATGGCTGACATTTCCACAAAAGAATTCATGAACTCACATTAGATGAGAGAAAATTGGATAAATTTTCATTTTCCTCAACCTCCATCAAGGAGATATATGCTGCATAAACACAAAGTGAATATTCACCCATTTATTTTGTTGGACTTCTAGTCCATTGCAGCTTATAATTCTGTTTGTCTATAGAATCAACTCCAAGTTGATCGTTTGTGATCAGAGAGCTTAAAAAAAATCTGATCCAAAACCTAAAAATCACTTTACTTCCTATTTTGATGGCGGTGCATCAACATTGTCATCTCCATTTCAGGGTAAGAATATACGATTCTTCTTGTTAAGAATCATCATATACACCCCACGGGTGATATACCCTTACCTAAAATTCATAGTGCTCAAATACTAAGAATCTCAATGGTCTTGGAAAGAACCAAGAGAAATCAATGTAAGTGTAGGTTAAATGACAAATAGAATCATAATGACCGGCCAAAAGTGATAAGATAACTATCAAGATTATCAAATATATTTTTGTACGAACCATTATATTCGTATGAATGCTTTCAAGCATTTGGTTTGGTTATACCACAAAATTCAATAATTAATGTGAGTTCAATGGGAAAAGGAAATCACTCCTTTAGAATTATATATTTCTTGTGGAATAAAATCCCCAAGATATTTTGCAGACCTTGTTTAGTCTCACAACTATCCCATGCATCAGCCTATAACCATACCACAACATGAGGTATGTTGTCCAGTATATCATGTTCCTCGGACATGATATGAATGTATGAATAAAGTTTCATACTAAACTTTGTTGCGTCCAAAATAATTTTCCGTATCTTCATAGATTGAAGATTTGGCATGTTCGCCTTGGTCACCCTTAAATAGGGATGTTACGGAAAGTCATTGACAATTCTGTAGGTCACCTTAAAATTAGAAAATCTCAAGTCATCAGATTTTTTGTGCACTAAATGTGCCATGAGAATAAGTAAATAAATTTAAGGCTCTCTCACCTTAAAAATTAATAAAGTAGCCACTCAAATTCTTGAACACATTCAAGAAGCTATATATGGACTACTCAACCATTTTGAGACATATATTCATGGTATTTATGAACATCTAATAGATGCCCTTATGTGAGTCTCTAATCTCCATGAACCCATGATTTTACTAAATTAATTGCTCAAATTATCAAATATGAGCAATTATTCTAGCATATGGGTTATATCATTTGAATGTCGTTTTCACGAGCATTTATGATTTTATCAAGTACCTCATGTACATGTCAAAATGGTGTAAATAAATTCTTTATCAAAAGAATCAAATCTAATTAAATGACCACTTCTACAGAATTTAATATACCAACATCTTGTTGGAGACATGCGGTCTTACACGCCGCAGATCTATTCTAGATCATACCAACTGCATATCATACTGCTTCCCCTTGCAGTTAGTACGTGGAAATCAAACAAGTATTTCCCATCTGCGATTCGGTATATACCGATTTCACCACTCCGGCGTACATTAACGGGCCCTCATTTTTTGGGATCTATGTGAGGTATTACTATTTATTTATCCGTCAATTATAAATATATCAAGCCCTATCAAGGGAATTGATTATAGCCCGTACGCTGATTACACTAAAATAAGGATATTTTCGGCATTAGGGGGACATTCGTACCACAAAGAATGCTGATAAATAGAAATGTCATAGACATTCATCCTTCTATTCACGTACTTAAAATCTGAACATAAAGTTCAATATATTTGCAACACATTGCAAATCTGCCACATACATTTACTTATGACAAAGACGTCATGAAATCATATTATGCATGCATGCAATGTGCCATACAAAGTGGAAGTATCTCATACAACCACTATTCTCCCAAATGAGAGCAAAAGGGGGAGAAACATGGTCACATGAGAAATGAGTTCTCATATGTATCCGCGGAAATAGAGGAAATTATATCCTCAACTAGTAAATGTAGTTCAACCTCAAGTTGAATAACACATAACGGATGCTCACATCCAAACCCAACATATATGTGCACACAATTTTTAAGTGTTGGGACATCGAAACACCTTGACTCCATTGTTATGGGAAATCACGAGGAGTTCAAAGATGTAAATATTATTTCCACAATTTTCGTTGATTCAACAGAATCATATAACATAAAGACTACATTTGTCGACAAATATTTATTCTTGAATTGCTAAAACCTTTAGGGCCCTGAACCAAAATCCATGGTAGAGTGCCTCATGCACTCATATATTGGTTCAACTAGAAGGAGGCAATTAAATAAGAATAGCATTCGCTAAACAAAAGAGATGTTTACCACAGTAATACATTCTCCTCATAATATCTTCCCTTTTGGAAGACAAATGAATTTCGTTCATAATGAGGTGGTGAAAAAGCGAGGCTTGTAGCACAAGGGTTCACGCAGAGACCCGACATCGATTATGATGTAACATACCCTCTTGGTATAAGTGGAATTATGTTTCGATATTATATTATTGGCAGTACAAATAAACTATCCATGCAGTTGATAGACACGGTGATTTCATACTCATGTGGATCACTTAGCTCGGATATCTATCTAAATGTCCAAGAACAAATCGCAACATATATGTGTAAAACATCAAAAGTCACTCAATGACTTAAATAGTCAAAATTGTGTGGTACAATCGACTATGAGATTTCTTTCTTCGAAAGAATAACTCGGATAAAGATTGCTTACATGTAGTCATTAACAAAATCCCTCATTGGATTCTACATGACCTATGTATATGTCGATGATTTCATCATTGAAGTCTATACAATACATGAAAGGTACTCGCAATCATATCAAGACGGAGATTTGGATGAAACCAAATACTATTCAAGTTCACAACTTGAGAATATTCCCTTTAGGAATACATATCTATCAGTCGTTACATATCCATAAAATATGGTAGAAATTAAATATGGATAATCATATCAAATACACTATGGTCATACTATCCCTAACAGGGATGCAAACTCATTTTCACATAGTAGCAATGATGAAGTGGTATGGGGACCTCTAGTTCCATATCTCAATATCATTTGTTGCAAACTGCATCACGTGTGACAATATTTTGATGTCAATTTATTTGAAGTGCTTGTGTAATTAATATCCTTTGATATCTTCAAGGCACTAAAATCTTGATTAAATCCCTCAGGAACATCAAGAATTGACCATTGTGTGATATACATATATTGGCTATAATTATCTGATCCCGAAAATGCCATATCCATGACTGAATTTAGTGGAAGATCCTTTTAAGGGAAGTCTTCAATATAGACTCTAATGTCTACTAGCACTAATCATTCTGGAATAATCGAAGCATCATAAAATGTATATGGCTTCACAGAATGATACCACATTCAAAATTGTGGTTAAGATTCAACAGAATCACCTACCATTATCTATCAAGATAATACCACTTGTATTGCTCAAATGCATATGGGTTATATATAGAACAATGTTTCAAGAAACTTGTTGAGATTTGCAAAGTTCAGGGGGAGTAAACTTCCATGTCATAATCCATCGATGATCCTCAGATCATATATATTGTACTCTTTTTCCCTTGATGAGTTTTTCCCTCATGGTTTCTCATAAAAGGTTTTTAATGAGACAATATAAATACAAGTGTTCAGATATGCCATTTTTCTTTCTCCTTATATTTTTCCCACTGGGTTTTAGAGGAGTTTTCAGTGGCACATCGTATTGCACTCATTTTCACTCCTTTTCACTTTATGAGTTTACTCTCAAGGTTCTCATATAAGGTGCTAAATGAGGCAATATATTTTCATTATCATATGCCATACTTTTCTATTTTCCCCACCGGGGTTTTTAAAGGAAGTATATAAGGCATATTTATTGATCTCTAAACTCACTAATGAGATTTTTTTCCTATCAAGGGTTTTCCTCATATGAGTTATCAATGAGACAATAATCATTATATGTTGTATCATTTTCTCCTTATTTTTTCCCACAGGGTTTAAAGGAGTTTAGCAACATATCAAATACAACTCTCCTCATATTTTTCCCATGGGGTTTTTGGAGGAGAAATTTTAAAGATGAAGAATTTCAAGATGATTGATTCTACAAAGAACAGGGTTGTTTACAAGAACACCATCCTAGATGCGCAAGAACACTCTCAAGACTATGCAAGAAGATTTCTGAAGACTATACAAGATATTTTCAAGAAACGGCGTTGTCCAAGGGGGAGTGTTAGGAATAAAATAGCGTTATTATTAGGCTAAGTGTTAGCAGTTAGGATTTGTCCAACCGCCTTAAGCGAAGGGACGCCTCACGTCGTACATCGTACGCAACCTTGTAAACCGCCTTCTATGGCGCCTGTTCGGGGGTATATAAACCCCTCAATCATCAATGAAATCAACACTTCGTTCTCTCATTCTTTTGGTTCTCAAACAGGACTGAGAGGAGTTCCCGATGTTGCGAGCGTGGCACTGCGCCACATAGATACGCATGAAACATGAGCAGTATTCTTCCAGTTGATTCTATTGTGGCGCTACCGTCTTCTGACAGGACGGCGGCGAGGAGATTTATTGGGCTCATCAACGGTGCCTAGAAAGCTCAAGCGGGATCTACACGCGTCGAATAGAAACCGATGAGGCAGTTTAGCGGGAAAAGAAATACACACGACTATCGTTTCCCGCTCGTTTGCGATGATGGGAACTATCCACATGTTTATTTCCCGCCAAGCCTAGCAACAAAAGTGCACACGGTTTCTTTGGGATCCATCGTGTGTGATGTTGCAACATAATGCACATGATTCAATAAATCTAACCGTTTGGACATGTAGCACACGTTTGACATGAATAAACCGTATGTGATATTTTGGCCTTTGCACATAGATTGAACCCGTGCATAGAGTTTGTATAACGGTAAATGATTATTTGGATCGCACATAGTTGAGCTCTTGCATGTGATTGAAGGGCTAAAATGGCCCGATTTGTACTAGTGTGTGGCCTCACTCACTAATTTGAAAGAAATGAAAATAAAATGCTACATATGTTTTCAGAAAAAAAATATAGCAACTTCTATTTTTGAGCTTTGTGAAGAACTTCATTGTATTTTTTACATTTGGTTGTGTTATCTATAAGAGACTTGACGCAGCTTCGGTGGGCGTGACTACGACACCACCACTAATTGTGTAGGGTAATGACAATGGGTGAATACACGTGACCACTTGTGATGGAATTGGGACATGTGGGCTGCTTTGGCATTGTCGGGACGTGAATGCTGGTAGAAATACATAACTTGTGGCTGGCCGCAGATGTGTCGAAACAATTTTTGAACACAAGTTAAATTAATATAAATTAACATATTTTACATACTAGACTTTTATACTTCTCTTACACTTACTCCTATCATGTTATTGCATTAATAAGTACAACATTTTGTTACTTAGATTGTATAGTTAAACGAGTGACAACTTTTCATATTATTAGCTATGTTGTTCTCTATTTTACTGTTGTAATGTAGATAACTGCAAAATTTGTTAGTGCTAAATTTATGTTGTATGTTGTAATAAAAATTATCCTTGAACTATTTTTTTTAAAAAAAATCAGAAATAAAGTGCATATATATGTATCGTGTGTGGTAGTGTATATACTACGTGTGTGGTAGTGTATATACTATAGTATCATTAAATACTATGATATAGACCTCTAAAACATACATTCGAACAAATATCTGAGTAGTGGTTCTAGTATACTATTGGCAGCAAATTCTATGGAACCAACTTGATTGCACTTCCATGCCTGACAGACCTTGAATCTGATGATATGCCGCAATGGGTTGAGTGCACTAAAGAAGAGAAGGACATCAGTGTTTTTCCCAAGCTCCCTAAGCTGAATCTTCTGAACTGTCCCAAGTTGGTTAAAGTTCCTCCTTTCTCATCGTCTACCAGGAAGGTCACTGTTAGAAATACAGGGTTCATTTTACGCATGAAGCTGAATCATCATCATCATCGAAAGCTTGCAATGCTGCATTAGAGACATGTTCTACCACCATCCTTACAGATGGCTTGCTGCACCAGCAACATATGAAGCAATTTCAGTTTTGACTCTGCGGCACTGCCAAGGTGTAAAATTTGAGCAGCTTCAGGCACTTACCTCACTCAACTAGATGCAAATATCACATTTAGACATAACAGATGAGCAGCTGGGTGCTTGTTTGCGAGGTTTACAATCGCTGATCTTTCTGGAGATAGACAACTGCGGCAACATAACATCTCTTCCACATGTTGAGAATCGGAGCAGATTAACAACGTTATACATTCAGCAGTGCTCCAAGTTGTCTTCTCTCCACTCCTTGCCAAATCTTGCAGCACTGGGAAGCATGTCGATCGAAAATTGCTCCAAGCTAACCGTAGAATCTTTCCCTACCGACTTCAACAGGCTAAGTTCTCTGAAAAAATTGAATATAATGTGGAGCTGGAGTCGCTGCCAAGTGGCTTCCCGTCTTCATCGCAAGTTGTTGATCTGATTGGGTGCAAGCCAGCTCTGCTGAACCAACTGCAACTGAACAATGGTCCAGAATGGGATAAAGTAGCACATATCCCGATTAAACAGATCCATTGACCAGAGCGAAAATTGCTCCAAGCTAACCGTAGAATCTTTCCCTACCGACTTCAACAGGCCCAGTTCTCTGAAAAAATTGAATATAATGTGGAGCTGGAGTCGCTGCCAAGTGGCTTCCCGTCTTCATCGCAAGTTGTTGATCTGATTGGGTGCAAGCCAGCTCTGCTGAACCAACTGCAACTGAACAATGGTCCAGAATGGGATAAAGTAGCACATATCCCGATTAAACAGATCCATTGACCAGAGGCTCGTTGCCTAGGTGCGCCTCGTACCATTATCATGTCCCTTTCATTGCTGATCAAGACAGTTCAAAAAAAAAAAATTGCTGATCAAGGATGAAAGTCCAATGAAATAGTGCACGCGATGAGAGATACTGGATGAAACATACTTGCCAACAGCCCTGCTCTGTAATTTAACTATGCTATGATTTTTCTGTATCTGGACTAAAAGTGTTCTGCATATAATTTGGGCTTTGGCTGAAGTACATGACTATAATGCATATGTTCTGTATGTAATGTGCACTTTGGCTGAAATGCATTCTCACTATTCTTTTTATTTGTAGCCGGTGCATTTCACTTGCATGAGCATATGAGACCAACCATTTGCTGCGATTAACCGAGTTTTCAACAACTAAATCAGATTGGTGATCTTTTCGAACTGGAATTGGAACTATCTACAGAGGAAACCGAAGCCCTGACTAATGCTGTCACTGACATATGGTGGGTAAACCCTAATATCAGGTGCCCACATAGATAGTCAAAAGAGAGATTGGGTCAGACACGGACGATCTTGTTATAGGAACTCCTCTTCCTTTACATGGAGCTCAGGTGGAAATCACTAGAAAAAGGGTTCTCTTTGCGAAGGGAACCCAGCGGACCGTGGCGTGATGACAAGTGTCAGCTTTTCCCTTCACGCGGTCCCCCGTGGGTTCTTGCATATGCGACAAGTGGCAGCACGAGAGATTTTGGTGGGATTTCTACTTCTCCGTGCGGAGAGTTGCATGTGCATTTATTTTGAGATTCGTTTTTAAAAAATGAAATATCTTGAGAACCGTTTATCCAAATTACGAACCGTTTTCACTTTTGAGCTCCTCGCGTCGAGATCTTCAAAACTAGATCGCATGTTGATAGGTTTCGACGAACTTTTTTTTTGTACAACCGGTTATGTATAGTTGTATAATCCGTGTCTGTGTAGTTGTACAACCTGTGTTTGTATAAACTGTGTTTGCCTAGTTGTACAACCTGTGTCTGTGTCCGTACAATCTGTGTCTCTCTAGTTGTACAACATGTGTTATGTAGTTGTACAACTTGTGTCTGTACAATATCTGTCTCTTTAGTTGTACAATTTGTATCTGTGTTGTTGTACAAACTATGTCTGTACAACATGTGTCTGTATAGTTGTACAACATGTGTCTTTGTAGTTGTACAATATGTGTCTGTACAATCTGTGTCTGTCTAGTTGTACAACATGTGTTATGTAGTTGTACAATATGTGTCTGTGTAGTTGTACATCGTAGTCTGTGTGTTATGTAATTTAGTTTTGTGTAGCTTGTACACCATATTTTTGTGTAGTTTGTACTCTTTATTTTTTGTGTACGGGTGCTAATAAATGCTACTGCTTCAGTTTGTCATGTACAACTACTGTAAAATCCTGTTCTATACTATCTGTCCCCATATAATTATAATTTGTACATCTCTTTTTTTTTCTCCATGCCTTTCGTGCCTTGTACAATATGTGTTATTTTGTTGTTGTTGTACAATAGATGCTTGAAAAATGGCAGGCGTCAGACGTACGCATGCGGGCAGCATCGCTCCAGGCGTACGCGCCCACGAGTTGGATTGCGGGATGTACATACCAGCATGTACGCGGGGGGCTTCGGTTCGTCTGTGCCGAACGGATGTACGCGGGCGTCGCGGGGGGCTCCGCGATTCGTTCGCGCCGCTCGTTGTGCGTTTGCTGCGGGCTGACGACGTAGCGAAGTTCGATTTCGCTACTCCTCACACCGTACCCACGTGTCATCGGACGCTCGCTCAAGTTTCCTTTCGGAAGGGTACTCTTTTTCTAGCTGTACCCAGCTCAGGTTTCAAGTGGCGCGGGCCGTCCCGATACGCCGCGACGCCGCCCCGCAAACTAGGCCCGCATTACTGCGTAACCCGCAACAAAAAAAAACCTAATCTCTCCCCGAGGCCCCGACCATGTGGATGGCGATGGGGAAAGCTCTCCCGACGGCGGCGCCTCCCACCTAATTCTTGGTAGATGGAGATCGTGCTGGGGGTCAACGGCGGCGGCAGCGCCGCCATCTCCAGATCCAGCCCACGCCCATGCCCCTGACGCCGGAGCGCCGTCACTCGCCGTCACCCCTCCACCAGGCCCCCGCCCATGCCCCTGATACGGGCGTTCATCGGCCGCTTCCCTCTGCGTCACTCGCCGTCGCTGTTCCATCTCCACCCCGCGCCCATGCACCTGTTTCGGCCCCTGTTCGTGCACCCTGTTCTGAAGGTATCCACTCATACATTCATTGCTGGTTTCTTTGATCTGCTCTTTCCATATTGCAAAGCTCCAAGATTGATGCCAAAATGATAGATCATGATTGAATTTGGGTGTTGATGGAAATGAGCCTTCTTTGAACACTTAATTCCTTCGTAATTATACTGTAAATGGTAAAAATGTCAGGAACAATATCTGTCAAGCACCTAGCACCTACTGCTTGAGCAATGCATAACCGACATTTCTGCATACACAACATGCACAGCTTAGTCTTCTTGTAGAAAACAAGCATGTATTGGTTTCCGTTAAACCTCTCTTACTTCAACTGCGCATAGCTAGAGCGCTAGACAGCCAATTATACTGTCTTTTTATTTCTGAAAACCAGGTGTTAGTAGTCTCATGACAGGAACATGAATCATGTGTCTTGTGACAGGAACAGCTTACTGGTTTCCTTGTCATTGAATTTACCAAGTAGTGTTTTCCATTTGTTGGCTTTCTTTACCCAAAATTCGGCACCCAACGGTAGTGGAGCGTCAGTTACATGTCCTAATTTCAGTCAATAAACATTTATGTTGTTTAAGTAAATCTTCTCTCATGTTTCATGAACATGCTAATTATACTATTTTTTGTTGCTCTTGATTTACAGAGAGTGCTAAAGGCTGTGGGGCTGTTTGCTGGATCAATCCTTCTGATGCACAACTTTGGTGACATGATATCAACAGATTTCTGTTCCCCACTCTTCGCCTGGAAGACAGGACTCCGTGGCTAAAGAATGGCCCTTGAGTTGAAGCTACAAAACGAAAATCATAGATATTCCCAGCATAACTCATTCACTGGACAATAGTTAGATGAGTCCTGATTTTTGTTAGCCCGATTCCAGAGGCAATTCCATGTTGGTATGTCCCTTCAACAACCATGCAATGAAGTCAGAAGCACTTATCTGGCAGCACTACGTGTCTTTCTGCTCTGCTATTTTGATGCTGCTGTGTGTTGGACCGTGTTTCAGTCCGTGCGTGTAAAGCCTAGCTAGATAGCACCTTGGAATCAGTCGGCTTTTCCGGCGTACTGCCCGTTTTTTAATTTTTTGAAAACGTTTCAAAAAATTCGAAAAAAATATTTGGATGTAGCCAATCATATGCACTACGATGTTGAAAATTTTCAGTCTAAAATACATTGTATTTTTGGCTCAGCAAAAAAGACAAATCGAGCAAAGCTGTGCATGGCAGGCGCTGGTGGGCTCATGCGGGCTGCTGCTCTATTCCGCGCTAGTTGCAGCGAAGCGTTGCAGCCAGCCCGCAAGCACCCGCAAGCGGAGAGCAGCCCACCAGCGGAGCGTTGCGGCCAGCCGCAGCCCGCCCCGCTTGAAACCTTACATGGAGCCATAGGCCTCCTATTTTCAGTGCCTCTCTGACCAAGCTCCAGGCAATAATAATTGCAGACAAGACAGTAGAAAGCAAATGGATTTTTCAGTACTAGCATTTGGATCTAAAATTTCTAGGTTGCACGCAGAGACAGGGGAAGAATCTGTTGGAAGCACTGATCACATTTCAGTTCAGAAGACGTACATCACAACTAATTATCTCAGGATATTTTCTGGAGTCTAACGCAAGTCTCAGTCACAACACCTACATCAAGTCACAACACCTACATCAGAACCTTTGGATCAAGCACCTACTCCGAGGAAATATCTAGTGCTCCCACCCCTTAGTGTGCTCCCTGTGCTATCACTAAGAAAAACATTTTGAAATGTGTCAAAAAATTCTAAGAAAAATTATGGATGTTCACAAGGTATGTTTGTACAACCTCAAAAAATTTCAGCTCCAAATTTTGAAAGAACACTGAGAAACAAAAAAGACAAATCAGACATAAATAGTGTCATGGGTGTCAAAAAGACAAAAACCAAAACATGACACTATTCATGCCAGATTTGTCTTTTTTGTTTCTCCATATTTATTTCGAATTTGGAGCTGAAATTTTTGGAGGTTGTACAAACAAACTTTGTGAACATCCATAATTTTTCTTAGAATTTTGGAATCATTTAAATTTGACTTTTTTGTGGTAGGACGGGTAGCACCCTGAAGGCTGGGAGCACTAGATATCTCCTACTCCCTCTTTTTAAGAATATAAGACAAATTTGACTTTTCATGGTAAACAATTCCAAAATTCGACTACAGTTTTCAATCGCATGCTATCAGAAACCAAATTTAAAATACAATATATAATATTTCAGTCTGGTAAATTCAGTGCTATCATTTTCTCGCAGTCAACCCATATTGTTTCCCACGAAATAGTAATCAAACTTCGAAAAAGTTTTACTGAATGCATCTTCAGACGCCCAATAGAGCGACATAAGATACCATTTCAGACATTTGCGTGCTAGGACCTGCTCATTATCTGATATACAAATAAGAATAGTATGAAATTGCCTACCAAAGAGCGCAATCCCATAATGGCAGAATCGTATACTAACACAAGAGCAGGCTAACTAACAGATACCCTTTTCGCAAATAGGTCATACGAAAATTATCCTCGCTGCTACTAGCACCACCCCCCAAGGGTGGAGAAGAACAAAGCTACAAGAACTATATATACACAACAGTGCATGCAGCATACCGCTGCTACTCGAGCATGGTAATGCCCGCAGGAAAAAAATTAAGATCATACAGAGAGGAGAGCCTTGCTTGCAGTCATACTTGCCTTCTGCAATATATGGATCTGCAGTTACATGGCAACAATGAGCTCGTCCGGGGTTTCTCTATCTGTGCTTAGAGGTGGCAGCATCAAGTCGTCCGCGGCCGAGAAATGGTACTTCTCCCCGATGGCTCTAAGGAGCTGGTACACCTCAAACATGGTGGGTCTCTCTTTCGCAGTGGAGACTGTGCAAGAACATGCAACTTTCAGGAATTGCATCAGCTCACTATCGCTGTCCTTCCCTATCAGTGACTTGTCGATTGAGTCTTGGAGAATCCCATTGTTCGATAGGTAAGTGATCCACTCTACTAGATTGCCTCTGAAATTATCTGGAGCATTGGAAACCTGAGTAGGCCTCTCACCGGTGACGAGTTCGAGTAGAACCACGCCAAAGCTGTAGACATCACCCTTTGGTGTGGCCACCAGAGTGCTCCCGTACTCAGGCGCCACATAACCAATATCTCCAAATTCTCCATTGACAAAGGTGCTGAGATGGGTGTCTAGGGGATTCATAAGCCTAGCAAGCCCAAAATCCGAAATCTTTGGTTCATAGTCCTCATCCAAGAGGATACATTTGGAACTTATATTACGGTGAAGGATTCGAGGATTGCATGTGTGGTGAAGATATGCAAGGCCTTTTGCTGCACCAATGCCGATTCTCAACCTCAGAGGCCAATCCATCTTGCAATCTTTTCCCACCTCGTGTAACTGATCATAGAGTGAACCTTTGGGCGTGTGCTTGTACACAAGCAACTTCTCCATCTTAGCGATACAAAATCCTAGGAGAGGAACCAAGTTGCGATGCCTTACTTGGCCTAGTGTCTTCATCTCTGAAGTGAACTGTGATTCAGAATGCTGTGAATCTTGTAGCCTTTTGACAGCAAGAAAAGACCCATCGGGTAGCACTGCCCTGTACATAGTTCCTGTCCTCCCAGTACCTATGATGTTTTCGTTGCTGAATTGTTTGGTGGCCTTCATAAGATCACTTAATTTCATCTTCGAAACTGGATTCTCAAACATAGACACCTGGATAATCCAAAAAACCATGACAATAGTAAGTTAATAGTTAAAATTTCTATGAACGATGCCATTTGACATTGCCTTGTGTGCTACAAGAAAGAAAAGGTAACGACTAATTACCTTGATTGTTTTTGTTCCTTTGATACTCTTAGCCCACTTATTATCCTCCGCAGCTTTTGCCTTCTTGGCTGGTATTTTCCGCAGACAAACGAATACAACTATTACAACAATTATGATCACAACTACAACGCCAACAATAGCTCCAATGATTGCTGCTGTGTTTTTGCTTTTTGATGAAGCTTGGCACCGATCCAATGGACTCTCACATAGCCCTTGATTACCGGCAAAGTTTGACGCTGAGAATTTCTTTAGTGAAGGTGGAATAGGCCCTGATAGTCGGTTGTCTGCGACATTGAATGTAGCCAACCGAGTAAGAAGGCTGAACTGCTGCGGAATTTGACCACTAAACTGGTTATGCTGGAGATTGAGGAGATTTAGGTATGTCATGTTTGATATGTTTTGTGGGAGATCGCCTGAAAAACTATTGTAGGAGAGGTCCAATTGTGTCAAGTAGGGCATTTCGCGGGAGATATCTGGAGGGATGGATCCTGTAAAGTTGTTACTTGACAGATCCAGCCCAGTCATACTGCTACAATTCTGAAGACCTTGAGGAAATGAACCCTGCAGACCAAGGTTGCCGAGGCGCAAAGAAAGAACTCGGTTCTCATCCGGGTGCCAACACTCCACGCCGGTAAATTTGCATATGAAACCAGCAGTGGAATTGTCGAAAATCCATGAGGATTTAAGCACACCATTGGGGTCAGTCACTGACCGTTGTACAGATCTCAAGCATTGGATATCGAGTTCAGAAGCGAAACAGGTGGAGATCAACAACAGCAGAAGAATAACCCTCAGTGGAGCACAGTGATTTGCCATCGAGCACTTGTACAGAATTAATGTCACCTGTCCTCCTTGAGCGACACCACTTGTAAGTTCAGGCTTCACCTACACGTAAACGCAACCGAATCGAAAAAATTAGAGACACGCCGATTGGCGATAACCATATTCTGAAATGGAAACACGGACTTGATTGCAACAAAGAATAGCAAAAGGAGCATCAATACATGCGGACACCATTAGTGGAGAACTGATCCCCACTACTGACATAGCAGATAACAAATGATGCCAATATTCTGCTAAGATTAGCACCAAAGAATAAGTGCAATTTGCATCGTCCCTGATAATAATAACAGCACTACTATAAACTTGCAACGTAGGCAGTTGCAGGCTCCTGAACCATCAATCGAGGCAGGCATCAATCCTTTACAGAAAAACAACCAAAAGGCTTTTGGAGCATTTAATATATCTCGATTTCTCACACCAGAGGCAAACGGCTCCAACGGCCAAAAGGCGCCCTACTTTCCAGAAAGAGGAAAATCTAAGAAGCGGGGGAGAAATAATCTGTCAAAATAATGGCACCGCACCACACAGGCCATACGTGTATGCTATCTTTCTCCCTGATTTCACACCAACGGACCGGCCTTCTTTTAACGAAAAAAAGGCACTGGACAAACCCTTCCTGCTGCTGCTTCGGCAACAAACAGGCACCAATCAAGAGGCAAGCAATTCCTCGCCGGAAATTCTAAATCGAAGTTTTGTGTGAAAATTTTCCTAACTGAAATAACAGCTTCCGAAACTGCCATACATACCAATACCATACGTGTATGCTATCATTCTCCCTGGTCTTCTTTCAACCAAAAAAAGGGCACTGGACAAACCCTTCCTGCTGCTGCTCCTGCTTGAGCAACAAACCGGCAGCAATCAAGATGCAAGCAATTCCTCTCCCGAAATTCCTAACTGAATATTTTTGTGAATTTTTTCCTAACTGAAATACAAGCTCCCGAAAGTCACATCTTCTCACCATACATGGTAACTCAGAACCGCTACTTGACCCCGCAAGAACCCTCCATCGCCAACCCGAGCCAGAGCTCGCACTCCAAAGATCACACACATATAGATATATCATTCGCACCACAAGAACAGCTACAAACTAAACAAATCTGAGAGAACAGGGCGAAGCAGGAGGGCTGCTCACCTGAGGCTCGTCAGCCGCCGCCCTCGCCTCCGGGAGGACCGGAGCCAATACCAAGCGCCAGCGGAAGGGGAGAAGAGTAGTGAGGGGAGTAGGAGGGGGAGGACCGGAGGAGAGAGGAGAAGCCGCCGGGCGCCCGTCAAAGGAAAGGAAAAGAAAGTGGGAGTTTTTCTAAGCTGGGGGCGTGGGCGGGCCCGGCGAGAGCGAGATGGGGACGCGGAAATCCACGGACTTTCCTGGTCAACTGCCCCAGTCAACCCGTCTGCTTTCTCTGGACTGGATGGATGGC
Organism: Poa pratensis; assembly: GCA_947311845.1. Lineage (NCBI taxonomy): Eukaryota > Viridiplantae > Streptophyta > Magnoliopsida > Poales > Poaceae > Poa > Poa pratensis. The sequence goes on from CAMZMU010000037.1 coordinate 28,049,857, forward strand.
CGGACGGACGAGCGGCTACGGCGTCACCGTGTCAGTGTCACTGAAGCTGGTCTCGTCTCGGCCCGATTGTGCGTGTTGCTGCCGCTGCTCACTTCTGGCCCATTCTTTTCAGCTTATTTTACAGATTCTTTCAGAAACTACCCTCCATCAGCTTCTCCCAAAATCTCGTTTTTTAAATTTGTTTAAACTTCTAAATTTGTCTTCTCAAAATACATCCAATTTGGGTGTTACACATGTTCAGCACAATGAGGGATGGTACCCCTAGCCTAGCGGCTTCCTCAAACAGACTGACAAACGCCTGATTATCAGTTTTTCTATAAAATTTATATTTGTAACCGGTGTAAAAACATAGCACATGGCGTGTGCCTAGCCCGCACACAGATGTGAGTGGATCCTTTGAGGATGAGAGGCCACTCCATCCACTCAGCGGATCTTCTGCGGCCACTCCATCCACACACCTGCATGCATGCACATATAATCCTCCTAGTGGATCGCTCGTCCGTATGACCACGCGTTAGACTAAATGACATATGGGTCAGTCCCACGCAGGGGCGTGTCCGGATATTGTCCAAGGCCTCCGAGCTACCCCCAAAGTTGGGGTCTCCCTCGGGGGTGCTGGACAGATGGAGAGGTGCCGCATGAGCTAATTGTTTTTGGGAACATACCCCATTGAGGCTTTGCCGGTGGAGACGCTCTTACAAACTACTATATCCGATCAGAATAAGTGTCGCAATTGTGAAACTATCCCCATTTCAAAACTGGGGCACTTATTTTGTATTAGAGAGAGTATTTGAATTGAATACCAGATAGTGGTTGTTTGGGATGATTGAGACTATGATGCATGATCAAATCACCAAGGCACCAGCCACATTGTGGGCAATATGGGTATTTTTTCAAATCTGGTCCTTTTAAGAAACTAAACACATGTATGGCTTGTTCTCAAAACTATTTTCAAATATGATTTTTGAGGTTAGTGACAAAGAGGATGAAGCCGACATGTACAAATCTGACTTCTGAGGTCGGCGTCAAAGAGGATGGAGCAAACTTGTACATGTCGGCTCCATCCTCTCTTGAGCCGACTCCATTTTTAAATTTCTAAATCCTCAGAAAAATTATGGAACCAAAATAAGTGTTCGACGCTGAAAGAGGATGACGCCGAACTGTACAAGTTTAGCTCCAACCTCTTTGGCGCCGATCCCAGGGGGTTGGATTTGGAGATAGTTTTGAGAAGAGCCATACATGTGTTTAGTTTCTTAAAAGAGTGAGATTTGAAGAGGTTTTCTAGAGACTCTATCTAATCACGGTTTATTAACTCCTTTTTAGAAGAACTACATTCTACTTCACATACTTCACCGCATGTTGCGCCAAACAATGAGTAGAGCAAGAGCGCCTGAAAGGACAAGGATGTCGCCTAGAGGGGGGTGAATAGGCGATTTAAAACTTTTCCGGTTTATGCTTGATAATTGCGGAATAAAACTAGGTGTTTAAATTAACAAGCCAACAACCTAAATATACTAGGCTCACCTATGTGCACCAACAACTTATGCTAAGCAAGACAAGCAACAAAGTGATAGCAAGATATAATACTTCAAGCACGAAGGTTATCACAATGTAAAGTGCATAAGTAAAGAGCTCGGGTATGGAAATAACCGAGGCACGCAGAGACGACAATGTATTCCCGAGTTCCTCCCTTTTAGGTAAGTACGTTTCATTGGAGGGGTGTGAGTTTCAAACTCAAGACGCCACAAATGGCCTCACCCTATTCTCCGATGAACCTTGCCCAAAAGCTCGGTTCACCTTCCACTATTGATTTCCTTTTGGGCGGAAATCGAGTCTCTTACAACAATCTTGAGGCACAACCCACAAAAGGATTGGGAGCTCCCAAGTGGCCACAAAAGGCCTCAACCGTCACAAAAGGCGTCTAGGGTCTAAAGACCCAAGAGTAACAAGCTCACGAACTTTCACTTCCACGAATCCCCGTGGAGAGCACAAACCGATGCACAAAAGCAATGGCAAGAATACAAGAAGTGCTCAAGTCCTTCACTCTCAAATCCCACCAAAATCAACTAATGCTTGTGGGGGGGAGAAGAGAGGAAGAACAAAGAAGAACTCAACAAATGGAACTCCAAGATCAAGATCTACTAGGTTCCCCTCACTTAGAGGAGAAATGGATTGATGGAATTGTAGATCTAGATCTCCTCTCACTTTCCCTCAAAGATATGCAAGAATCATGGGAGGGATTGAGAGGTAGGCAAGCCTTTCCAAAGGTCAACAATGGAGGAGAGAGAGGGGAAAAACGTGCTCAAGAGGTTAGGGAACCGTTGGGGAAGAAACCCCCTTAAATAGGTTCCACTAAAAAGTGCCCGTTGGGCAGTGCAGGGAGAGCCGGCCTGGCTGGCCTGGAGGCTGGCCTGGCACAGAGAGCCCGGCCTGGGAGCCGGCCAGGCTGGACTGGCACAGAGAGCCCGGCCTGGGAGCTGGCCAGGCTGGCCTGGAGGCTGGCCTGGCACAGAGAGCCCGGCCTGGGACAGAGAGCGGCCTGGGAGACGGCCAGGCCGGCCTGGAGGCTGGCCACCCAACAGAGGCGCCCGGCCTGGGAGCCGGCCAGGCCGGCCTGGGGGCTGGCGACCCAGAACCCGAAATTGTAACACCCATAACTTTTGCAGACGAAATCCGTTTTCGATGTTCTTGGGCTCGTTGAAATCACCACAAGGAGCTTTACAAGATCATGCAGAGAGACATCATTGTTCAACAAGGGAGGATAAAACCAAATGATGAAAGGTAAAACCTTTCTATTAAAGGACAACAGGAAAATCCTCCACCACCAAGAAACCCACAAGTTTTTCATCAAGACTCCGTTTTCTATGATCTTAGGCTTGTTTTGAAGATAGTCACAAGCCCAACAAGATCATGCATATACACATCATAGTCCATCATGTGAGAAGGAAACCACAAGGAGATAGTTTGACCTCTCTAGAAAAGATAAGCCGGTAAAACCTCCAACAACAAAAACACAACAAGATATACATATGAAATCCGTTTTTGATGAACTAGAGCTTAGTATGGAGATGAACACAAGCTCTAAATTCTCACATGGGTAAAAGCCAAATAAGAACCAAGAAAGATGATATGCCAAGTATGCAAAGGTTTGAGCTCTCCACAAAGATGCGATCAAGTTACTCACTTGAGAGCTCCTCTTGATAGTACGCCGTCTATCCTATAACCCGGTCTCCCACTAACATCATGAGACCGGTAAAATATAAACCCTATCAAGATCATACCTTTGCCTTGCGCATTCCACTTGAGCTAGATGATGACGATCTTGACTCCCTCAAGTTGGAACACCTTTCTTGATTGTGCTTGCTAGCACATGCTTGATGAAGACTTCTCTAAATACTCCCCCATACACCATTATGGGAGAGCCTCGCTTAGCTCCGTCTTCATGTATCCACTTGCACTTTATCTTCTTCTCTTGATATAGATGATGGCTTGGAGATAAACATGAATGTTTACTCAATCTTCTTTTCCAAGCCATGCTTGCAATAAGCTCAATTCTAGATGACCATTCTTCATATAAACCCATTGGATAGAACCTTGGTCATCATATAATCTTCTAGAGTCCAACACATGAACTCCAATCTTCTTCATGGACAAGATCTATAAAGATATCTCAATGCAAACATTAGTCCATAGAGATTGTCATTAATTACCAAAACCACACATGAGGGCTCATGCACTTTCAGCGCCTTCAATCCATTACCGGTATGCATGCGTGTATGAACATGAATTCATTGCATATATTGTCAACCATTACCGGTGGTGGAGTTTCCACTATATACAAAGCCAAGCAACAAATGCAAAGGCAAGAAAGGCAAATACTTAAGAACCAATCAAAGTACAAAGCCGAATTCCATAAACCCTCCAAAACTTCTCCCCCATTGGCAACAATTGCCGAAATGGGCAAAAAGATTTGGAAGGCCAACATAGTGAGAGTTCCTCCACAAGTTTAGTTTTTCTCAAAAAAATAAGTAGAATCAAATGGGCATTTCCATTGATCAATAATAGGAGGAAATCAAACTATATTGAGAATCCAAAGATTGCAACAAAATAGCAAAGGGAGAGATACCTCAACAAAAGAGGCAAGCAATCAAAGGATCCGAAAGAACAATTGGACACAAGAAGATATTATGATAAAATCAACCAAATGTTCTAAAAATCAAGAGGGAACTCCCCAAGGTACGTGCACAAAGTAGGATTTGCATTTTAATATGGTGTGCACAACATGGAATCCTCACTCCCTCTTAGATCATTTTGAAACACAAACAAGTGCAAGAGAGTATTTTTAGAAAACCAATTAAAGATGTAACTACTCTCATGTGTATAAGTTTCTAAGTAGACATCAATCATGAAGATATAAGTCCACAAAGAAACATGCACACACAAAATAGATACTAAGGTGAAGAACATGATATCCAAGTGGAAGTCATATATATACCAATAAGATCATTGCTTAAAAGCATAGCACAAAGCTCAATTTTATCTTAAAAGGATATAGATGAACTTCCAACACAATCTCATCATAGCATCAAAAATATCCACAAGGGAAAAAGATAGTTGGGATGCTCCGAGAAAGATAACAAGTATCACAAAGGGCAAATGATTTTGCAAATTCATCAATATTGCATATGAGAGACTTTGAGAAGAATTGCTAGATTAACATATTTGGGATTGGAGAATCAATAAAATGATTATATATATTCCCTTGATATGTAATCATCCCGGCTTGCTCACATTTGCAATAAAAATGTTTTGATAAAGGCTTTGCAAGAACACATCAATTGCAATAAAGATTCATGCCAAGAAACAACCTACACAAGGTTGAAAGCTAGTAAAGTAGGCATGAGGTAGATACTTGTTACCGAGATAGCATTGGTGATGTAGAAGATAAGAGTTCACGATCATTCAAGCTTGGCTCCAATAAGCACATGGTGACACCACCTTCCTTGTATATGAGACAAGCTTCCAATGCATCTCCAATGTACCTAAAACAAATTCAAGTACAAAATGGTTCCCAAACTTATTGGGCCCAAAGTAGTTAGAGCAACTACAATACATAGGACAAACTCCACATAAATATGTGCATATTGATATGAAATTGAATTTCATGCACATCTTAGCCATTTAGGATTTGATGGAGTTTATCCTATATATTGGATCAACAAAAGTAAGCATGCCATAAGATATACATAAGTGAATATGCATGCACAAGACTTTCAAGAACCAAACGAGATACAAATTGGACAAAACACCAATTAAATCAAGAAAGCCACACAAGTGTGACAAGAAAAATAATTGTCCAAATTATATCAAAACCCAAATCAACACATGATTGAAGATACCACTTGAAAAGATACCAAATGAAAGCAAGATATCAATTGATGAAAATACCATCAAGGAATAAATCAAACCCTCTACACTTCTCATGATGGCACAAAGTACCAAGACGAGAAATGTTTGTCTTCCAAAGAGACACGTCATCGGGATCAAATACCAATTGAAGACAACTAATGTTCAAAAGCATATAGGATTGCTCCCCCAAGATATGTGCATTATTTATGATCTTGCATTTGAATACAAAATGCACATAAATGGGATCATCACTTTCCATACATATTATTCAAACACTAGTCATGTTCAAGGAAAGCCATAGGATACAAAACCAATTCAAAGAATGACGTTCTACTCAATATAGGATAGCTTCCCAAAAATAGTGCATTATCTAAAAGTATGACTTTGAATGAAATGCACTCGAATGGGATCATTGCTTTTCCTAACTCAAGAAAGCATAAAACAAATTTTGAGTAGAGCAACAAGGATCCAAAAGATACAAGGATGACAAGAGGATTTAGATCAAACCAAGTCCTTGGCAATAAAAAACAATTCAAAGCAAGAGCCAAAAAGAAGATGGTCTACAAATTCCACCACAATTATGAGTATCACTTGTCATGGACAAGGAGTATATGGAGATAATTTTCGGTGGTATATAGGAATGATATTAAAGACCAACTTCACAACAAATAAGCATATGGCAAAGGATAGAATTAAAGGCCATGCTTAGATAGATAGATATTCTTGATAGCTTCAATATTCACGCGATCATGCAAAGCAACTACAAAGAGTAGCTTGAAGCAATCGGTTTCCCAAAAGATATATGCGAACATATTTGGGGAAAGCCGTACCAAGAACATCCATCACAAACAAGATCCAAAAGAGTGAGAAAAAGATCATTTAGCAAATATGGAACTTGTTTGAGCAACATGCCACATAGGAATAAGATAATAAAAATCAATTCTAGGTGGCAATACCTCACATGTTCACATTTTTAGGCTTGTAATATGCACAAAGCTTATTACTCCCCCATAATGTGATAATCCATTTCTTTAACAAGAGGCAAACAAACCAACTAGAGATAATTAATGGACATTATAGAATTTGAATTTCTCATGAGAATGACATACCACATAGAGAATGATAATATTGATATATCATCACTAAGTGGTATTCCTCATGTACACACATTTTTAGGATTGTGAAGTGCACGAAGCATATCACTCCCCAAAATGGGATAGTCCATTAATCTCTCAAAGAGAGCCAACAAGATAAGATATCAAATAAAAGCAATAAGGCTCAAAACAAGTAAATGGTGTGCAAACCAACATACACATACTTGATTACTCAAGATAAGTAAGTAGAGAGCACAACACATACAAACACTAGCAAGGTACAAAACCTAACACATGCAAGGGTGCAAGCAACTTTCAATGTATATATGATTTAAATAGTTACCGCAAGGAGGAACATTGGATATGAGATAGAACAATATAATCCAAATGACTTGACTTGAAGAATATAATTGATGAAGATCCCTTAATTCTTCATGATGTAGCCAAGTCTCCAATGCCCTCCAACAACACCTATTGATCAAGTTTTAGCTTGTTGGTCCCCAACCAAGTTGGGTCCTAAGAGGTTAGTCACAATAGGCTTGGCAACCCAAATGGTGCTTTTCTTGACACCACTTTGAGTACCAACATATTTGGCAAACACATTGCCAACCTTATCCTTCCGAAGAGAATAAACATCATCAATAATAATGGGGTTGGATAAGGTACCATTAGTGCATGAAGAAGCAAAGTGGCCCTTCTCACGGCATATGTAGCAACATTGGCTTCCTCCTTTCTTCTTAGTTGGAATCTTGACTTGAGGAGGGTAGCTTGATTCTTCTTGGGAAGAGGCCGTTCTTCATCTTGAGTTTGAGCTTGAGGCCGCTTCCCTTGTTGCTTCTCACTAAGAGGCTTCTTCTTCAAAGGGCAAGATCTAACATGGTGCCCTTCAACTTTGCACTTGAAGCAAACAATCTTGGCCGAATCTTTAGCTTGTTCTTGGCCCTTGTTCTTCTTGTTAGACTTGGACTTGTTCTTGTTATTGGAGTTGAATCCAAGTCCACTCTTGTCATTGGGGCGTCTTTGAACACTCAACACATTGTCAAGTGTGGACTTCCCAACATGACGCTTTTCCAAGTCTTTCTTCAAAGAAGCGACTTGGGCCTTGAGCTCTTTTAATTCCTCTACATGGTTAGTATCAACAAAAACACTAGAGGAAGTAGATGCTTCATTGTTAGAGCAACAAGGCATGGAAAGTAATTCATCACAAGATGTAGCAATATTATGAGTGGATGAATCACAAGGACTAGCACATGGCAATAAAGCATTTAGAGTAGAAGTAGTGCCATTGTCCACATGAGGCTCACAAGATGTTACCTTTGTAGTGATAGCCTCATGAGCTAACTTTAGCTTCGCATGGGATGCTAGAAGATCCTCATTAGAGCTAGAGAGCTTTTCATGACTTTCTTCCAATTTCCCATACTTGCTAGTTAGCAACTCAAGTTGAGCCCTTAGCTCAACATTCTCCTTCAAAATAGATGCTTCACAAGAAGTGGAGTTAGTAGCACAAGCATCATTAATATTAGAAATAAGAAGACAACTTGGCAAGCTCATCATTCAACCTAGCATTTTCCTCAATAATATTAGCATGATCACATGAGGGAGTAGAGGAACTAGGCACATCATTTTTAGATAGTTGAGTTTGGAGTTGATCATGAGACTTGGTAAGGAGAGAGTGTTCACTTTCCAAAGCCTTATGAGCTTTGTCAAGTCTCTCTATATCCTCAATTAGTCTAGCATTGCCAACACCAAATTCAACTTTTTCCTTTTTAAGCACTTTATATTTAGCAATAGCATGATCTCTTTCCTTAATGATTTTAGCAATAATAAGATCATTTGTTTCATCAAGAGATTCAAGTTTCTCCTCAAGAGACACTCGAAGCTCATGCTCTTCCTCAAGAGCATTTTCTAAGGATGCTTTTTCCATAGCATCCTCTCTTTCGATCCTTCCCTTTTCTTCAATGATTTCCTTGCACTTAATAGCATAAGTCAAAATTTCACACAAATAAGAGCAAGCTTTACTACCTTTAGGGAGAGCACTAAAAACCATCTCACTCTTTCTTTTAAAGAGTCAATATCATCCTCTTTTAATCCATAATAATCCTCATCCTCATCATCACAAGATGTAGAGGGTTCCAAAGGTGAAGATTCCTTTGAATCCCTAGCCATAAGGCAAAAGTGAGTGATGGACGATGAGATGAAGAATTGCTTGAAGCACCATTGAGATCCATGTCTTGTTCCAACAAGTGTTGGGTTTCCTCTACATTGTTAGCCACACAAGTACTAGAGGAAATGGAAGCATTGTTTTCATGGCAACAAGACATAGAAAGCATATCATCATGAGATTTAGTTAAGCAACTAATACATGATATGCAAGGACTATCAACACTAGCATGTAGACATTTGAAGTGCTAGAGAGTTTAAGTCCAAAGATAGAACATTGCAATGAGATAGAGATGAAGTATAGTCAATAGAATATTCACCATCAACAAAGCAATTTCTATCACCACTCACCATATCATTACCTTGTGACAAATCACATGTTGGTGGAGTGGAAGAAGTTGTGAACTCATCACGGCCGGAGGTGGAAGGAGAACAATCATCCTCAATAATGTTGGACACTTCATATTATCTTGAAGCTTGGTCCAAAGCTCATGAGCGTTCCGAAAAGGCATGATTGATGCAAGAACTACATCGCTCAAAACACAAATGAGACCATTAGATACTTGAGTATCGAGATGAGAGTTTTTCTCATCCTCTAAAGATAATTCTTGGGAATCCTTTGGAGGAGAAAAACCCACATCTACAATGCTCTCAATATAATTTGGACCCATGTCCCTAAAAAGATTAAGCATGCGAATTTTCCAAACATCATAATTTGTGCCATCGAATATGAAAGTGGGATCGTGCACTAATTCTCTAAACGACATCTTTTACTCTCTAGGCGGTAAAGCCCAAAAAGAGAGCCCAGGCTCTGATACCAATTGAAAGGACAAGGATGTCGCCTAGAGGGGGGGTGAATAGGCGATTTAAAACTTTTCCGGTTTAGGCTTGATAATTGCGGAATAAAACTAGGTGTTTAAATTAACAAGCCAACAACCTAAATATACTAGGCTCACCTATGTGCACCAACAACTTATGCTAAGCAAGACAAGCAACAAAGTGATAGCAAGATATAATACTTCAAGCACGAAGGCTATCACAATGTAAAGTGCATAAGTAAAGAGCTCGGGTATAGAAATAACCGAGGCACGCGGAGACGACGATGTATTCCCGAGTTCCTCCTTTTAGGGGAGTACGTCTCGTTGGAGGGGTGTGAGTTTCAAACTCAAGACGCCACAAATGGCCTCACCCTATTCTCCGATGAACCTTGCCCAAAAGCTCGGTTCACCTTCCACTATTGATTTCCTTTTGGGCGGAAATCGAGTCCCTTACAACAATCTTGAGGCACAACCCACAAAAGGATTGAGAGCTCCCAAGTGGCCACAAAAGGCCTCAACCGCCACAAAAGGCGTCTAGGGTCCAAAGACCCAAGAGTAACAAGCTCACGAACTTTCACTTCCACGAATCCTCGTGTAGAGCACAAACCGATGCACAAAAGCAATGGCAAGAACACAAGAAGTGCTCAAGTCCTTCACTCTCAAATCCCACCAAAATCAACTAATGCTTGTGGGGGAGAAGAGAGGAAGGACAAAGAAGAACTCAACAAATGAAACTCCAAGATCAAGATCTACTAGATTCCCCTCACTTAGAGGAGGATGGATTGGTGAAATTTTAGATCTAGATCTCCTCTCACTTTCCCTCAAAGATATGCAAGAATCATGGGAGGGATTGAGAGGTAGGCAAGCTTTTCCAAAGGTCAACAATGGAGGAGAGAGAGGGGGGAAAAAGTGCTCAAGAGGTTAGGGAACCGTTGGGGAACAAACCCCCTTAAATAGGTCCCCCTAAAAAGTGCCCGTTGGGCAGTGCAGGGAGGCCGGCCTGGGAGCCGGCCTGGCTGGCCTGGCACAGAGAGCCCGGCCTGGGAGCCGGCCAGGCCGGCCTGGAGGCTGGCCACCCAACAGAGGCGCCCGGCCTGGGAGCCGGCCAGGCCGGCCTGGGGGCTGGCCACCCAGAACCCGAAATTGTAACACCCATAACTTTTGCAGACGAAATCCGTTTTCGATGTTCTTGGGCTCGTTGAAATCACCACAAGGAGCTTTACAAGATCATGCAGAGAGACATCATTGTTCAACAAGGGAGGATAAAACCAAATGATGAAAGGTAAAACCTTTCTATTAAAGGACAACCGGAAAATCCTCCACCACCAAGAAACTCACAAGTTTTTCATCAAGACTCCGTTTTCTATGATCTTAGGCTTGTTTTGAAGATAGTCACAAGCCCAACAAGATCATGCATATACACATCATAGTCCATCATGTGAGAAGGAAACCACAAGGAGAGAGTTTGACCTCTCTAGAAAAGATAAGCCGGTAAAACCTCCAACAACAAAAACACAACAAGATATGCATATGAAATCCGTTTTTGATGAACTAGAGCTTGGTATGGAGATGAACACAAGCTCTAAATTCTCACATGGATAAAAGCCAAATAAGAACCAAGAAAGATGATATGCCAAGTATGCAAAGGTTTGAGCTCTCCACAAAGATGCTCTCAAGTTACTCACTTGAGAGCCCCTCTTGATAGTACGCCGTCTATCCTATAACCCGGTCTCCCACTAACACCATGAGACCGGTAAAATAGAAACCCTATCAAGATCATACCTTTGCCTTGCGCATTCCACTTGAGCTAGATGATGACGATCTTGACTCCCTCAAGTTGGAACACCTTTCTTGATTGTGCTTGCTAGCACATGCTTGATGAAGACTTCTCCAAATACTCCCCCATACACCATTATGGGAGAGCCTCGCTTGGCTCCGTCTTCATGTATCCACTTGCACTTTATCTTCTTCTCTTCATATAGATGATGGCTTGGAGATAAACATGAATGTTCACTCAATCTTGTTTTCCAAGCCATGCTTGTAATAAGCTCAACTCTAGATGACCATTCTTCATATAAACCCATTGGATAGAACCTTGGTCATCATATAATCTTCTAGAGTCCAACACATGAACTCCAATCTTCTTCATGGACAAGATCTATAAAGATATCTCAATGCAAGCATTAGTCCATAGAGATTGTCATTAATTACCAAAACCACACATGAGGGCTCATGCACTTTCTGCGCCTTCAATCCCATTGCCCACGGGAATGGCAAAATTTAATGTTTTTTAACGAGGAATGGCCCTGAAGGTCTGGAACTGCATTAACTTTGTGGCATAATTACATTGAGGACCTTACATGAAGTGAAAATAACAACTGGGCCCTCAAAACTTACAAACAAGACCCTAAAACGATTATAGGAAAAGCAATCAGGTCCTTGACCATGGCCGCCATCAGCACTTGACCTCTAGGCACGGCCAGCAGAAGCACAGCCGGGGACGCCACCACTTGGGGCACCGCCGCCGTTGATTCCCACGCCGAGATCGATGGAGATATTCTAGTTAAGGAAGAAGATGCTTGGAGGATCGAAGAATCCGAGCGCGGAGTGACCTCTCAGGCTTGATGTAACCCCAGCGCATCGTCGCCGGAGTTGGGGTTCTCCGCCAATGAGTAGCTCCTGGAGCTAGCGCCGTCGCGCCAAGTCTGCCTTACCATGGTGGCAGAGCAGCAAGACCCCAAGACTCGTCACCATCTTCAACCCCCTCACCAAGAAGAATCTAGGACAGCGGGAGAGCTCTAGATCTTGATGCTGCTGAACACCACCGAGCTTATTTAGGAGAAGGAGCGCAGCAGATGAAGCTTTCGCCTCTAGCGTCGGCCTCCGGAGCGTCATGGAAATAAGCAGCACCACCGCCGACCATCCAACGCGGCTCGAGCACGTCGGTGCCTAGAACTCCTGCGGCATAGCACCAGACACCACAAGGGACCAAGTCAACCAAAGCAGAAAACCTACACTACACCTATATATAGAGGAGGGCCGACTACCTCGCCCTCCACATCTCCGGCCGTCGAGGCCGCCGGGGAAGACAGGGAGAGGTGGCAGAACGCACCCGGCGACTCTCAAGGAGGAGACCTAGGAGAGAGAAAGGGAGGGTGCCTCGCAAAAAATTAATGTGGATGCTCCTATGTCAAGAGCTGGAGCTATTTGTCGTGATTTGATGGCCTGTATTTTTTTTTTTGAAAATGGGCAAAAGCTTTGCCTTTTATATTGATAAAGGAGGAGCAAACATAGAGAGGCCTGAACCCAAAAATAAAAAAGCCCTTAAGTCCATAGTGCGTAAGATATAATTTCCGTAGATGTTTAACTCCCGCTAGGATCCATGCCTTGTTCTCATGTTTAATCTTCTGGAAAAGGAACGACGACATGGAGAATTTGTTGTTGAACCCTTGCGTTTCTCTCCTTCCATATCTTTCAGGCAATCAACGTGATGGCGGACTTCAAACCTTTGGGGTTAGCTGTTGGCATCTTAGCCAAGGCTTGCCAAAACTAGAGGACCCTGGGCCTACCCGAGCCAAGACTTTGAAGGGCCTGGCAGGAAAGTCAGGGAACCGTTGCTTGCCAAATGCGCCTGAACTTGGGCTGAAGGTCCGGGCAGAAGGGCATGTACTTGAGTGCATTAGTTCTGGTGATTGATGGTGCATCTGACCTCGCAACTTTGGAAGCTCTTGCGTGTAGGGAAGATTTAGCTTTAGCAGGAGACTTGGCTCTTGCAAGAATCTATGTTGCTGCAGACCGGCAATTGGTGATATTTTGGAGGGAACTATGGGACCATATGGTTCAATCACAAGAGATATCAAGTCTTCCGATGGAGCTGGGCACACTGGAGTCTTTGGCGGTGGACATGGCGCCATCACCACCTTCGTCTGACTCCTGCGAGCTACCTGCCTCTATGGATAGTGGAGGTGGGTTGCTTCTATCACTTTCTCGTCTTTGAGTGACCAGGTTGATGAGACAAGTGTGTTGGCGCCTAACTCTGAGGCTCTGTTTGGCAAAGAGGTTTGCGTCTTGATCGTTGATTTGGACGATATTGCTTGCGTCTTGGCGGGGACGGCATCGAAGGGTGTAATCATGAAGGTTGAGAAGTCTCTCAGGAGGACAATAAAGAAGTTTGGCGTCGCAAGGAAAGCTTCCACTTTTGCTTGATTTTTGGTCCCATTTCAGATTGTTCGTGTTGTTAGTTCGTGGTTGTAATAGGTTGGACGTGTTTGTTGGAGGTCGGGTGGTTGTTTGCTTGAGAGTTGTTCGTTGTGGTGTTTTTATCGGTTTTCGCCCGATTTTCTGTTAATTAAGCGGACAACTCTCTTCTTCTTAATTAATAGATTGGGACAAAACTTTTGCCTCCGTTTAAAAAAAAAAGTCTAGAGCGGCAGAATTCTAGGAATGCAATTTTGTACATGAGGGAGGAGCTTCAAACTTTGAAGCACCCAACATTGCTAAGCATGTTTTATCTAATAGAGTTGGACACCACTCATGGTTGAGTGCAAATAGAGTAGGGATGTAAATGGATAAGATTGGGTCGGATTATTCCTCTACTACATTTTTTCATCGGATTTGGAGTGGATCGGCTAATGATCGGTTGCGGATTCACAGTTGGATATATGTGGTCGGGGATTCAAAACGGAAACGAAGCGGAAACAAAATTAATCGGATTGATACGCACATAAATACATTGTCAAACCATACAATCAAAAGTAATTGTTGAATAACCTAGTAACTAACAAAGTTGTACTCCATAGCCTCTATAATAACTATTTAAGTGAGATGTTGTTGAACGGACGAACTCGACAACTCACTAACTGCAAAATATACTCTATTAGGATAGACATTTCGGTAGAAAATCGAATTATTCGAATTAAAATCATCGGATAATCCTATTTAATTTTCAGATAATCCATATTATAAGCTATTTTACATACCATATCCTATACTATATCCGTGTGTCAAGTTCGGAATCGGATATCTTTATCCGTCGGATTCCTACAAACCGGATATAGATTCTTTAAAACGGTTTTTGAATCGAATACGGTGTTGAAATTATCCTAACCGTAACAAAAAAAATAACCATGCCTAAAATGGGGACAACGTATAAGAATATTTCGATAAAAGTGCATGCAGGTTATATGGGCCCTACGGCCGATAAACTATGTCCCCAAGAAGTTTCAAAAATAGAATTACAAAATCAATCTCTGCTGAAGTTATGTGGTTGTACACAAGAATTTTCAGATCAGCGTGGGAGATTCGACATGTACCCCGCCCAAGAACCTCGAAATGCGTATTAAGAATGGGTGCAGAGTGCAAACACATCAAGTTAAAAGGTTGAATGGACGGTCAAAGTTGAAATAGGGTCGTAAAAAAGGACCGCATGATTGCACGACTGAAATGGCCTCTCTAGCCGCATGATGTGTCCAAATTTTTTTTTGCAGAAAAATGTTTACAAAACAAACAGAAACTTGGACTATTCTCAACATATGAAACATTGCGTTGTCCAATGAATCACTCCACGATAACACGAAGTATAATAACCCAAACATTTTCTTTTTCTGGATCACAACGGTATCCATGAGCCGGAGATGCTGCACGGATGTGTTCTTGGAAGGAGGTTGGCCGAGTCAAAATTTGCGGGTTTCTCACGTCCCTGCCATGACGCCGAAGCCTTCAAAGGCGCCCGCGGTGTCTGGAACGGCCCGACTGGTTTCGTAGCTTTGTTGCCGGATGTGTGCATGAAGATTTGCTCAAGACTTTTGGGTTCACCGACTGTATGCCCCATTTTGTCTTGTGGTAGTCCTTTTCAAAACATGTGACGCATGCAAGAAAGAGAGCTCATTCGCTCAGTTCAGTTGTACACGTAGTATGGAGAAGTTTGCACTGTTCTTGACCCGCGTTTAGGTCTCGATTCTTGAAGCACTGTCCCGTCTTTAGGGTTTGCCTGGCTCCACGGAAATGAAGGCGCCGTAGTCAACAGAAAGATGGAAACGCCAACAGAGTGGTACATACGCTGGTTTGTGCTCACACTCCATGCCGAGCAGCTGTCCGAGACTCGTTTTTCTCATCCGAGACCTCCGTTCTGTTTCGGGCGATGCAGGTCTTCCGGGTTCCCACATGAGTCACGACTCGTGAGTGCGTCTGTTTGACTGTTTCGCGCGCGAATTAAGTTCAGGTTTGCCGACTACCCTCTTCCTCTGTTCAGCTAAAACAAGTAACTCTCTCTATTTCTCTTCATGCCACTTTTTTCTTATAACACCCGGAAATACATAGACATATGTTTTTGGATTCAGCACACGTGCATACTCACACTGAGACTGACTGCATGCCAGAGACCAGACACGTGGAGCGAAGTAACAACAGATAGCTCACTATACACAAACCTCCTAAAACTTCTTCTCTATGAATGAAAATGGCAAATCTTTCGACTCGTTTAAAAAAAAAAGACAGTCGGCAGGAGTGTTGGCTCCCACTGAACGGATATTGCATGAGTGAGACACACACCATAACATCAAATCTTGGGTGTGATGCAGTGGATTATGAGTATAACTACCCTACTAACCAGTAGCCGCCCAATCAATGGTCGGTCAAATTCTTTGTGGGATGCACATTGTCTCATTGATAGTTTAAGACAAGGCTTTGACAAATAATATTCCATGAATATGTGATGCTCCATAAGCTTTGATTGGCAAAATAGTAAACAACCGTTATGGGCCATCTCTAGGCGCCCCTGGGCAAACATCCGGGCTCGTCTAGCGAATCTCTACATGGAACAATGCCCCGTTTAAAATGTCCGAATGACATTTCTTATGGTGAACTCAAGTTTTTTTTTTGCGAATTTGCAAACTCAAGTCGACATTGTCGTTGTAAGGCCTTGTTGAGGCTCCATGAACATATATTCTGTGTCCGCCAAAAGCTTTGTCTTTATTGATTATCTATGTGTTACAAGAAAAAAACATAGGAAAGAGGCTATACATACCTCCATACAATTACCGGATTTAGACATGAGAAGACTAGAAATTGAACATTTTTTATTGTTTGATGTCACCAAATTCATGTTTTTCTTTCTTTTGCGAGTAAAAATTGGCGTATTGCTAACAAGCACTCAAGTGTTTTTAATCTTGAAAATTCTAGAGTTTTCATGTATATAATTTTTTTTTATAATAAGTTTTTGATTCCTCTATTAACCAGGATGCCCAGCAGATTCGCTGGCAACAAGTTCAGAAATACAGTCTGGGGCAGTAACATCCCAGCCCACACACTCAACGTCAGCTTGAGAGCCGAATCTAGCAAGGGCATGAGCCACCCTATTACATAGCCGACTACAAAACACAAAGCTGAAAGATTCAAAAGAAGCGATACAGTTGCTTCTAGTTTCACGAAGGAGGACTCCCATCTCGGATAGGTCATGACTGTCTGAATTCAGAGCATCCACTAAGATCTTTGAGTCAGATTCGAACACAACCCTGTTTAGACCAAGTGCTGCAGCTCCCTCGGTTGCCGCAACACATGCCTCAGCTTCAGCTTGAAGAGCGTTTCGCAGGTGTCTCAGTTTTCCTGCCGCTGCGGCGACGAACTCGCCATCTTCATCTCTAGCAACAAAGCCCCACGCACCCGTACCAGTTGGTTCCCAAAACGCAGCGTCGAGGTTGACTTTCACCTGGTTCGTTGCTGGTTTCTGCCATCTTCTGTCCGGTGGTTCTGGATCAACCACAGTAGTAAAATCGGCAGCCGGTGGAGCTAGCACGCTTTTGAACTCTATCACATGTTTTTGAATGGTACGACAAATATCATCAGTAGCTCGGTTCATCTCACCAGCATTTTGTTTATTACGGGTGGTCCACCAGTCCCAGAGCAGTACGCACGTAGTAGACTGCTTCTCTTTTGGCAACTTGAGGATAGAATCCATCATCAACAAGGACTCGGTGCATCAATTAGAGATAACCGAACATCCTCCAGCAGCATCGACCTCCAAACTGCTTTGACACTCTTGCATTTTAAAAACAGATGGCCACCGTCTTCGTCAAGTCTGTAGCACATTGGACACCGGGTATCGAGGTCAATCTTCTTCCGCTTGATATTCATTCGCGTAGGCAAGCTGTTGTGACATAATCTCCACAAGAAGATGCGGACTTTCCCAGGTAGTTTTAGGTTCCAAATCAGATTCCATACTGGGTTTCGTTCCGAGGGTGCATTCGAAGGGCTTGCATCCCTGCATAGTTTATGATCACGAATATTCACCCCTAGCTGATAGCAGGACTTCACGGAGAACATTCCTTTCTTATCGAAATGCCAGGCAATCGTGTCCACCATTCCCTGGCGAAGAGGGATCGACAAAATTTCCTTAGCATCCACCTGATCAAACAAATTTTTGATAACCTCCTCGTCCCACAAACCAATACTAGGATCAATCAGATCATTAACCCGTAGCTCCTCCTGTAAAGTATCCGGGCACCGAACCCTTCTTGTTTGACCCCTTGGCAGCCATGGATCTTTATATACATCAATCTCTTCTCCTGTTCCAACTCTCCACACAATTCCTTCTTTCAACAAATCAAGGCCTCGTAAAATGCTTCGCCATGTGTAAGACATACCCGGCTTCGCTACAGCTTGCAGGATTGAACTGTCCGGGAAATAAATGGCTTTCAAAACAACACAACACAGTGAGTCCGGATTTTGCAAAAGCCTCCAGCTCTGTCTTGCCAACATGGCCATGTTGAAAATATGAAGGTCTCTGAAACCCATGCCGCCATCTTGCTTTGATCGAGTCATCCTGTCCCAGCCAATCCAGTGACAGCGATCTTTTTCGTCCATCTGGCTCCACCAGTACCGGCTGATCATAGCGCTAATGTCCTCGCATAAAGTTTTTGTTAAATCAAAACAGGACATTGCATAAGTTGGAATGGCTTGTGCTACTGCCTTTATCATAATTTCCTTCCCCGCCTTTGACAGTAACCTTTCTTTCCATCCCTGAATACGCTGCCATATACGCTCTTTCAAGTACTCGAACTCCTTGCTCTTTGATGCCCCCAAATGCACCGGCAGCCAAGGTAACGCTCATTATGTGATTCACGGGGAATACCAAGAGTCCCTAGTACAGCTTGTTTAGCTGTTCTAGAAGTGCCTTTGCTGAACATAGCATATGATTTGTCCTTATTAATCTTCTGACCGAATGAGCCTCATACAGAGCCAAGATATTCTGCAATTTAGCTGCATTGCTTGCATTTGCCTTCATCACAATTAAAGAGTCATCCGCGAAAAATAGGTGATTAATCGTAGGGGCAGTCGGGGCAAGTTTGACTCCTTGTAAAGAACCATCTACTTCGGCTGCACTAAGAAGAGCTGACAAACCTTCAGCACATAAAATAAATAGATACGGAGATAGAGGATCTCCTTGCCGAAGGCCCCTCTCCGGTATAAAAGGTTCCAGCAATTTCCGGTTGCATTTCACTCTATAGGAAACCGATTTCACACACTCCATAACAGATGTGATCCACCGTTCTGCAAAGCCCATCTTCCCCATAATCTTCTCCAGAAAGCTCCACTCGACCCGATCATATGCTTTACTCATATCTAATTTCACAGCAACTAAACCATCTCTTCCTCCCTTCTTCCTGTGCATCATATGTGTAATTTCGTAGGCCAAAAGGACATTATCCGTAATCAAACGACCCGGGACAAAAGCTGACTGTGTGGGCGAGATAATATGTGGGAGTACCACTTTCAACCGATTTGCTAATACCTTCGAAATGAGCTTGTATAACACGTTGCAAAGACTTATGGGTCTGTACTGATTGATACTCTCAGGATCTCTGACTTTGGGGATGAGGACAATAGTGGTAACATTCCATCCACTCGGCATGGAACCACCATTTAAAACTTCTAAAACCTCTTGTTGGATTTTTGGCCCTACCATATGCCAGAATTTCTTATAGAAAATAGCTGGCATCCCATCAGGGCCCGGTGCCTTGAGATCTCCAATAGAATCCAGTGCTTCCTTAACTTCTTTCCCCACGAAACCAGCACATAACATATCGTTCATTTCATGGCTGTAGTGTACAGTTCTATTAATTAGATGAATATTGCGGGAGGCCTCAAGATACAGTACAGCTAGACAAGGGAATTTCTTCCTTTCTTATCATAAATAGGATTTAACGGCAGATCTTATAAGATCAAAAGATCAAGATTTTGGTGCTGCTGGTTGAATGTGAGTATTTAATACAGTACATTAAAAAAAATGCTACTACGGTTATTTGCTGCACTAATTAAGAATTAAAGGAGTAAAGAGTTATGAAACGATTACATATTTGCATACTGCATGTATCAGTTTCGACTGCTGGGAGGTATCATACGACTGATATAAAAGGATTACCAGGGTAGAGTTGAGAGAACCAGACCTTAGAGAGCACTAGAGCAGTGCATACATATCCTTAGACTCGGGCAGTGGAAGGATCAAAGACACGTAAAAGGTACGGAAATTTATCTTTCTTGGAGTTAAATCATATTGTGCTAATATATAGACCATACGGGTGTGACTGGTTTTTTCTTACATGTGCGACTTGCTTTGTTTTTCTTCTTGTTATTTCTTTTTCACTGGGCATTTCATCTTTTGCTTGATCATTCAGTTCACACAAAATCTTTTGTTTGTTGTTTAGATTTTCTATCACTTTTTTAGAATTTACTAGATATTTTTGAGAGAAGTTTATACTTTATGAGATAGCATTGGATTATTCTTTAAAAAGGATAATCATTCTCTTGGCGAAAAAGGATACTTTTTATAGCAAAGGAAGAAAAGGTACTATTGAGGTTGAAAATGAAAGGCATCTCAAAGATCTCGTTATAATTTTCGTTTTTATTGAGGTGCCTTGTACTGTTCGGTGTTTTTTTAATGGCAGGATCCTTTTCGTAAAAAAAGTACTATTGTTTCTTTTTGACCCAACGAACTTCCACTCACTGATTTCTATTAAAGAAACCGTCAGTCTCGGGGAAAAATATTTTGTGTTGTAGAGGCCGCAATGCCCAAGATGGCCTTGTTAAAGGCCCAACAGGACAAAGGACCACCTTATGCCCATTCCCACAAAGTTGCTACAGTATCACATTCATGGGCTAAGGAACGGGACAGTAGCAAATCGTACCCATCAGGAGTGGGCTGCAAAGCTCAAGCATTATGGCTAAGAAAGAAAACATAGGACACGAGAACAAACAATTATGCAATCTATTCGTAGTGACAAACAACTGCATCAGCTGTTTATTGCCAAATACTTGTAGACTCCCCTCTCTATTAATCCATAGAGAAAATTTAACTTGCAAACTGGAGGAGTTTTGTAGGGTCACACTGTAATCACAATCCTCCGTTGTAAAATATACAAATATCGGATAAGATCCGGCAGTCCTGACAAGCCTTGGTTAGAACTGGTTGCAGCTGCGCCGCACATGGCGAACTGGATGCCGACAGACAGACGCCATAAGCTTTGCCCCACCGTCAGATCATGAAATGATTAGCTTATACTCATTTCCTACCCATCGCCTCCAAGAACATGGCATCTACACTTCCTAAGCTGACCTTGAGAACACTGGGTGGCAATGTGCGCATTGCTCTTTCTTGGCGTCCAGATCCGGCGTCCTAACTTATCTAATCGCTACGTTTAGGCCGTGCACTTAGTTTATGGCTACGCTGCCTGAGAGTCAGTTCAGTACCCGGCGTCCCGTTGCCCTTGCTCATGCTCATTAGATTCTCCGACACTGGCGTTGAATTCATCTAATCTTCTTTACTTAACCAGCATCCCGATGTTATCAGCGCCTCGATCCTCAAGCTCGACGGCAGCAAGAAACAGTGAGGAGCATGGAATAGTACTGATCACGGAACTAATCCTTCACTTTGTCATTGAACCAAGAAATCTACCGGTTTAACGAGGTCAAAACGCATGATGCACCACGCTTATACTTGTTTTGTTACTGGTGGGAAGATCGTAATCAGCTGCCAGTCCGGCATGATAATCCTATTTTAATGGATCCTGAGTGCGATAATAGAAAACCACATCCAGCTGAAAATAGTTAACATCCCAGTCGCCGCAGGAAGGGGCAAACAGTATAGGTGCAACTGCACACTGCACATGGATAGGCTGCAAATTTCTTTTCCCGTTTCGATCTTGAGGGTTAGGCAGATCGAACAAGCATACTCTGAGCCCGAGGCAGGCAAACCAACGAGTCATGAGCATAAGGACCATCACGTACTTGTCGGTACACACTGGACAACGGAGAGAGGACGACCACATGTGAGTGAGCACTGAGGAGTGAGCCACCAAACCATATTACTCCCTTCTGATGCGAATCTGCAGGACAATCAAATCAATTACTCTATAGAACAGATAACCAATCGGTCATGAGACGATTTGGCAGCGCGCCACTGGAAGCACTAAGAAAAAGACAGCAAATTACAATCTCCACTAAATAGACTCAAGCAACTTATTGGGATATACTATATGAGATTTTTTTTGATGGTCTATATGAGAATTTTAGAAGATCATACCAATTGATCATTTCACTCACCACTTTATTATTGTATATTATACCTTGACCACCTTGCCATTTCTTGCCATCACCCAGAACAGCTAGTAACCTATACTTTGCCAGTTTACCTATCCGGCCTAGAAGCAGCAAAGGTCACCCAAAAGATTCCTCAAAACAGAGCAACTGCTCGAGTCACCAATACTACCCGCCCACACCCCTACCAGCCCAGATCCCTATTATGACTGTGCATTCGTGCTGTAGTGGGGCTCGTCAACCTCGCCATCTACTACCCATACACTCTCATTCGTCATACTCATAAAGGCTGGGACAGGGTAGATATTGCTTGGATCATCATCATCATCGCGTTATTTTTCATCCAAAAGTTTGGAGGGCAGGCGTAAAGTGGAGAGTCTCTTGTTACCCGGTTAGGTTGGTACGCACACCATTATTGCTAGTAGTTCCTCCACCACCACTTGCAACCCAGAGGCATACCACGACGCGCCTCTAGCTCCGGCGCGACCGGCTCCTACGGATTTAGCGGCGACGGCTTGCGTCCAGTAGGTGTGCGATCCCTGTCACTCTCGGCTGGTCTCCATCTCCATGCATTCTGCGCTGCGCATTCGCAATCTGCAGTATATGTTATCTGCCAGTCTGGCTCTGTAGCGAAGGTGACACTGTTGCTGCAGAGAGATGGCGCCGGCGCTGAGGCTGGTGCTGGCGCTCACGGTGACGGCGTGTTGCGCCGCCGCCGTGGCCGCCGCCGGCGGGCGCGTCGACCTGTGGCCAATGCCTGCGTCGGTGAGCCGCGGGGCCAAGACGCTCTACGTCGCCAAGGACCTCAAG
Source organism: Poa pratensis (assembly GCA_947311845.1). Taxonomy (NCBI): domain Eukaryota; kingdom Viridiplantae; phylum Streptophyta; class Magnoliopsida; order Poales; family Poaceae; genus Poa; species Poa pratensis. The sequence continues at coordinate 28,072,736 of CAMZMU010000037.1, forward strand.
CTGTCGACTGCCGGGAGCACGTACACCGACGGGAAGGCCATCCTGGCGGACGCCTTCAAGAGGATGCTGGCCGTCGTCCAGATGGACCACGCCATCAATGGCAGCTACGGCGGCCTCCCCGTGGTTGCCGGTGTCAAAATAGCTGTCAGCTCCCTGGACGATGAGGTATGGATGTAACATGTTTTGTGAGCTGCACTGCAGGATTGCTTCTTGATGCTTCCTTGTTTTTCTTATGCTCTGCATTTTGGTGTGCAGCTCAAGTTCGGGGTGGATGAGTCGTACAAGCTGATTGTGCCTGCAACTGGGAACCCGATGTATGCCCAAATCGAGGTTAGTAAAAGATTTGTACTCAATCAATGCCTATGGACTCTTCATTACAAATTGCCTCGCAGATTTTGACGGCGTGCTGAACCTGAACTCATGAAGTGGCAACTTGCTTTCCTTCTTATTTTTAACCTAGAAGAATGCACTACTATAGTTAGTATATAAGAATATGTTCACTGTGCCTTATACTGTAATAATACCTGCTTTTAAACGTCCTCGACGCACGCTTACCCTGTATCACCACCAACGAATCCTCTGATTGAATTGCAGTGCTCCTACCGTTTGAGATTTTTCGAAAAACAAAGAATTCTGCCAGATGGGTCTCTGATATACAAATAATAAGATTTTAAATAGAAATAACAATGTGATGTTCATACAACAGTGTACATACTTGATATAACAGCAGTAATATTTTCACTTTTGTTTGACGTGTCTGAACAATAATGTTTGGCAATGATAGCATATATATTCAGGACAAACATTATTCGCTGTACAAACTGTGACACACAGTTGATATCAGTTCACTACATTTTGCAGGCCCAAACAGTTTTTGGAGCGCTTCATGCTTTGGAGGTAACTTTTGCATGATTCATATATTATTAGATAAAGTTCAGAAACAACATCACTTCCAGATACCCTAAAACAAGTTTTTGTTGTTGCAGACATTCAGCCAATTATGTTACTTTGATTTTATTTTGAGTGTAACTGGCCTTCATTCGGCTCCTTGGACTATCATCGACAAGCCCAGGTTTCCTTATCGAGGGCTTCTTATTGGTAAGGTGTAATCTGATTTTTTCCCATCATATTACAATTACAAAACTGTAAAGGTCTTCAAAATTCAGAGTAATAGAGCTTATAAGTTGGATTCACCAGAGTTAATTACATATGGTCAATGTAGGTCCACTTCAATTGGCTCCAGCTGTTTCTTTGCTCATATAATCGCCTTTATAATGTCTCTGAAATATAACATGTCACATGAATAGATTGACCACCAAGTTGCTATGCATAAGCAGCATAAATGGACCAACTGTGACATACTACTATAACACAGTAAAATTACACAAACACAGCAAAAAGAATAACCGAGCATATCAATAGTCTTATTGTTACACGTATTGAAATTTCTAACCATCTATTTTTTGCACAGTATTCAGTCTATATTTCATTTTCTTGTCAACAAACATCGCAAGTAAATATCAAGATTGGTTAGCACATGTTTTACGCTTGCTATATTTTATATGCTTCATAGATCCATACTACATCTAAGAACCTTGAGTTTCATGTTAAGATAGTGATATAGCTTATCTTTTATCCTTGCACTATTTAAAGAAAATTGTCGATATTAATTTGTGCATTGCATGTTGCAGATACTGCAAGGCATTATCTTCCTGTTCCAGTAATCAAAGGTGTAATCGATTCAATGACCTACAGCAAGTTGGTATGTTTCACCTTTCCAAATAAGCTCTTTAATCCTAAATCTGATTTCTTTCCTCCATTACAAATGTCTTATATGTATGCTTCATAACTAAGTTATAGTTGCATCATATGATATGCTTACCATTTCACCGTGCAGAATGTTCTTCATTGGCACATCGTGGATGAGCAGTCATTTCCTCTTGAGATACCTTCATACCCAAAGTTATCAAATGGTGCATACTCTTATTCTGAAAAGTATACAATGAATGATGCCCTCGACATTGTACAGTGAGTTTTTCTTTTACCAGCAAGATCTATCCCTTCAGTTATTACCTAGACTAAGTACCAAAAGCAGAGTATGCCAGAAAAGCTATCAAAATAGATCAGTTAAGATCGCGCAGGGACCTCGTAAAATAAGCAATAATTTTCTAAATCTCAGCCATCTTCCCCTGAGACTGATGTGCTCCAAAGTAAATATCACCCATCTATGCTGCTAGACTTACCCAAGTTACGATGGTTTATCAACAATTTGCAGATATGCTGAAAAACGAGGTGTGAATGTCTTGGCCGAGATTGATGTCCCTGGCCATACTCGCTCGTGGTAAGACATTGATTGTGTAATAAGAAATCATCTTTCTATAGAATATGCTCCGTGGACAAGTTTATTGATGGATTTGTTCTTGTTGTATTATTTTAACCCAGAAGGTAGAATTAAACTTATAATTGTAATCATGTAAAAGTAAGTATAACTATAAGCATACATAAAATGCCTTAACCTCTGGTACATATCTGTCGCTTCAGGGGTATTGGATATCCAGCATTATCGCCATCAGCTACCTGTCAACAGCCACTTGATGTCAGCAACGACTTTACGTTTAAAGTGATTGATGGAATTCTTTCAGGTAATACACACACAATAAACATAAATCATGTTAATCCTTACACCATACCACGTGTCAGTCATCTCTTTGAAAGATCCAACTCAAATATACCTTTGTCACAAAAAGGAAGAAACATGGCACTTTATATTAAAGCCGGCAACATCAACAAAAGATGGTAAAATGGCCTAGATAAAAGTACATCCATTGGCGTAGAAGAACATAACACAGTGCTAATGTTATTTTTGTTGTCCCTCAGATTTTAGCAAGGTTTTTAAGTTCAAGTTTGTGCATTTGGGAGGGGATGAAGTCAATACAAGTAAGTTTGCGGACATTTCTAGTTCTTTACATAGTAGCGCAGAAATCTACATATTCATTCTTTACTATGAATTTCAGGTTGCTGGAGTACCACACCACGCATTAAAACATGGTATGCACTTTAGATACTCATAAATAATAATAATAACTGACAGCTTCATATGTGCTTTTGGTAACCCCTTGTAATAACAATCATCAGTAAGTGTTTGACTGATATGCAGGTTGGTTCAGCATGGTATGAATGAGTCGGATGCCTACAGATATTTTGTGCTGAGAGCTCAAAAGATAGCAATTTCACATGGCTACGACATTATTAACTGGTACGGCAACTAGTATAACTAGTTTCTGCCTATTCAAGTTTTCTACTATCTGCTGAACACTTCATTATGCTTGTAGGGAAGAAACATTTAACAACTTTGGGGACAAGTTGGACCGCAAAACTGTGGTGCATAACTGGTATTTTCTAAGTGCCTGATGCTTTCTTTTCTAAAAAATTACCAGCATCCTTATTGGAAATAAAGTACAGATTCAGTGTTTGTGCATCGGACATTAATTGGTAGTTCTGTTATCATTAATTAATAGGCTTGGAAGTGGAGTTGCAGAGAAAGTGGTTTCTGCTGGTCTGAGATGCATTGTAAGCAACCAGGATAAGTGGTACCTAGATCACTTGGATGCTCTATGGCAAGGATTTTATATGAATGAACCATTGACAAATATCTACAACCCGGAACAACAAAAGTTGATTCTTGGTGGTGAGGTATGCATGTGGGGTGAACACATAGATGCATCTGACATTCAGCAAACCATTTGGCCACGTGCTGCGGCAGCTGCAGGTATAATGAGCAAAACATTTCTTTTCACCTTCTAATTGTACCTAAATAATGTATATTTACCCGATGTTTTGTATGCTATAGCAGTAACTAAATACAAGAGTTTTTCATCTATATGTCACAGCAAAATATAATATACTAGCTTGTAGTGTTATGGTTGATCATCAATTCATCACAAACTAGCGCAATAGCATCTAAATCTTTCCTACTGAATTGGTATAACACCTATACCTAGGAAATAAATATATTGTCCTCTCTGTAATCTGTATATGAGTATACCTAGCAGAGCTGATGTTAACTGAGATTGAATGAATCATTCTGTCAGAATGAAAATCTTCACACAAATCATGTGGTCTAATATGCGGCATGGTATTCAAAGGATGGGGAGGCACAACCCACTTACCACACCGTGCGCATAAAAAATCCTAGAAAATTAATGTTTCATTTTTGTACACAATGAGAGTATACGCTTTGACAACTAATATGATAGTGCTACTGTACAGTCAAGGAAGTCATATATGCAGCATGAATATGAGAGTATATTAATATTCTTTCCTTTTTGGTTGAATGCTTACAACATACTCCCTCCATTCCTGAATGTAGGGTGTATAGTTTTCTGCACGAATATTAAGATATGGGTATTTGGCATACGGTGTGCTCATTTTCTTCTGGAAAAAATTGGGAGATATGAGTTCCTAATAGACACAAATTAAAAACAATACACCCTATAGATTAGGATTCATTTGTGGATTGGTAAAATTGTCCATAAATCTCATTATACCATACATTTTGGAATTTTTCTGAAAAACTATACACCTTACATTAAGGAACGAAGGGAGTAGTAAACAAGCTTAATTCTGGTAACTTGCTGTGTATAGCTTTATAAGTAACTAAAGGAGCAGAACATATGTGTGGTCTTATAAATTGTACTTTATAAGTAACCAAAGCATGCTACTTAATATTGTCAAAATATAGCATAAAATGCGTGAAACTACCTCTCCATCAAGTTGCTTTGACTCATCAATCCACTTGTTATTTTGAAGAGCGGTTGTGGACTCCAATTGAAAAGCTTGCAAAGGACCCAACGGCGGTCACTGCAAGATTGGCACACTTCAGGTGTTTGCTGAATGAAAGAGGGGTCGCTGCTTCACCGCTAGCTGGATATGGCCGCACAGCGCCATCAGAACCAGACTCCTGTATAAGGCAGTAGGATATTTATATTGGGTAAATATCATTCATACAGGAATAAACATCGATCCTGGGCATTCTTTTCGCTGCTTTGGGCAATTGAAAAGCTCAGATTTGAAATGTAATTGGGGAATGTTCTGTGCTGCAAAGGGATTTCTCCATAATATTGCATTCCCCTTTTACGTGGTAATAACTGTACCTAGTTTGCGATATGTGCTCATGTCTTACTTTGGTGTACTATTCTGAGCATACTTAATCGAATGGGAAAATCCATCAAAACCAACAACTACCTGAATAGATAGCTGCCTGCAACATTCAAATGGGGAAATAGGACTTACACTATTTTTCTTTTATTTTTGAACCAAAGGATACAACACTTAGAGATCGATACTAAACAATACTGGTGGAATCAGCCGCTCCATGTTTGCAGCAGAACACGACACAACGAAATTAAGCTATACAATATGTGAAGGCCTGGGATGGAAAGCAGTTCCCGCGGCTTAATACTGTAGTGTGAAAAGAACAACCCTGTGGATCGAAAGCAGTTCTCGTGGCTGGGAGCCTGGGACACGCAGAGGAGCTCGAGTGTGTGGCCGTCGAACAGGAGGCATCAGTACCTCAGGCCGCCGCGCGCAGCAGAGGTCTGGCGCTAGCTCTACTTCCGGCTGCGCGGGCTGCGGCCGCCTCACCGCGACGCGGGTTTGGAGCAGAAGATTTTCTTCACAAATTACTGTTTTTAAGTTTCTTTGAACCTAGAAAGTTTGAGGCCCATATAGTATTCCTCCGATCGGAAATGATTAACATAGATTTGTCGAAACACGGATGTATTTAGACATATTTTAATGTGTAGATATATCCGTATTTACAAAAATATGGTCAACCATTTCCGATCGGATAGAGTATTATTTTTTGAAGAAAAAGAAGAAAAAACTCCCACCCATAGATCTCTATGCAGAAAAATGGATGGCCAAATAATGGGCATAACACTAACTAGACGGGTTCACTCACATCTCTCCCGTAATTCAAAAGGCTAACAATTTGAGACGGATTGAGCCAACTTATGAATGGCACAAGCAATATTGATAGAGAAATAAGAAAGTACAACCAATAATCCCCTAAATTTTGTTTTGAACTAATTTAAACTCTCACAAATAATACCTTTTATCAGTGGAGGAGCTTAGGCCGACACACTTGTTGGGACGGGGGGGGGAGGGGTACAGAACAATAGAGGTCTGGGCCAATTCTTGGGGTGGAGGTGTGGGTAATGGGCAACTTTTTCACGGTTTATAGGTTAAATGTTAATGAGCTACACTTAGCTCCATCTTTGCCTTTTTATCACACCCCCCGCCCCACCACTCCCCGACCTACACTTAGCTCCATCTTTGCCTTTTATCACCCCCCCCCCCCCCCCCAACCCTATTGGGGATATACCAAAGCACAAGACTGAAGACCATCCGACTAAGGAAGGTCCAAGACGGAGGCCTAGCGTCCAACCGCCTTGGAGCACAAGCGGTGCCTGAAGCCGGATTAGTCTAGGACTATGATTCCTTAGCGGAGACGTTGTTCCTTGTAAGCCCTAGGCCGGATAACTATACAAGCCGACCTACGGGAAGCCTTAGGGCTAAGTTCAATCTCATTGTAACCTCTGTATGCACCTTTGCCTATAGTGAGCTATAGCAGCACGTAGGGTCCAGCAGCCGCCGTGGAACCTGAAGCTAGGTAAACTTGTGTGTTATCCCGTCATGTACTACGTCCGGCCTACCCCACGTTCTGTCGTCGGTGTGTGCTACCCTCCATGGAGTACGCGATTCCGATACCTGGATAGTTGGTGCCCACCGTTGGGCCTAGGCCGTCCGGCGTTGCGTTTCGGGCGGGATCCCTCAGTGCCATCAGCGACACGATCGCCATTGGGCTTGTCGTGTGCTACGGCAGATTTGACTTCGTTAATAACGACGAGTTTTGCACTCCGGCTTCTGGATTCATGAACAGCTCCTACATCGCCCCAATCAGCGCCATCGTAATCTTCATCGGCTTCACCAGCGTGGGATCCGGCTTCCCTAGTGAGGATCACGCGAGCGCGTCCGCCTACCATCCCATCAACCAGGAGATCAAAGCTCAAGGCGGATCGAAAGCCGCTTTCTCCCACGAGATCGCGGCGACCAACACTTTGTCGGCGTCGTCACCACCTTGTACGGCTCCTAGGAGGCAGACACTGGTCCCGAGTCCATCCTCCCTGCTTTGCAGGAGAAGGCTGACTCGGAAGCCGGAGCTAGATCCACCGTCCCAATGGACGAGGGTTCTGAATCTGATGACAACACTGGTAGCCTCTTCCGGCACCTGGTTGAGCATTGCGGCAAAAGCAGTCACGTCGAGCAGGTCTATCTAGCCACTCCTTCTCCACCTTCTAAGGAGATAGAGGCCGACGCAGCAGCCAAAACATGAACTGCTAAATATGGCGAAGTCTCCAGAAGCCACACAAGCATTGCTACGGAGAAATTAAGCGATCTACTGCATAAACAGAAGGGTGGCACTAGCACTGACCCACTCGGGGAGGATGGTCTGAACAAAGGCGTTGATCTCCCAACCCGAGGGCGCCCGGGGTTAATGCGGAAGAGATGATGCATACAACATCGACAAGGATACAACCATTTAAGCACTGGAGATGAGGCGAAAAGCCATTCAAACAGAAACATGGTACCTCAAGAAGCAACGCAAAGCGCTAGAAAAGGAAAATCAGACGACAGAGTATGAAGGGAGAGCCCGTCGACCGTTTTGCAACACAATGCTTAACCGCGCTCTCGGGGCACAATTTGAAAACCTTCCTTCAACACGAAGGCCATAGATAGATCGGGAAACAATACCTCATCGCATCAACAACAAAGGGGAGCTGGTTTACCACACCCAGGCGTTAACGCAACATCAGATTTTGAAGTCCTCTGACAAGAGGAATATATACAGTGGAAAATTGCCTTGCATACTCCAGGATCCTCCTTGGCAAGGCCTTGGAGCAGCAAGCGGTAGCCGAATCATTGTCGAGAAGGCTTATGGAGAACTCGCATCTCCGCGAGACGGGAGGAGGTGAACCAAGTAGACCTGGTGGTTCTAGTAGCCACAACAAAGGCGGCAACCACAACAAGGACCCGAAGAAGGACCAACCACCTAAAAGGCGGCACGATGGGGAGTCAAAGACAGGGTCAAGCCGACAACGGGATCATGTCAAGTACTACAGGGAACATCGCAAAGAGGAGGAGCCTCGCTGCGATAGACATCGCCAGAAGGACGCTCCGCCGCCTAAGAGCGACAATCGGTATATCCAAGGAAATGCCACCTCCATTGCCGCCTCCTTGAGGTAGTGGAAGTCTTGAAAAATATGTGCTGCCACCACGTTGAAGTCGCGACAGAACGCCGCATGCACCATCGCCTCCCCAGCAAGGCCGTGGTAGCCACGATAGGGATCAAGCTGCACCCAAGCGCGGAAGATCCCTGCGTGATGCTCGCAACATCATCAATGACCGCCAGGCGCCTTGCGAGTCTTCTATGTCTTCTGACACGCGAAACCGGCTTAACGAGATCTACGCGACCAAGGAGGATGCTTACCTTATTGAAAGGACATTTTATTTGTCCCTCATGTTTTTGTGTGTTAGGCAACAACACTAGCGATATTCTGATTAGTTGCCAAGTGCTGCAGATATTACTTGATAGATTTATCTGATGCATCACCGAGTAGAAAAGTCTGGGAAATTCTGTTGTTGCTAATTCTTTCAGGCCGGAGTCTCCGGTCTGTATGGACCGGAGTCTCCGGTCCTAGGAGATCCTGACGAAGAGCACAAAGTGGCTTCTCCTCTGGTCTCAGTCCAGAGGGACTCCGGAGTCTTGCCGGAATCTTTGACCTGGCCGGAGTCTCCGGCCTCAGGGGGCCAAAGTCTCCGGTCCCTGTTTCAAGACTCCGCCCTGCCCATCTTCTGCGTCAAGTGCGACACCTTCTGGTCTCAGTCCGGAGGAAGACCGGATTGTTGTCGGAGTCTCCGGTCTAGGCCGAAGTCTCCGGTCACTAACCCCGGAGTCTCCGGTGTGACATGTTCTTCAACGGGCAGAAATCTAGGAGGGGTATAAATACCCCTCCACCTACCTCCAGCCAGCCAGCTCGCCCAACATTGAAGAACACCATTATTGCAAGCTCAAGAATCTCTAGATCTCCCAATCCCTCCACCCAAACTCATTGATCTTTGGAGGATTGAAGGAGAAGGCCTGGATCTACATCTTCACCAAGCCGATTTACATTTCCCCCTCATTCACTTCAGGGCCCCTTTGCTAGGGTTTCCATTGGGAAAACCTAGCTCATTGTTGTACTTACTTGATTGTCTTTGTGACAGATTGTATCTGTTCGGGAGCCCCCAATCCAGCTGTGTGTTGTGCCCCGGATCGTTGTTGTAAAGGCTCCGGAATCCGCCTTGAAGGTTTCCGATAGTTGAAGGTGAACCAAACCTTTGTGGTGCGGTTCATCGGAGATCGTGCCTATCCATTTCTTTGATTTTCCTTATTTTTAGGCAGGAAGAAGAGAACCGACACTAGTAATAGGTTGATGACTTCTCTTAACAGAACTGACACTAGTAATAGGTTGATGAGTTATCTGACTTAATAGGTACCGCTAGTAAAACTGGACAAAAACTTTGCATCATGTTGTTTCCTCCCCCTTATGCTGGAACAACACGCCTATGGATTGGCAACCTGCCAGAAAAGACCATCCACAATTGGCGAGATATGGTGAGATCATTCGGCATGCACATTCAGGGCATGTACAAGCGGCCTAACTTTTATACAAATCTGCAGCGTTGTGTTCAAAAGGCGGGCAAGTTCCTCTCGTGAATACCTGTCCTGATGGATCGAGATGAAGAACTCTAGCGAAGACATCTCAGACATGCAGGCCATCAGTCCAACAAGCGAAAGAATCATAAGATGACAAAGCCGGAACAACCAATGAAGTTGTTGCCGCTTTCGGCAAAGGCGCCCAAGGAAACGGTGGCAAGTGAAAAAACAGGGGATTGGACGACCGCCAATCAAAGGCTCCCCGGTTGACTTACGCAGAAATAAAGGATGCCCCATGCACCCACCGTAGCAAGTTCGGCAAAGTGACACATACAAACAGGCAATGTCGGTTTATAATTGACTTCAAGAATTATCCATAAGTTGGATTATAGGGCAAGCGCTCCAAGAAGGACAAGGATAACAAGGAGGACGCCTCAGATTCAGATGACGCGGAACCAAGGCCATCAAAGGGTAACAAGTTCCCCAAGGTCCATGAGAGTTTTCACACTTTCGTGGCAACCCCATCGGCTCGCGTGGGAAAAGGCTGCAGTGCGAGAGCTCAACGCCACTGTCCCCACAGTTCCACAATACCTGAACTGCTCTAACGTGGCAATAACGTGGGATTGCCGTGACCATCCAGATCACGTACCCGATCCAGTCCTCTACGCCCTCGATATTGACCCAATCGTTGACGAATACAAGCTCTCCAAAGTGCTCATGGATGGCAGTAGCAACATCAACATCCTTTACATGGATATGTTAAGGCGGATGAAACTGTCAGAAACACAACTATGTCATAGCAATGTCAAGTTTCACAGTATCGTCCCAGGGCGACATGCTAGGTCTACGGCCAAATAACCTTAAGTGTCACCTTTGGGAAGCCGGACAACTACCGCACCGAGCAGGTCTGTTTCTAGGTTGTGCCCTTCAAAAACGCCTATCATGCCATCTTTAGCAGTCCGGCTTTCGCCAAATTCATGGCACGACCGTGCTACGTCTACAACAAGCTCAAAATCTCAGGACCAAACGACATAATCACGACGGTGTGGTAATTTCAAGAAGGCGAAGGAGTGCGAACGAGACAATGCCATTTGCGTAGAGACAGTCATCAACGCCGAAGAACTCTAGCAGCTCAAGCGAGAGCTAGACTCAAAAGAGATGCCGACCGAACAAAAATCCGCCTTCCGCCTCAGACATCAGCTTCAAAGCGTTTGAACAAACCAAGAAGATCAAATCGTCGAGGTAGATAACACGAAAGAAACAGTCATGGGTGAGAATCGAGATATCATTGCATGGTCGCCTTTCGACATGTCAGGTAAGAACTCGCCGAGCAATTGCTCAATATCTTCAAAGGCGCAAAATTGTTAACAAGGACTACACCACTTCGGCCCTGAAAGGCGGCGCGCGATAGGCAAGAGATAGCGCAGCACCTCGCCGCCAAATTCATCAAGGAAGTCATCCATATATAGTGGTTAGCAAATCCTAGTCTTAGTCCCAAAGAAAAACACAACGGAGCTACGCATGTGTATTGATTACACAGGGCTAAACAAGGCTTGCCCCCAATGATACGTTCGTCTTGCTGCACATTGACCAAGTGATTGGTATGGTCGGCTCAGAGTTGTTGTGTTTTAAGTTAAGAATTTTGTAACATCAAGGAGTATTTCGTATGCATCTGATCACATGAACAAACAAATGAAATTGTGATGGATGCACTCTATTCTCATCGTTTAATATTATAATTTTGCTAATTCTTAGTCGACTGAGAGTTAACTAAATCTTAATCGACTCCCTAACCGCCGGATTGCATCGTGATTCATGTTGTTCGTTGAGTTACACATGGGTGGCAACTAAAACATTCCGAGTTACTTACACATGAGTTGCAAATGTGTAGAAATGCCCAAACCATAAGATTTTCGTTGTGATTCGTGCTAGCCTACGAATTACACATGATTTGCAAGTGCGATGCAAGTGAGATTTGGATGGCCTCATCCAACTGAGATTTAACTAAATCCGAGTCGACTGAGTCCTGGACATGGCCTTAATATTATCATCTCGTGGCATACGTGATAAGCTATGTGAAACAACCAACAATAGGTTTAGTATTATCACAAACCAACCAGCCAGGGTTGGAAAAAAGAAGACGTCCCTCCTCTCGTGCTCCTCTCACCCCCTCGAGGGCGATGGAAGCGTCCTCTTCGTCTCCGGCCCAACCCCCGCCTCCATCCCTTCTCCCCCGTCGCCGGCTTGGGTCGCTGGGCAGAGCCCGGGCGGCGGCGGCATAATTCTTCTCGCCACGCCCCTACGAGCGGGCCAGGGCCCGTCCTCGCTCTGGCGGCGGTGCACTTAGGTAGGCTGTGGTTCTGGCTCCTCCGAGTGGAGCTGGAGTGGCGGCGCCGGCCGTGGTGCGGTGAGGCGCCGCCGTTGCCTCCCGGCCTAGATCTGGGCCCTTTCGGCCCATCTGGGCTTGGGCGGGCCGGCTCGCCTGTGTCTGCGACGCTACCTGAGGATGATGGCTGCGACGGAGCAAGTACAGGGGACGGCGGTGCTGCGGCCTGCCTGTTGCAGCGGGGCGGCGGGAGCTTTACGAGCCTTTTCTAGGTCCGACCGGGCCAGCGTGGGCCTGGTGTGCTCCTGCTGCTCCGTCCGGTCGACTACCGCCTCTCCATGGTGGAGGTTGTTCCATCCCGCGGGCTGCGACGTTGCTGTCCCTCGTTCCAGCGATGTTGTCTGTTCCATCATGCAGGCCCCGGGCTAGTGTTCATGAAGAGACGACGATGAGGACTCCAAGACCGTGGTGGCGCATGCTGGTGGGCGGCGAAGAGGGTGGTGGTGTTCCGGTTCCGTCCGGGTGTCTCTATGACTGGGGCTCGGGAGAAATCTTGGTCGGCTCATCCGACACCGACGCGGTGCCACATTCGAGTGGCTCCATTCCTTGTTGGAGGGCATCTTGGGTAGCCCCGGTTTACTTTACTCCGAGTACCGGGGGAAATCCTAGGACTAGTACGCTAGCTTGGCAGCGACACCGTGTCGACGGTGCTCCTCTTGGAGCTTCTGCTTGGCACTGGACGCATCGGGGTTCTAGGAGCGTGGGGGGACAAATTCGGAGGGTGCAGTGGTTGCGGGTCATCTTCGTTTCGTCGAGTCGTCATGTCCTTCGTTTCGTTTTCCTTTGAGCTTTGTGTTTGCTGATGCCTCAGCATGTGTAGTGTTGCGTTTGTATGCGTGGTTGTATGATGATCGTTGCTTTATTTATAAAACGGGCGAAAACCTATTTCGGAAAAAAAGAGATGAGATCAGCATTCCCGGTTAAACCACACAAAAATTCATCTGCTACCCTAAAAATGCATGTCCTCTCGCAAGTGAGAAAAGATAATCTGGATGAACAGTTGGGCTTCGTTTGTAAGCACCATTTTTTTGAAGTATTGTGAGAATACTTTAGTTTTCTAAAATACTGAAATATGGAATACTTCAATCCGTTTGGGTCAAATAAAAACTGTGGTTTAGAAACTGTAGTATTCCCTCAATACTTCATTTTTTAGTCGTTTTGGAAACTTTGGTCTTGACCTTTTTTTTTCTTAAACCAAGAAACTGAAGTATTCATCCGCCTAGCGCTTAAATACTTCATTACTCCCTCCGTCCAAAAATAAGTGTCTACTTTTTGCCAAACTTGAGACACTGAGGGAGTATTTGAATACTACGGTTTTAAGAAAACTGAGCTCTTGCTTCTGATCTCCTTTCCCTATTTCGTCTACTCCTCCCCGCGGTTAAACTGGACTCTAGACTTTTTGCCAAACTTGAGACACTGAGGGAGTATTTGAATACTACGGTTTTAAGAAAACTGAGCTCTTGCTTCTGATCTCCTTCCCTATTTCGTCTGCTCCTCCCCGCGGTTAAACTGGACTCTGAAGTCTGAAGTGTAAACACACCAGACCGCCCGAACAGCAGCAGGGCGCCGCACTGCGCCACCAGCGAGTCAGCGACCAGCCCCGCCGCCCGCCTCCTCCTCCTCCGCCGCACACCCAACGGCAAGGGCGAGAGGCCAGCCTCGAGCCGGGCTCTCCACAGGCGGCGGCGCAACAGAACTCCGGGATCTCGAGGTAGTTACCTGCTCCCGCTTCCGGTGCTTTCTCCCTCTTCTCCTTCTTTGTTGGAGCGCCAAATCCTTGCGTGCCTCGTCATCGGATACGCGCGGTTGGTGAGCTGCGGAAGAGAGTGTGTGTGGCTTGGCGAACTGTCGGTTAGGATTTGGGGTTTGGAGTGTCAGATCTCCCGGTGATCTGAGGTTGGTGGTGGAGATCTTGCGAGTTAGGTGAACAATTCGGATTCGTAGATGCAAATGTGTGCCCAGGTGGAAATCAATTCGGACCAAGATCTCCTTTTACTTGGATAGCTTACTTCAAATGCGTGGGCATTATGTTCTTCGTTGGGAGCCACATGATCGGTAGTTCTTGCTTACATTTGTGCGTCCAAGCTTTGTTTTCGTCACTTACTATAACGTATTTGGTTCCACACTTTCTACCCGTTATCAGATTACGCTGCTATTACAACCCAGGTCAATAATCAAGCTCGGTCAGTACTCATTTTAGGCCTAGATGGGCTTGTTCAGTAGTTAGGTATTAGCATGCTCCCTTCATAAAAAGGCACAAAAATTTAATATCTGTTGGGCCATGTTTTCTTTCCTTTTCCTGGAATGTAAAGGTTGTGACAGTATAAACTATGTCCTGCAAATTGCAATTTGCAGTCCAAGCATAGTTGAGGCTAGTGTAGGATTCCAACTCTTTTCTCACATTGCATAATCGTAGACATCATTAATATTCATGGGCTTGATTCACCTAACTAAAAGATGTTGGTTTTCCATCTACATTTGGCAGGTCTCTGAGTTAATGTGCAGCATATAGTGCTTTCTCTGTGTTGAATTACTTATGAGATCAGTAAACTGCATGGATATATGAAGCGCAGCTCAAGAAGCCCACATTGTTTCACATAGGTGAATGATCAGTATTTTGTCTGTTTCAGATCTTAGTATCCCTAAAGATGGAAGGAAGAAAGACATGTTTATAGTAAACCCTGGCGATTATTCGTGGGAGGTCAGCAAGTGGTGGCCTGATTAAGAAGACTGCTACAGCACTTCGTGATCCGTCCCTAGTTAGTAATGGCAAGAATGAAGTTCCCAAGGCGTTATGTCATTGTACTGCTGACATTCATCTGCACAAATGTTTGTTACATTGAGCGTGTTGGTTTCTCGATTGCTTACACCGTAGCAGCTGATGCAATTAACGTCAATCAAGCAAACAAGGGCCTGATACTATCTATGTTCTATTATGGTTATGTCTTGTCACAAATTCCTGGTGGATGGGCAGCTCAGAGATTGGGAGGTCGACGTGTTCTGCTGCTGTCGTTTGTGCTTTGGTCTTTGATATGCGGTCTAATTCCACTGGACCCTAACAGAGTAGTCATTCTGGTCCTTTCTCGCCTTTTTGTTGGTGTAGCACAAGGCTTCATATTTCCTGCCATTCACACAGTCCTGGCTCAATGGGTGCCGCCGCAGGAGCGCTCTCGCTCAGTGTCCTTAACAACCTCAGGGATGTACCTCGGGGCAGCCGGTGGCATGCTGTTTTTTCCAAGTCTGGTGAAGCACATGGGACCCCAATCTGTTTTCTTTGTCGAAGCAGTACTTGGAGTAGCATGGTCTATAATATGGTTGAAGTTTTCCAGTGAGCCACCTCGGGCAGACCTTCCAAAACTGTCAATGCCAAAGGTAGCATCTCGAGAGAAGATTAAGGCACAAGCAGGAGGGGTTGTTGCACCTCGGACTGTAAAGATACCCTGGCGAAGGATTATCTTTAGTCTACCTGTTTGGGCTATTGTGGTGAACAACTTCACCTTCCACTATGCCTTGTATGTTATCATGAACTGGCTGCCTACCTATTTCGAGTTAGCCCTTAAGCTTAGCCTCCAGGATATGGGATCCTCAAAGATGCTTCCCTATTTCAACATGTTTATTTTCTCCAATATTGGTGGAGTGGTTGCTGATCACTTGATTACAAAAAGGATCTTATCAGTTACGAAGACAAGGAAGCTCCTGAACACCATTGGGTTTGTTGTCGCAGCCGTTGCACTTATGGCCCTTCCTTCATTCGGGACGCCCTCGGGGACTGTTATCTGCTCATCGGTTTCTCTTGGTTTTCTGGCTCTAGGAAGAGCAGGGTTTGCCGTGAATCATATGGATGTTGCTCCCAAATTTGCCGGCATAGTCATGGGGGTTTCGAATACAGCTGGGACATTGGCTGGCATAGTTGGTGTTGGTCTCACGGGAAATATTCTGGAGGCTGCAAAGGCTTCTAACATGGATCTAACAAGCTCTGAAACCTGGAAAACAGTCTTTTTTGTTCCAGGATACCTTTGTATTTTTAGTTCAGTTATTTTCTTGATTTTCTCAACTGGTGAGAAGATTTTTGAGTGATTTTTTGTGTACTACGAGAATTTTTCTCATCTACGCCAGCATTCTATACCAATAAAATGATTTCCGTGCCCGAACTATTATTTTCAGTTTCGATATTTTAGTCTGTCGTATTTGTTTTTCCAAGTCCAAAGAAAGAAGGGAAGGGAAGTAAGCCAGGCGTACTGAGGGGATCTCTCTCTCCAAAACCGAGACGCTTCCGCTACCTGAAATCCAAACCCTAGCGCCCGACTCGTGCCACAGTTGGGATGAGGGGCCACAGGGCAAACGGAGGCGGTGGCGGCGCCTCCTAGTCTTTCACCGGAGGTGATTCCTTCCATTGCCTAGCAGTGTTGGTATATATAATCTGGTGGGCTGATGTTGAGTTTGTTCTGCTTGGGTTCAGTGGTCTTCTACCGGAGGCTAGCAGTGTTGGTGTATATATTCTGGTGGGCTGATGTTGAGTTTGTTCTGCTTGGGTTCAGTGGTCTTACGGTTGAATTTATGCTGCAGAAGACGCCCCCTTTTCTGTCTTTGACGCGCTTCTTCACATGTTTCTGCTGAATTTCTTCTTCTGAGCATGGTATCAAAGGAAATTTGTGCGTCTTTTCTTTTGAAGAGCCCCTGGAGGGATTGGAGCTCGGCGGCCTGGTGGACGATTGTGGTTTGGACGCCTATGGTGACGGGTTTGGTTGAAACGATGATGGGGCTTACCACTTACCAGTTGTCTCCTGTGGGGGAAAAGGTGCAACTCTCTCTCAGGGTCTTTGTATCCCGCAAAGCTGCCTTTTTTTCCGCTATCAATTGTTTGCACTGCATGATTAGTAAAGTCCTGATTTTGTTGGTGCTTGCTTCTGTTGGAAAGCTATGAATTGTGTGCATTGCATGTTCCATACAATCTTCATTTTGTCGGTGTGTTCTACTGTTGGGATGAGCGAATAATGTTTTCTGTAGTTGGATGATAGCTCATGATTTTGACCTACCTGCAAGAATGTAGTCAGATCAGTTTTTCGGGAAAAAGATCTGTCCCTCTAGTTTTGTATAAATTATGATAAGAACATCATATTCTAATATGGGTGTCTCTAAAGAATGCGTTATGATTCCCCCATACTGTGTAATTGTGTAGGTAGAATTCTGTGTGTTTTTGGCTGGCTAAGAAAATCTTGAAAATTTGGTGTTTCTAATTTGTGACTTGACTGAATAAGATTGATTTTGAGTAGTGTCAACGATGGACATTCTTTTCTCAGAATTACTCAGTACCGAGAAATGTGAATTAGGCTATTGTCAGCAGGAAAAGACATGATGGTAGCATGTCTCTTTGGATTCAGTAAACTTCTTTTACTGCCTAGACTAAGTAATTACCAAAAGCTAAGTAGGCCAGAAAAACTATCAAAATAGATCACTTGAGATTGCACAGGGAACTCATAAAATAAGCAATAATTTTCTAAATGTCAGCCATCTTCTCATGAGATTGATGTGAACCAAGTGGACCTGGTGGTTCCAGCAGCCACAACAACGGCGGCAGCAACGGATTGTAGTTTACTTTTGTTATGTCGATAATTGATATGTATATTTGCAATCTTCCTATGTAGCATGGAACTTGTAGGTTGATCTCCCAGTTCCATGTGACTCCTTGGATCGTCAGCTCTTTGTGGCTGCAACTACTATCACTCTAGGAAATGGAATGAAGGCAAAATTTGATAACTAGCTTACCACGGGTTGCCTCAGATACACTGCTCCCCTTCTCTTTGGCGCGACGAAGCGAAAGAACAGATCGGTTGCCCAGGCTATGTAGCAGAACACGTGAATTGCTGACCTCAAGATGCAGACTTTCACCCCTCTGCACTATATATGTGGAGTTGTTCAAAGTATGGAACCAACTGCAATCGATTCAGCCGGATGTCCTGGTTTCTATCATTTGGAAGCTAACGGCTAGGGTTGAGTACTCGTCCTGCTCTGCTTATCACACCCTGTTTCTTGGCAGTCTAGAGTGGGAGGCCCACCCGCTGATGTGGGAAACCTAGGCGTCGCCAAAGTGCGAAACCTTCGCTTGGTTGGCTCTCCAGAGCAGGCTGTGGACGGCGGACAGACTTGCGCCTCGTGGATGGCCGCATAATCCAACTTGCCACCTTTGCAAATGATCTCCGTAGAGAACGTCACACACATGCTTTCACTGCGGCCATCGCCGGCTGGCTGGGTAACAACATGCTGTTCTCTCCATCGGCGCCGCCTATCGAGCAGTTGTTAGTTGTTACCATGGGTGGCCAACAATTTCCTAGTCTCGGTTTTCAGACCGGTTCTGTATGATTTTAATTTTTTTGGCTTAAGCCGCTTTGCTCTTTCTAAATCAATAAAAGGCAGAGCTTCGGGCCGCGTTTAAAAAAAAGAATAAAGGGTCGGCTACGGGAGAGTTGAGAGTTATATGGACGTGTCTGTGGACACATAGGGAGCCATATAACGGGAAAGTAGCACTTGAACATGGGGCATTTGCTCCTGGTTCGAAAAACATTTTCTAAATGTTTAAAATTACTGAAAAAAGTTACGCGCGTAGATCTGCATGTTCCATGTGTGCGTAGAAAGTTTCATGGAGAAATGACTTTTTAGTTGGCCTATTTTAAAAAGACAAAAATATGTCACATGATTACTGTTATATACCACCGAATTTTTTTCTTTTTACAGAGGCAAAGTAAATAGTAATTTCGTCACGAAAGCCATGTGCAGGGCACATGTTTTGCGAGACCTATGCATGGAATTTTTGTTTCAGATTTTGTGGACATGTTTTTGACATACTTTGACATTTCAGATAGAGGGAGCATATGCGCCATGTTCACTATATTCACTCATATAACCCAGCTATTTGAGCTAGTACTAGCAATTCATAGTAGACGTACACCCAACTCTTTGTACGGTTGTTTATGATCAATAGATTGGCCTTTGCGTGAAAAAAAAAACTATGAGCGAAAAAACATGTCTGCGCTATGGTACGCTGTCTCGTGTATGGGCCGTCCCCGTGAGTACTTCAAGCTGCTCCGCGATATGGTACGCCGACTCTTGTATCTGCCGTCCCACGAGCACTTCAAGGTACTGTGGCACCGGTGGCATCTCGACGTCCGTCAACCCCTCTAGCACCTGCACCACCTCCGCCATCGTCGGCCGCGCGTCGACGTCGTGTTGTATGCACCAGCAGGCGACCTTGCACACCCTCCGCATCTCCTCGTCGTTGGCACCCCCTTCCAGCTCGGGGTCCAGCAGTGCCATCACGTCCCCCTGATCCTCTGCCAGCCTCCTCCCCACCAGCAACGGGAAGAACGTCGTCGTCGTCGTCGTTTCCGTTGCGTGCTCCTCCGCGCCTGCCGCCGACGATTCCACGAACCGCCTCTCCCCGTGCTCGGCGTTCCTCCTCCCGGACACGATCTCGAAGAGCATCATCCCATAGCTGAACACGTCGGCCTTGGCCGTGATCGCCTCGCCGCTGATCCACTCCGGCGCTAGGTACCCGATGGTTCCCCGCATGGTGGTCAGCACCCGGCTAAAGTCCCGGCCGACGAGCTTCGCGAGCCCGAAGTCGGCCACCTTGGGCGCGAAGGAGCCGTCGAGGAGGATGTTCTCCGGCTTGACGTCGCAGTGGATGATGCAGTCCCGACACCGCTCGTGGAGGTACGCGAGCCCCTTGGCGACGCCAAGCGCCACCTGGTACCGCACCCGCCAGCTCAGCACGTAGAACGCCGTCCTGCCGCGGAACAGGTGCCGGTCGAGCGAGCCGTTGGGCATGTACTCGTACACCAGCAGCTTCCGATCGGCGCCGCCGTCAGAGCAGAAGCCGAGCATGCGGATCAGGTTCACGTGCTGGATGGTGCCCAGCGTGCTCACCTCCGCGCGGAACTGCTTCTCGCCCTGCCGGAGACCCTCCAGCTTCTTCACGGCTACCACGGTGTTGTCGGAGAACTGGCCCTTGAACACCGACCCGAAGGCGCCGGCGCCTATCTTGTCGGCGAAGTTCTTGGTCAGGTACTGCAGGTCACTGTACTTGTAGCTTACACAACCGTCGCCAACAGTAAGACCATTGAGTCTCGCTGTCCTTCTCCTATGTGTAGTCCGAACAAGAAAAATGGAGGTGACGACCACAAGGCAGGCGATGCCCAATGCGCCGGTGGCGATCTTGATGTTCCGCCATTTGTGGCTTCTCGCGCCTGGGAGCTCTGATGCGGCCAGCCGGAGGTAGAGGCTTCCCGAGCCTGACTGGTCGCCGCTGACATCGGCCTGCAAGTTTTGCAGGTCGCCGTGCCACAGGAAGCAGCTGCTGTTGTACGCGTAAGCGGAGCACGTGCAGTCCCCTAGGCACGCGCGCTGGCAGTCGCCGGAGCTTGCCGCGTTTGCTGCTCGACCGTCGTCCGGGAGTCTCGTGCCATCCATGCTGAGGAACTTGTCCTGCTCTGCTTTCTTCACGGCAGCAGCACTGCGGCTGCTGTTCTTGTCGCACTGCAGCTGCGTGTCACGCACGCACCCGTCGATGTAGTCGCCGAAGCCCCAGTTGGTTGGACTCAGCGGGCGGAAGCCCCGGGCGCAGTCGCACGCCGTGGCCGCGCCTTCGCTGCACACGCCGAAGGCACCGCAGCCGCGCGGCACGGCGCACCGCGCCTTAGGTTCGGCGTACACCAGGTTCCACCCCTGCGTGGCCTCCACCCAGAACCACCCTTTCACCTGCCCGGACACGTCCATGACGAACCGGTACACAGTCGTGTTGACGGCGAAGTTGTACGTGAAATAGCTCTCGTCGTCGTTATCCACGAACTCGAAGCTGTACCCGGAGTTGCCGCTCGACGCGGCGACCTCCGGCGCGCCGGTGAAGGACTTTCCCGTCCAGTTGCCGGTGAGCCAGTACTCCCGGGTGCGGTTGGCCAGCAAGACGTACTGCGGCGCCCCGGACGGGTCGAGCTGGAGAGCATACATTCCCGGCGCGGGGTCCCCGCGCGCCCTCCACGAGACCATGCCCTGTATCTCGCCGGTGCGCTTGTCGCGCCTGAGCTTGCCGCCTGGGAGCCACGTGTCCCCCACGTGGTCGAAGCTCTGCCACAGCACCATGGAGGCGTTGGACGCCGGCGATAGCACGACGTTACCTGAGTCGAGGAGGACGGCGACCGTGTCGGTAGCGTTGGCGACGCCGCTGGTGTTGGCTTTGGTGGACCAAGCGATCGAGCCGGAGCCGTCGAACAGGGCGAGGTTGCCGTCGTGCGCGATTGCGAACCGTGACGCGGCCGGGTCGGAGACCGGCCTGTCGCGGTTGGCCACCCAGACCGGCGTCTGAACCGCGATGTTGTGGTACCAGATTCCGATGTACCAGCTTCCGGCAGCTCCTCCTTCTGGCAGAGGGAACATAGCGATAAGTATCACACTTCACACCACGCCGAACTTGCACGATCGAGCAGTCATCCTGACATGCATCGGGAACTCACCTGGCTGGAAGAACCCCATGGCGAACTTGCGGCCGGGAGAGACGAGCGTCTGGCCGAAGGTGATCGGCCGGCCGACGGCGACTGTGTCCGCCGCGCGGGCGGCACCCACACACAGCAGCACGACAGCACACCCAGCGGAAGCGCGCCTGCTGCCATCTCGATCGAATTCTCTCTCGTCACGCTGCTGCTGCTGCTGTGAATTAAGTCGATCGATCGAACTCTCTCTCGTCACCGCCGGCTATTTGTACCTGTCGTCCGCATGCAGCACCTGGGAGCGTTCTCGATCGCAGTCTACTTCCCCAGGCGGCACGGTGGCGCCGGCGCGTCCACATCAGTGAGGCTGCGAGTGTTAGTCAACCACAGAAACTGTTGCGGAGGAACGAGTCGCGAGACGTTATAACCTGTTGACCGGGGAAGGAAATTCGGCGAATTCTCAGGACGCCGTGGCGACCATGGCACGTACAGGTCAGGTTGGTGGCAGATTTTTGTGTGGGTGGACGTGAGGTAGGCGACGACTGAACATTCAGATCTTTTGGCGGTAAGACCACCGAATGATTGACTGAGCTTGAATCAAGAAATCGCAGGCACGGACCGCGGACAGAAGCATATCATGCTCTCTGCCTCTGCCTCTGCCTCTGCTTGTGCTTCAGTATATTCCGGAGTCATGACTGCTACAGAAGGTTGGGCGGATGCGCATTCTTATTTTTGACTCATCCTGCAAAAATGCTTTTATTTGAACTGCTGGAGGGAGTTTCTCTTGCATATTTAAAATGGAAGGGATCTTACCCGCAAAAAAAAAGTGATCTAGCATAGTTTCTCTCGGGATAAAATTAGAAGTAACATGCTGTCATAAGATAGAATCACTTTTTTAGAGTAAAGAGAGATCACTGATTAACGAAATAGCGGATTACACTCAAGGCGTAGCAGCTCCGAAATCGCTGGAGAGTTTTGAAGAATCCACTACAGATCAGTTTCGGATCCCATTGCTAATTTTGCTATTTCATGTGCGGCTCTATTGCAAACCCTCGTTTACTTTCCAAAAACCATCTCCACTCGCGGCGCCAATACCCCTCTCCGTAGATGTATTGGGCGCGGCGGAAGAAACATTTCGCACACTCGCGTGCAACGCCACGTCGGACCCGACAGCGCTGGCCCCCTGTCATTGGCACGGCAAAAACCCTATCTACTCGATCTACCTCCTCCTCTATCCAACTTCATTTCCACCGCCTGTCCTCGCCGTCATTTCGGCGCCGCCCCCACACCTCTCCTATAGGACGCGTCGGCGCTCGTAGCTCGCCGGACATAGAAATCGTGTCGCAGATCCGCCCAAGTCTCGCCGACTCACTAGGCACAGAGATCCCGATGACCTCGCGCGCCACCTTGCTTGACAGGTGTTCGGCCGATTGACTCGTAGACTACAATTTTCAGAAATTTTGCCGGCACAGGCGATCGGGTGATTGATTGATTCATGTTTGATTCCAATAGATCATGGATAGCGACGATGAGATGATGGCACACCAGTTGATGGAAGAAGAAGCCACTATTGCCGCCGAGGAAGAGGAGAATTTGGCGATTCTTGCTTTGGCTTCTACAACTTCAAACCGACGAGGCCGCTAGTGCTGCACCCAAACGAGGAGCCCCGGTGCCCGGGAGGATCAAGACCAAACCAAGGCAGAGAATGGAGGGCCATTGCATGTTGATAAACGATTATTTTGCCGATGTCCCATCATTCACCCCAAAAGATTTTTGTCGACACTTTTGGATGAACCGCAACTTGCTTGCGGATCACGCATGTTGTGAGGGAGTACGATCCATGGTTCAAATTGAAGGACGCCATGGAAATAGCTGGTTTCTTATCAACACAAAAGTGCACTACTAGTATTAGGATCCTTGTATCTGAAGCGCCTACAGATGGTCAAGACTCAAGACGACTATCTACACATGTCAGACTCTACAACTATCAAATCAATGTATAGATTCTACAGGGCGATGGTGGTTGTGTTTGGTCCACACTATTTGAAGGGATCAAATGAAGAAGAAACAACTTGGATCATGGCATTGAATGAAACGAGGATATTTCTTGTTATTCTCAGAAGCATACATTGCATACATTGGATCTAGAAGAATTGTCCATTTGGTTGGCAATGATTGTATAAGAGGCCATCAAGGATATTGCAGTGTGGTACTTGAAGTTGTGGCCGATCATTAACTATGGATTTGGCACGCTTTTTTTGCATGGCAGGATCTCACATACATCAATGTGCTGCAGGCTACAACGCTATCCGATGTTTTCGAAGCTTGTTGAAGGACATGCTCCGGCAGTTAACTATGAGATCAATGGCCACCACTACGACAAAGGGTACTACCTATCTGATGGCATCTATCCAAGGTGGGTGACATTTGAGAAGACAATTTCCAATCCTCTAGGTAACAAAGTTTTTTGGTTTGCCTCTGAAAAAGAGAGTGCCAAGAAAGATGTTGAGCGGGCCGGCAATTTAGAGTGCTCCAATCTCGATTTTATTGTCCGGTACCTTGCTCTAACATGGTCGAACAAGCAGATGTGGGAGGTCATTAATGCGTGTGTGATCATGCACACCATGATCATCGAGAGTCTGCGCGCGAATCCAGTGCATGAGTTGTCTCGCTGATTTAGATCACCTCCTCCTCACAGATTTGCTGATTTCCTCGCCATGCATATGAAGATCAGGGATGAAGGCGTTTATCATCAACTTCAAATGATATAGTCAAACATTTGTGGGCGCTGGGGATTGGCTGTTGCGGGCTAGTTGAATTTCAATTTATTTAAATTGTATGCATAATTTTATTTCTATTTTAAATTATTGTGAAACTTTATTTTATGTGTTGCAAACTATGTACTATTCAAATAATTTGATTTATATTTGCCAAAATGTTTCAATTAGGAAAACAACTATTAAGAGGGCTTATTGGGGAGACTCGAGTGGGGAGAGGCGCCCCTAATAGTCTGCGTCGCATCGGACTAGGGCTAGAATTAAAACTCAAAACTTGCGAGTTAAACGAGTAGGTCAGAACTTGACTCAACTTGGCTTGAACTCGTTGCTAAACGAGCCAAGACGAGTCTTCATTTTAGAAGTTAAACGAGTTTGAGTTAAATGAGCCGAGTTCCAACCTACTCGTTTAGCTCGTTTAACATGGTCAATAAAGTCGTTACATGTATTTTGTCCTTGTGAACATTTTTTCCTGGTCATATTGTCATTAATTGTTGTTATAATTGTATCACCCATACCCAAATAATTAGACCCACAATCATATATAAAAGGAACTATAATGCATGTTAACAGTTTTACCGTGCTAAACGAGTTAAGCGGACAAACTCGCGAGTTAAACTAAACGAGGCGAACTGGCTCGTTAGTTGATCGACGTTTAATGAGTCGAGCCACTCGGCTCGACTTCTAGACCTAGTCCGGACGGGTCTAATAGCGTCCGTCCGACGCTGCGAGTGGAGATCCACCGGCTTAACTTTTAATGACGCGACTCGTACATCACTACTATCTTGGTCACAAATAGTTAAAAAAACTCGGTCACAAATACTCCCTATGTTTCTAAATATAACATATTTTGGCCCATTTCTAGATTCACATGTATATACATGTATCTAGACATGTTTTCAATTGCGAAGGACGAAAACGGTTTTAGGTAGGGCGAACTCAAAAAAATGATGCATAGACTGAAATAATATCAAGACATTAACACTATATATATGATTCATAATTGTCGGGGATATAATCCTCGGGTGGCCATGATACGTCTCAAACGTATCTATAATTTTTGATGTTCCATGTTGATATTATACCAATTGTTACATGTTTTACATACACTTCATATCATTTTTATACATTTTCTGGGACTAACCTATTAACAAGATGCCACAATGTCAGTTCCTGTTTTCTCCTGTTTTTGTATTTCAAAAAAGCTGTTAAGGAAATATTCTCGGAATTGGACGAAAATCAACGGAGGTCCCTATTTCACCGACACGTCCACGGAGTCCAAAGGAAAGGCGGAGACGAGCCAGGGAGCCGCCACACCTGGGAGAGAGGCACGCTCCGCTTTTTCATTAGAATACTCCTATTCTTCACTTATACTTGTTGAGTATTCATATCTAGCGCTGTTAAGCTTTTAGCTCTTGTTTTCATGTATCTCTTGTCGGAGCTATTAGTTCTTTTAAAGAAAGTACTTCCTCCGTTTTTATTTAGTTCGCGTTCTGGGTTTAGTCAAAGTCAAACTTTGTTGAGTTTCACCAAATATTTTAGAAAACAATATTAACATGTACCGTGTAAAATCTACATTATTAGAATTATCTTAAAGTATACTTTTATACTGTATGCATTTGATATTATGGATGTTCATTTTACTTCACTTATACTTGTTTGGAGAGTTATTGAAATAAATTGATTGGTGTTTGGTTGGAACAGAAAATGTTGCATGTGGTAAATGGTATAATGGAAAAGACTTACATACTCTTGTAGATTACTAACTTGGATAATTTGATACTTGTCAATTGTTTTGAGTTAACAAGTAGGTCATGATTAAACTTTTGCATCATGTAAGTTAAGCCCATTAGTGAAGAACTAACGTAAAACTTGTTGAAATTTGGTTTGCATGAGTGGTATCTCTAAGGTCTAGATATTTTCTAGTAAAAGGGTTTGGTTAACAAGGAAGACAGTGTGGAGTCTTATAATTTTTGCAATATGTTCGTCATATAAAACTTGGTGTACCGGTTGACAGTCTTGTTTGCTTAAATAACCTTGCTAGCCTAAACTCTGTACTGAGAGGGAATTCTTCTCGTGCATCCAAATCCCTGAGCCAAAATCCATGCCATCTGTGTCCACCATAACTATCTATATGTGGTATTTCCTTGCCACTCCAAGTAAATTTTTCATGTGCTACCTTTAAACTATTCAAAATTGTTACTACTCCTTTTTGTGTCAATGTTTACCAAGCTCATGAGGACGTGGTGGATGTCTTTATGTCACTTGTCAAGCTGACTTTACCTTCAGACTAGCGGCATATACATCCGCTTATCTATTAATTTTGCAAAAAGAGCTGACAACGGGGTGCCCAGTCCCAATTAATTATAACTTTAACCGCTTAATCTCTTCACATTTTGTCAACTGAATACTCAGTGAAACATCTGCATGTGTAAACCAAAGAGAGAAAGAGGGATGATCTGCCTTGCTGGTAGAAATAACGTCTTTCATGGGAGCCGCTCTTAAAAGTCTGTTTGGACGGGGTCATATTGTACTTTCCACTACTGATTCGTTGACCAATTAACATACACCTCTCAAAACTTATTTTTTACTCTCTATATGATTTCAAAAACTAAAAAGCTCTAGCACATGATTTAATCCCTGCTTCCTCTGCGAAGGGCTTTCTTTTACTTTTATGTTGAGTCAGTTTTCCTACTTTTTTCTATCTTCCACAAGCAAACACTAGTGTCAACTTTGGTACAACAATTGTTATATGCTACATATTGGATTTTATTATATTGCTTTGTGTTGACAATATCCATGAGATAAATATGTTAAAAGTTGAAGCAAACGCTGAAACTTAAATCTTCCTTTGTGTTGGTTAAATACTTTTTACTAGAATCTATTGCTTTTTGAGTTAACTCTTATGTAAACCTGTGGATGCAATGTCTCCAAAGTATTATTCATGAAAAGTTTTGCTTGTATGATTCAGTTGTTTACTCATTACCTATTTGGTAGCAAACTATAGACCATTGACTTGGATCACTTCATTCATTTACATGTGCCTTACAATACTATTTGATCAAGATTATGATGGTAGCATGTCACTTCAAAAATTATTTTGTTTTATCGTTTACCTACTCGAGGACGAGTAGGAACTAAG
Source organism: Poa pratensis (assembly GCA_947311845.1). NCBI lineage: Eukaryota > Viridiplantae > Streptophyta > Magnoliopsida > Poales > Poaceae > Poa > Poa pratensis. The sequence goes on from CAMZMU010000037.1 coordinate 28,100,277, forward strand.
CTTGGGGATGCTGATACGTCTCAAACGTATCTATAATTTTTGATGTTTCATGTTGATATTATAACAATTGTTACATGTTTTACATACACTTGATATCATTTTTATACATTTTCTGGACTAACCTATTAACAAGATGCCACAGTGCCAGTTCCTGTTTTCTGCTGTTTTTGTATTTCAGAAAATCTGTTAAGGAAATATTCTCGGAATTAAACGAAAATCAACGGAGGTCCCGATTTCACCGACACGTCCATGGAGTCCAAAGGAGAGGCGGAGACGAGCCAGGGAGCCACCACACCTGGGAGAGAGACACGCTCGCTTTTTCATTAGAATACTCCTATTCTTCACTTATACTTGTTGAGTATTCATATCTAGCGTTGTTAAGCTTTTAGCTCTTGTTTTCATGTATCTCTTGTCAGAGCTATTAGTTCTTTTAAAGAAAGTACTCTCTTACTTCATTTATACTTGTTTGGAGAGTTATTGAAATAAATTGATTGGTGTTTGGTTGGAACAGAAAATGTTGCATGTGCTAAATGGTATAATGGAAAAGAGTTACATACTTGTAGATTACTAACTTGGATAATTTGATACTTGTCAATTGCTTTGAGTTAACAAGTAGGTCATGATTAAACTTTTGCATCATGTAAGTTAAACAATTAGTGAAGAACTACCGTAAAGCTTGTTGAAATTTGGATTGTATGAGTGGTATCTCTAAGGTTTAGATATTTTCTAGTAAAAGGGTTTGGTTAACAAGGAAGACAGTGTGGAGTCTTATAATTTTTGCAATATGTTGGTCATATAAAACTTGGTGTACCGGTTGACAGTCTTGTTTGCTTAAATAACCTTGCTAGACCAAACTCTGTACTGAGAGGGAATGCTTCCCGTGCATCCAAATCCTTGAGCCAAAATCCATGCCATCTGTGTCCACCATAACTACCTATATGTGGTATTTCCTTGCCACTCCAAGTAAATTTTTCATGTGCTACCTTTAAACTATTCAAAATTGTTACTACTCCTTTTTGTGTCAGTGTTTACCAAGCTCATGAGGACGTGGTGGATGTCTTTATGTCACTTGTCAAGCAGACTTTACCTTCAGACTAGTGGCATATACATCCGCTTATCTATTAATTTTGCAAAAAGAGCTGGCAACGGGGTGACTAGTACCAATTAATTATAACTTTAACCGCTTAATCTCTTCACATTTTATCAACTGAATACCGAGTGAAACATCTGCATGTGTAAACCAAAGAGAAAAAGAGGGATGATCTGCCTTGCTGGTAGAAATAACGTCCTTCATGGGAGCCGCTCTTAAAAGTCTGTTTGGCCGGGGTCATATTGTACTTTCCACTACTGATTCATTGACCAATTAATATACACCTCTCAAAACTTAATTTTTACTCTCTATATGATTTCAAAAACTAAAAAGCTCTAGCACATGATTTAATCCCTGCTTCCCTCTGCGAAGGGCCTTTCTTTTACTTTTATGTTGAGTCAGTTTTCCTACTTCTTTCTATCTTCCACAAGCAAACACTAGTCTCAACTTTGGTACAACAATTGTTATATGCTACATATTGGATTTTATTATATTGCTTTGTGTTGACAATATCCATGAGATAAATATGTTAAAAGTTGAAGCAAACGCTGAAACTTAAATCTTTCTTTGTGTTGGTTAAATACTTTTTACTAGAATCTATTGCTTTTTGAGTTAACTCTTATGTAAACTTGTGGATGCAATGTCTCCAAAGTATTATTCATGAAAATTTTGCTTGTATGATTCAGTTGTTTACTCATTATCAATTTGGTAGCAAACTATAGACCATTGATTTGGATCACTTCATTCATTTACATGTGCCTTACAATACTATTTGATCAAGATTATGATAGTAGCATGTCACTTCAAAAATTATTTTGTTTTATCGTTTACCTACTCGAGGACGAGTAGGAACTAAGCTTGGGGATGCTGATACGTCTCAAACGTATCTATAATTTTTGATGTTCCATGTTGATATTATACCAATTGTTACATGTTTTACATACACTTCATATCATTTTTATACATTTTCTGGGACTAACCTATTAACAAGATGCCACAGTGCCAGTTCCTGTTTTCTGCTGTTTTTGTATTTCAGAAAAGCTGTTAAGGAAATATTCTCGGAATTGGACGAAAATCAACGGAAGTCCCTATTTCACCGACACGTCCACGGAGTCCAAAGGAGAGGCGGAGACGAGCCAGGGAGCCGCCACACCTGGGATCCGCGCGGCCCCACCCCCTGCCGCGCCGAGGGGTGGTGTGGGCCCATCGGGTGGCCTCCGACGCCGCCCTTTCGCCTATTTATTCCTCCCGTCTGGAAAACCCTAAATACCCGAGTCATATTCCACGAAAAGTTCCAGAGGCGCCGCCGTCGTCAACCCTAGCTCGGGAGGGTTCTGAAGCTCTTCCCGGCACGCTGCCGGAGAGGGGAATCATCACCAGAGGGCTCTACATCGCCATGCCTGCCTCCGAGAGTGATGTGTGAGTAGTTCATCCTTGAACTACGGGTCCATAGCAGTAGCTAGATGGTTGTCTCTCCACTTTATGCTATCATGTTTAGATCTTGTGAGCTGCCTAACATGATCAAGATCATCTTATTGTAATGCTACATGTTGTGTTTGCTGGGATCCGATGAATATTGAATACTGTGATCAAGTTGATTATTAATCTATGTTACATGTTATTTATGATCTTGCATGCTCACCGTTAATAGTAGATGTTTTGGCCAACTAGATGCTTGTAACTATAAGAGGGGGTATTTATGCTAGATAGTGGGTTCATGCCTCCAGTAATCTGGACGAGTGACAGCAACGTCTAAGGTTGTGGATGTGCTGTTGTCAATAGGGATAACATAACAATGCTATGTCTACGGTCATATGTATTTGTTTACATTACGCACATTACTTAATGTGATTATCCGTTGCTTGCAACTTAATAACAACGGGGGACACGGTGGATTATTAGTCATAGATGCGGTTGGATAACGGTCTATGTATCTTGTCGTAATGCCCAATTAAATATCATGGTAGTCATCTTGTCATTTATATGCATTGTCATGCGCTCACTATTTTATCAATTGCCCAGCTATAATTTGTTTACCTAACATGTTATTTATCTTTATGGAGAGACACCACTAGTGAACTGTGGACCCCGGTCCATTCTTTTACACTGATAAAACCACCAACTGCAAACAATTGTTCTATTTTACTTCCTGCAATTAAATACTATTTTCCACACCATACGTTTAATCCTTTGTTATAGCAAGGCGGGAAAATTGACAATCATCCTGTTTCGTTGGGGCAAAATAGTTTAATTGTGTTGTGTGCAGGTTTCACGTTGGTGATCGAGCAACGGCGCCACCAACAACCTTCTGAAGTGTTCCTACTCCTTCTGGATCTGACAACCTTAGTTTCTTACTGAGCAAAAACTTGCTGCTGCACTGATTCATACCTTCCTCTTGGGTCTCCCAACAAACGTGTGTTTCACGTCATCAGGCCACAACTACCCGGAATCTACCGGATGCTCCGAATCAGTCGGCTCGTCGGATACCGCCAGCTGGCTCCTACGCTACAGCCTACCGGGCTATACGCCACAGCTGGCGCATCGGATACCCTTTCCGGGTGACAAAAACTAGAAGACAAAGGAGAGTACAACGTTGGCCACCAAAGTCAAAGAAGGTGGCACGCCACTAGACACATGTCATTGCGGGCCACCCCTTGTCCCCTGAGCACCAATTTATAAGGACCAGTAGGCCTAGGCGTTCGGTTTATTCGGTTAATTTGGTTTTTCCATAAATCGGTTTATTAGAAATAGGCACCGAAATTATATCAGTTTTTAAGTAACCGGAAGTTCGGTTAATCGATAATTCGGTTAGTTGATCGGTTTTAAACCGATATATCCAAACAATGGAAAACAAAAAAAACTGACTACACCCGGGCGACGTTCTTGGCATACGTGTGCATGGCTGCATGCCAGCATGTGCATGCACGAACCAAAATGCGTGTTGGATGGGTAAAAAATTGAATGCACCACATAGAGCAAAATTATCTGCGGATACGGCCAGACGGCCAGCCCCACGTGCATGTGCATGTCCGTAGAAGAGTGGCTTAAATTCATGGGGCATTGGGGCTGCTACGTGTAGGCCAGTTTACTGGGTGAGAATTTATTATCGATGGGTTTTACGTCTCTGTCACTGGTATCTCGGTTAGTACGTTTCTTTCGGGTAATAAGGGGCCAAAACCGAATTTATAAATTAAAATTCGGTTTATTACATATACGCACCGAAATTAGTGTCGGTTAATTCGGTTTCAGTGAATTCGGTTTCGGTTCCGGTTAATTTGGTTCGGTGTTCGGTTTTCGTTTTTTTATGCCCACCCCTATGCACCAGGGAGTCCTCACAGGGAGAGGCCGAGAGAGCCAAGCATCATGCTCTCACTAGTACGAGCTAGCTTCTCACTCAATCACTCATGTATGTACTAGCTCACGTTTCTCACAAGCAACCATGTAGGCAACTCAAGCTTTCAAGCTAAGAGCATGTAAAGCTCCAGGAGCCACCATGTAACACCATATACTCCACCATATACATGATATAAGCAGGATGTAAGGGTTTTACCTCCTCACGAGGACCCTGAACCTGGGTACGTCTTGGTGTTTGTCGTGCTTGTGCCCAATCTCGCCGGAACGCCGTCGCTCGCGCTGTCGCAACCACTCAAATCAGCTACCCTGTGACATATGCGATGCGAAATACCACGACAATAATCATTTAGTAAAATAGAAATATAAACATATATCATTATAAGTAAAATCTAAAACATACCAATGGCAATTTTTTTTAAAAAATCTATAATTATTTTCTCGATAAAGACTTTTGATAGACCCCACTCGATTTAGAACATCAACAAATCTTTGTAATACGAGCAAGGTTATTCACATTGAATCTACAAAATGAGTGTCTATATTCAAGACAATAGAATTTCAGAAACTCTTAAGATAACTCACTTAAAAAATTGCCAAAATCGGTGATAATAAAGGCTATAGCAATACACAAGGTTTCCATGCTGTAAAAAAATCAACAGTGACCTGCTCTCTCTCCCTTTTCTTGATTTTCTTTACTTATTATCAATTCATCCATACTTAGAATTGTGATGTCATTTTCTGCGCAATTGACACCTTTCAATAGGGCCTATATAACCGAAAATCTATAATGGAGCCCGAGCTACATAGAGCTCATTTATTTAAAAACTCGAAATCGACATTTTTAAATTTTTAAAAATCGTGAAAATTTTCCTGTATGTATATATTGTCCAGATCGACAATCGTGCAAATTTTCAACTCCAAATTCGTTGTATTTTCGGCTACACTAAAAAGATAAACAGGTGGATCTGGGTGGTGAAGAATACACAGTTTAAAAAATTGTAATTTCCTATGATTTGTCTTTTTTGTACAGACAAAAAATATAACGAATTTGGAGTTGACAATTTACATGATCGTAGATCTCAACAAAATCTACCTCTGGGAATTTGTTCGCGATTTTTGGAAATTTAAAAATGTCGATTTTGAATTTTCAAAAAAACAGGCTCCATGTAGCTCGGGTTGCAAAAATCCACTCTCCTATATAACCATAGTTTTTTCCAATTTACCATCCGGTTTTGTTAGATTTAGAATTAGCTATTGAAAATAGAAAGAGCTGGTTTCTGATTAGGCTAGATCTTATCTTTATTTTTAGTCCAAAATCGATTCTACGCAGTTTTATTAAAATAGGCATAACTTTCTCATACGATATTGGTTTCTTACATACGACCACTCAAAATGTTCAGAAAAATTGAATTTTACGTGCGACCACTCAAAATGTTCAAAAAAAATATGTGCATAAAAATGTTTTCACGACAAATCAAGGTAGGGCGGCTGCCTACCTTGCCCTATGGGAAGCTTCGCCCCTGCATGTATAATTTCACTCTTTTTTTTTTACGGGAACACAAGCATTCCATTAGGACACAACTAAATCTCTGGCCACCAAACGAGATACATCAGGTGGAAACTCTGACAACCACACATGTTGGTTGTTCAGGCCCATACTTATGCCCATAGCTGCAAGTGTATCAGGAGGTTTATTACATGCCCTCGGACAGTATTCCACACTATAATCATTGAACTCCATGGTAAGCTGATATTTGATGTCGAGGAAGAGTTGGCCAAGACATGCATGATCCAAAGATGGGGACTGAATGGCTAGCTTCAGATTTTGGTTATCCGTCGAGATGATCAGGCGTCCAATGCCCATTTGATCGGCAATACGTATTGCGTTTTGCACTGCTACAGCTTCGGCGTGCAAAGCATTCGACAGAGGGTATGCGTTTCCGGCCACAGCGAAAACAATCTCCCCAGCATGGTCTCGGGCAATGGCACCCCAACCTCCAGCATGTGAATTTTCCAAGAAAGCTCCATCCGTATTCAGCTTGATATACTCTTCCGAGGGTGGCATCCAGGAACCAGGGATATTTGAGGCTTGCTTCGGCTTTGCTTTAAAGAACTGTATCCATTCAGCAGTCTGCCGCTTGATAAGAAAATCGAATTCATTAGCTGTCAGTCTTCTTTCATCATGTGTCGCCTTATTTCGCTCTGACCACCAGCTCCATAGCATGGCTACAGTTTTCATTTTCTGCTCATATGGCTAAAACTGCTAGACTGACTCGGACTAGCAATTAACATGGACTCTACAAGCACAACGCGAGAGCCCGCCGGTTAACACCAGCCACCGACCTTTCTAAACAGGCACCACATCATCTCCTTTCTCCCCTCGATCGTCTCTTGCCCTAACCCTAGCACCACGCTCCTCCTTCCTCCGTTGCTCCTCGATTCCCTGTCTCCACCGGCCTCGTGCCTTCCTCTCCGCACGAGCCGACATGACGGCGGGGAAGTTGACCAAATCCGCCGCCAAGCGCAGCAAGTAAGAACAATCCGATCGAATCTCTGTTCGTGTTCGTGCTGCAAATTAAGAGATCATGACCTCCTCGACGTACTACTCAGGTTGGCGGTGAAGATCAGTGAGATGGACAAGTGGAAGCCTAGAACCGATTTCACGAATGAGAGGCTGAGACCCGCCCCGAAGCTCGCGAGCACGGCGGCCTGGCCCAACCCCTTGACCCTCTTCCAGTGAGCTGAAATCCTCTGTCAACTGTTTCCTCAGATTGCCCGGCCTTGTCTTGTGAGGCGCCGTGTGGACGCTGATTAATTTGATTTTGTTTTTTCTTGTTAGGCAAGACTACCTCAAGGAGTTCAGGGAGAAGAATCCCAAAGACAAGTCCCTGATGATGCCGTAAGTTCAATGCCTGCTCAGTTACCTCTACTGCAGCCAGACATGATAATTATTGATTAATTTGTTTGCACTGATCTGTGGATGGAAATTTTTCCAGGTCTTTTGGCCTCCCGCGTGTGGAGATCCTTGAGCCATTCGGTAAAACCGTATACATTTTTTTGTCCAACTTATGCTGTCATGCTGATTGTTTGTTTGTTGATTCATTCGTGGCTGTGGGTTGCAGGACAAGGCTCCCTATCAAGCCAGGTCCCTTGCGGCAGAGATGCGGTACAGAAAGGCCATGGCAAAAACTGCTAGCTACAGAAAGGTAGTGACAGAATTCTAGCTGTCTTTTCTTCCCCTAAAATACTAGCATGTCTTTTTTGTTTGACTCTTCAGATCAAGCCTTGTAATTTCTTCTTGCACCATATTTATTTGTCCCACCAATATATTATTTATCATGACAGATGTTTCAATTGATCATTAGGTAATTGCATCTACCTTACCTTTCATTGAAACAAAACAGTTAAACAGTTTGCACGTTGGCCTTCTAGTTGATGCCTTGAACCTTGACGTCTATTGGATTTTTTACCCTTACAGACATGGGACTTAAAATGCAAGATGGAGGTGGAGATGGACAAGATGAATCTGTGATCACAAAAGACTTGCTAATATGTGGTTGAACTGGTGATTTAAAACTTTTTTCTCTGTGTATATCATTTTGCTTGGTTACTAAACTTATAAGACGTTGTGTGATCTCTTGTTTAGTTGTTTGATAATTCTATTGTGTGAATCCGATTAATCTCTAGAGCAGCTGCTTCTTAGATATCGTTAATGGATGCCCATGAGTTACTCCCTCCATTTTACTGTCAATGTGTGCCACTACAAATCAACTGATCTTCTACTATTCTTCATTTTCTTTGTCTAATAATGCTGAAATGTTTCAGCTTTTGTAGCATTTTTCAAAAACTTCCATGTTGTTTAAGTTAACTTTTACTGTTGAAGGAATAAAATATTGTAAGATATAACTTTATTGGCCTTTAAATCAGCGAGCAATACAAAATTTTGCAAGAGGTGATTTAAAGTTACCTTTTGCCAGAACATGGCTGTAATTCATCTTTTCGTAGAACCATTTTTTTTTGTGTTGGTGCAGTACCATTTAGCAGTGTCCACCTTTTGTAAGCATCTTGCCATGGTTTATACATGTCATGATTCTGGATTGGTTTTGTTTGGGGCTTTAGCTTTTTTAAAGTATTCAAGATAACCTAGTAGTCATCAATAGCAGAAATCTGTTGCTGCCGCTCTATTGGGACAAGTGAACAATTGGCCTGAATTTGTTTGGCTTTCCTAATCAGGGCAAGCTGTGTTACTTGGATTATTGTTCTGTGTGACTGACGTGCGGGCTAGGGCAGAGCAATGACATGTGGGGTGCGTCATGTCCTCTCCTGCCACCACGCGGTTCATGCCTAACGCCCCAGTCCCTACCCCACATTCCATCAGAAAGATTAGAGGGGGTGAATATGAGCTATCGAAAATTGGTTTTCGGTATATGTGCCATGTACTCTGCTAGAAATGTACGTCTTGTATGGCGAAAGTTTTCATGTAAATTTTAACTTACCTTTTGCAAACAACATCATGAATATGTTCGAAAATTGGTTTAATGTGGCCGGCACAAAGAATTCAAATCGTGTGGGTGTTTGCGCTTTATATTGGTCTATTTGTACTTCTCAGGATGATTATATTTTCAGCAATACTAGAATTTCCCATTTCTTGCAGCTTATCGCCTTATTCAAAAGGCCACTCGTTGGATCCGTGAATTGTAATACTTTAATAGATAACTTACCAATGTTTTCTAAATGTGGTATTGCCCCTTTTCGACAAAGTTGAGACAAGTTGTAACCCCCCCTCCCCCCCCCCCCCCCCCCCCCCCCCACACACACACACACACACCACCCCCGAATTCCTACACGGTTTAGCCCATTGATACCAAATATGCCAGTTCGGGCCATACCAGAGTTGTTAGTTAAAATATGTAAAAAAAATAAGTCTTAGAAAAGGTAACAATTTCCTGAAAATGAATCATAATATTCAAAAAAATGAGCTCAATCTAAATCACCAATCATCTGCATTAGTTTTCTTGGTTAAGAAAGGCTACAAATAAAAATCAAAGTATGGGAAAAACGAAAAAATCCCGGAGATAAATCTATGTGTTAAGATTGATATTGAACTCTTTAGCAACCAATCATCGGATAAAATTGGTTGACATAAGAGGTGCCAATCTCCATAGATATAACATGTGGGTTACCATTAGGCTCAAAGTTGATGTTTTTGGTTTCTTAAAAAATTACACCATGGAAGGATCTATATACTTCATACAAGAAGTAGCTGAGCGACTAAACGACCTTATAACGCTAATTCTAAGACTGGCCACCACACAAGACAACCCCAACGCACAAAGGAATTGCCCAAAATGAACTTCAAAACCGTGTCTCTGCCAAGCCAGTCACAGCCGAAGAACGAAATTGTTTTATTTCTTTTGTTTTCTTTGTAAATACCATGTACATATGGTGCTTTTATTCTTTATACAGTGAGGCTATCGTCGAAAGTTAAAAAAAAAAAAGAAATGTTCCTCTGAAATCTCCTAGTCGATGGACCCTTCACCTCGAGTGGCTAAACGATATGGTGAGTAGCTGGCAGGACTTGGTCAGTGTTGAGAACGACCTCTTCTCGAGGTCACCGTCGATGGTGTGCAGTGCGTCTGAGAAGGTCAACCTTGAACAGCAACAACAACAGAGCAGCGCAACGCTGAAACCCATGTGACCCTCCAAAGTGTGTCTCGAAAAGAGATGCTTCCAGGAAAAAAACTGTTGAAGTCGCCGCCATCGCTTCAGAATTGAATCTTGGCTTGCACCAAAAGACACCACCCCAAGTGGCCGAGGGAGGTTTTGACACTCCTCGTGGACGACTATATGGAAGGGAACGTCGCCCCCAAGCGCCATCGTCATGGATTGACGAATCAGAGTTTTATTTGCTCATGTCGGAGTAGTGGAGAGATACGGGGTGACGGAAGAAAAAGCACAGTAGAAGGCCTAGAATGAGTTGAAAATGGCCAATCAAGTTTATTCCGCTCACCATGCCCCAGTGCCTGGACGGCGAATGCACAACACGACCATCCATAGAGAAAATCCCATTTGGTAAATTTAAAGAAGAAATGCATCAGGTTTTAAATTACCGGCGTGGGAGAAGGAACACACTCCAGTAATGGTAAAACAATCACTGGCGTAAAATATTTCTCACGCCAGTGATTTATCAGGGCCCACATGGTCTCTGCGGGATATATAATTACCGGCTTGTTAAACTATATCCAGGCCAGTAATTACATCGTACATTACCGGCGTGGATTATTGAATACATGCCGGTAATGTATTTCACCGTGACACCTTTTTTGGGCCCACATATAACCGGCGTGGCGCTCAGAAGGACACGTCGGTGATTACCAGTTTTCACTGGCGTGGGAATTTTCCCGCGCCGGTGATTAGCTGCGGAATTTGGTCCCAGCAGATCACCGGCGTGGGTTTTAGGTGGCCCGTCGGTGATTACAAGCCGGCTATTAGGTGTTTCCTTGTAGTGAGGATATTGCAGTGTCGTAATTGAAGTTGTGGCCAATCATTAACTATGGATTTGGCATGCTTTTTTTTTGGCATGCAGAATCTCACATACATCAATGTGCTGCAGGCTGCATCGCTATCTGATGTTTGCAAAGCTTGTTGAAGGACATGCTCCGACAGTTAACTATGAGATCAATGGCCACCACTACGACAAAGGGTACTACCTATCAGATGACATCTATCCAAGGTGGGTGACATTTGTGAAGACAATTTCCACTCCTCTAGGCAACAAAGTTTTTTTGTTTGCCTCTGAACAAGAGAGTGGCAAGAAAGATGTCGAGCGGGGAATTGGGAGTGCTCCAGTCTCAGTTTTCTATTATCCGATACCTTGCTCTAACATGGTCGAACAAGCAGATGTGGGAGGTCATTAATGCGTGTGTGATCATGCATACCACGATCATCGAGAGTCAGCACGCGAATCCAGTGCATGAGTCCTCTCGGCGATGTTGATCACCTCCTCCTCGCAGATTTGCGGATTTCCTCGCCATGCACATGAAGATCAGGAATGAAGGCGTTCATCATCAACCTCAAAATGATATAGCCAAGCATTTGTGGGTGATGGGGATTGGCTGTTTGTGGGCTAGTTGAATTTCAATTTATTTAAATTGTATGCATAATTTTATTTCTACTTTTAATTATTGTAAAACTTTATTTTATGTGTTGCAAACTATGTAATATTCAAATAATTCGATCCGTATTTGCCAAAATGTTTCAATTAGGAAAAAACTAATAAGAGGCCCTATTGGGGACGCGAGTGGGGAGAGGCGCCCCTAATAGCCTGCATCCCGTCCGGACTAGGTGTAGAATTAAAACTCATAACTTGCAAGTTAAACAAGTAGGTCGGAACTTGACTCGGCTTGGCTTGAACTCGTTGCTAAACGAACCAAGCTGAATTTTCATTTTAGAAGTAAAAGTAGTTTGAGTTAAACGAGCCGAGTTCGAGCTATTCGTTTTGCTCGTTCAACATGGTTAGTAAAGTCGTTACATGTATTGTTGTCCTTGTAAACATTTTGTCCTGATCATACTGTCATATTCATTAATTGTTGTGATAATTGTATCATCCATACCCAAATAATTAGACCCACAATCATATATAAAAGCAACTATAATACACGTTGACAGTTTTATCGTGTTAAACAAGTTAAGCGGACAAACTCGCGAGTTAAACGAAACGAGCCAAACTGGCTCGGCTCGAATTTCAGACCTAGTCCGGACGGGTCTAATAGCGTCCGTCCGGCGCTGCGAGTGGAGATCCTCTAACAGACGCTCGAAGGGTAGCCTCCACCGGCTTAAGTTTTGATGACGCGACTCAGTACATCACTACTAACTCGGTCGACTCAGTACATCACTACTAACTCGGCCACAAATAGTTTAAAAAAATATTCGGTCACAAATACTCCACCCCCCCCCCCCCCCCTTCTAAATATAACATGTTTTGGCCCATTTCCAGATTTACATAGTATAAACATGTACCTCAATATGTTTAAGTTTTTAGTATATAATTTCACTCATTTTAAAACACAAACTGCTAGACTGAGCCCAAACTGCTAGACTGACTCGGACTAGCCATTAACATGGACTCTACAAGCATAACGCGCGAGCCCGCTGGTTAACACCAGCCACCGACCTTTCTAAACAGGCACCACATCATCTCCTTCCTCCTCTCGATCGTCTCTTGCCCTAACCCTAGCACCACGCTCCTCCATCCGCCGTTGCTCCTCGATTCCTTTTCTACACTGGCCTCGTGCCTTCCTCTCCGCACAAGCCGACATGACGGCGGGGAAGTCGACCAAATCCACCGCGAAGCGCAGCAAGTAAGAACAATCCGATCGAGTCTCTGTTCGTGTTGGTGCTGCAGATTAAGAGATCGTGATCTCCTCGACGTACTACTCAGGTTGGCGGTGAAGATCAATGAGGCGGACAAGTGGAAGCCTAGAACCGATTTCACGAAGGAGAGGCAGAGACCCGCCCCGAAGCTCGGGAGCACGGAGGCCTGGCCCAGCCCCTTGACCCTCTTCGAGTGAGCTGAAATCCTCCGTCAACTGTTTCCTCAGATTGCCCGGCCTTTTCTTGTGAGGCGCCGTGGACGATGATTAATTTTTGTTTTGTTTTTCCTTGTTAGGCAAGACTACCTCAAGGAGTTCAGGGAGAAGAATCCCAAAGACAAGTCCTCTGATGATGCCGTAAGTTCAATGCCTGCTCAGTTACCTCTATCTGCAGCCAGACATGATAATTATTGATTAATTTGTTTGCACTGATCTGTGGATGGAAATTTTTCAAGGTCTTTCGGAAAGCCTCCCGCGTGTGGAGATCCTTGAGCCATTCGGTAAAACCGTATATATTTTTTTGTCCAACTTATGCTGTCATGCTGATTGTTTGTTTGTTGATTCATTCGTAGCTGTGGGTTGCAGGACAAGGCTCCCTATCAAGCCAGGTCCCTTGCGGCAGAGATGCGGTACAGAAAGGCCATGGCAAAAACTGCTAGCTACAGAAAGGTAGTGACAGAATTCTAGCTGTCTTTTCTTCCCCTAAAATACTAGCATGTCTTTTTTGTTTGACTCTTCAGATCAAGCCTTGTAATTTCTTCTTGCACCATATTTATTTGTCCCACCAATATATTATTTATCATGACAGATGTTTCAATTGATCATTAGGTAATTGCATCTACCTTACCTTTCATTGAAACAAAACAGTTAAACAGTTTGCACGTTGGCCTTCTAGTTGATGCCTTGAACCTTGACGTCTATTGGATTTTTTACCCTTACAGACATGGGACTTAAAATGCAAGATGGAGGTGGAGATGGACAAGATGAATCTGTGATCACAAAAGACTTGCTAATATGTGTTCTCTGTGTATATCATTTTGCTTGGTTACTAAACTTATAAGACGTTGTGTGATCTCTTGTTTAGTTGTTTGAGAATTCTATTGTGTGAATCCGATTAATTTCTAAACCAGCTGCTTCTTAGATATTTTTAATGCATGCCCATGAGTTACTCCCTCCATTTTACTGTCAATGTGTGCCACTACAAATCAACTGATCTTCTACTATTCTTCATTTTCTTTGTCTAATAATGCTGAAATGTTTCAGCTTTTGTAGCATTTTTCAAAAACTTCCATGTTGTTTAAGTTAACTTTTACTGTTGAAGGAATAAAATATTGTAAGATATAACTTTATTAGCCTTTAAATCAGCGAGCAATGCAAAATTTTGCAAGAGGTGATTTAAAGTTATCTTTTTGCCAGAACATGGCTGTACTAATTCATCTTTTTGTAGAACCATTTTGTTTTGTGTTGGTGCAGTACCATTTAGCAGTGTCCATCTTTTGTAAGCATCTTGCCATGGTTTATACATGTCATGATTCTGGATTGGTTTTGTTTTGGCCTTTAGCTTTTTAAAAGTATTCTAGATAAACAAAAATCTGTTGCTGCCGCTCTCTCTTTTTTCCAACCGGGCTATCCCATTTCCATTAATTGCTTAACGGAAATACAAGGTTTGGTTTTATGCTCATTACAACAAAGTTTACGAAAGGAAGCGATAAGGGGGATAGCGAGCTGGGACAACAACAGGAAACCCACAGAGAAAACTCGATCTCGAGTTAACCTGTGGGGCAAAAACATGTTGCCATCTTATTACAACAAAACTAAACAGTTCAGAGAGCCAACACAACGACTCAGAGTATCAAACAACTACAGCAGACAACCTCCAGCGCCTATAAAGAACTAGACAACAACGAAACGCCAGGACTTCATCCACTGGTGATCATCAAGATGGCAGGGTTGGGGCGAGCCGCCTTCTGGGTCCTCCTCGCCATCTCCATAGTGCTCAGCGCCAACTGGTCCGCTCTCGTCTTGATAGCTTCCTGATCTTCCTCTCCGTAGAGACCTTGCCCAATGTTTCAACAATGCACACACATTGAACACAATAGAAATAGGTGACCAAAGCATAAAATTCTCAAAGGTTATCTTGTTCCTCATTGACCATAAAGCCCAGCAAACTGCCGAGAGCAGTAAAGAGAAATACTTCTGCCCCCAGGCCAGAACCGATGAAACCAGGAAAAACATTGCTAAACCGAACGAGGGCAAGTATTTGCCCCCAAAACATTCCCAATGCACCCCCACGCAACTTTAGCAGCAGCACAACCAAACATAAGATGATCCCTGCTCTCCTTTTCTTTGCAAAAAGAGCAAGCCGGATTCCCAAACCATTTACGTTTTTTCATGTTATCTTTGGTCAAAATGGCATTATACATCAATTGCCACATGAAATTTTTTATTTTGAGAGGAATCTTGGATTTCCAAATCCATTTATAATTCGGACCACTCAAAGGTTTTTCCAACAAATTGTACACCGATTTGGTTGTAAATTTCTTATTAGCATTCAACTTCCAGAACACCTTATCCTTAACCTCAGAAAGAACCATCGCATTGGCTCTCTCTTTTGTATATGTCCACTGATCTTGCAGTGTCTGATACAACCTTCTTCTAAAAGGAACCACCAAGTTTCTATCAACATATTGTTTATAGGTTCCATCTTGCAACTGACATATATCATAAAGGACAGGGTAAGAGTCCATAAGAGGAGTATTATTCAACCAGGGATCTTTCCAAAACCGTACCGGGGAGCCATTCTCTAATTTCAGCCCCTACCTTCCATATATAAATCTTTAACCTTCATGATGCCCTTCCAACAAGGAGAATCATTAAACCTAGGTTTAATAGTTGCTACGGTCTTATTACGAAAATACTTCGCCTTAACAATGGTCTGCCAAAGACCATCCTGAGTCTCTAACTTCCACCACCATTTAGTCAACAGACTTAAATTTGTTGACAAGTGAACAATGCGCCTGAATTTGTTTGGCTTTCCTGAGCAGGGCAAGCTGTGTTACTTGGATTAATGTTTGTGTAGAGACATTCATACCTAGACCGTCATGTTCCATTCTGTTCTGTTGTATTTTAGCTTGTCGAATCAAACAATGCCCCTGTTGTATTGTTTGTGTCTTCTGTCAATAATGATAATTTCACCAGTTAAAGACTATTAAATAGTTGCACATCGTTTACATTATCGGTTAACTTCATCCGATGTTCATCTGCCTCAGTTTCCGTTAAATTGACTTTTATTTTTCTGTTAATTGACATGTTATTAAGGTGCACGTGAAAAGGGCAACTTTTTAAAAAGTAAGTAAAATTTATATAAGAGTTTCAATTTTCAAATGTTCAATTATTCCACAAGATTATTCCCTGCATGAAGACCTATTATGCTTGCATTTTTTCGCCGCACTGCCCCAAATTCTAGCGACAAAGACGTTCGATTTTGCTTCCGCCACGGTGTCGAGCTCGTCGGACGTGGATGGCAGCGACACCGACGGCCGGGATATAGGGGCAGACGGCTAGGCGTGGGCGGGGTGCGCTGGGGCGGACGGCCACGAGAGCAGCGGCGCCGACCGCCGGGATGCAGGGGCGGACAGCCAGGCATGGGTGCCAGGGAAGACGGCGCGGGCGGCGGGGCAGGGAGGCGCGGGCGACCAGGCGTGGGCGCCAGGGAAGACGGTGCGGGTGCGTGGGCGGGCGGGAGGAAGAAGAAGAGAACGGGAGAAAAAAAGGTTTTGTGTCAGTTTTTGCGTACGCTTTACGATATCTGTTCTTTCCCAGCTTGTTTCGTACGGAAATACTGTTTTCGGTTCAACCCGGAAACATGTTTTACAACCCGCTAGAGATGCTCTAAATACTTCCCTCGAGCAGGTCAGCTCGACAAATTGGCCAGAGTAGCTTGAAGTTCGTTCGGAAGAATTCTCTATTTACTCTATTCCTTCGGTACAGTTCAGGTTCTTTCGAGTAATTGATTCTCCAATCACTGTATGTTTTGTACACGTGTGGTAAATGGTGAATACCTTTATCAAGTATGTCAGATTTAGGAAGTTCTTCATGGCATTATTGTGTTGGGTTCAATTAAGTACAGGTTGTCGCCACCACATGGCATATGTGGTGAGCAACCCCCTAACAAAATCAATATATATCAAGTACAAGTTGTCGTCGGGCTTCCTGAGCTAGCGTTGTGGCCATCTTCACAGGTGATGCTATCAACTGTGAAGAGGCTTCGAGGCAAGATTTACAAACGTCTGTCTCGGCTCGCTACCAAACTCGTAAGCAAACAGCGGGACGTGAAGCAAGCAGTGATCTTCTAGGTCTGGCTCATAAATTCGCCTTGGCTCCGCAGCAAGTCCTTCTTAAGCATGTGATGGAGCTCAAAAACGGCGTTAGGACTCCAGCTCATACTACCCCAACCCTAGCAAGGGGCTCCAACAAATATATTTTTAACTTCCGGACGAAGAGGCGCTTGCAGCGTTCCCGGGCACTGTTCCGGTGATCGAGTAGTGCTTCCTACCGAGGAATCACGTCTCTTGTCTTATTTCCTTTACCCTCTGGTTCCTGTGGAAGACGGTTACAGCTCAAAATGTGGTACTTCATCATATGATTTATATAAGATACATCTGTCTAGAGATCGTCATATACATCTAGAAAGCCGTATGCTTTGGAAGAAGCTTGTACAGTTTGGGAAGGGGTCATCTGCGTCATGTGAGCTTCGTGTGACTGACGTGTGGGCTAGGGCAGAGCAATGACATGTGGGGTGCGTCATGTCCTCTCCTGCCACCCCGTGGTGCATGCCTAACGCCCCAGCCCCTGCCACCACATTCATGTACTCTGCTAGACCGGTACGTTTTGTATGGCGTAAAGTTTTCATGTAAATTTTAACTTACCTTCTGCAATCAACATCATGAATATGTTCAAAAATTGGTTTAATGTGGCCGGCACAAATAATTCAAATCATGTGGGTGTTTGCGCTTTATATTGGTCTATTTGTACTTGTCAGGATGATTATATTTTCAGCAATACTAGAATTTCTCATTCTTCCAGCTTATTGCCTTATTCACAAGATTACTCATTGAATCCGTGAATTGTAATACTTTAATTGATAACTTAGCAGTGTGTTCTAATGTGGTATTTCCCCTTTTCGAAAAATCTGAGACTAGTTGTAACACCCCCCCTCCCCGGCGCACAATACCTACATGGATTAGCCCATTGATACCAAATATGGCAGTTCGGGCCATACCAGAGTTGTTAGGTCATAATATATTTCAAAAAAGTCTTAGAAAAGGTAACAATTTCCTGAAAATGAATCATAACGTTCAAAAAAATGAGCTCAATCTAAATCACCAATCATCTGCATTAGTTTTCTTGGTAAACAAAGGCTACAAATAAAATCAAAGTATGAGAAAAACGAAAAAAATCCCGGTATAAATCTATGTGTTAAGAGTGATACTGAACTTTTTAGCAACCAATCATCGGATAAAATTGGTTGACATAAGAGGTGCCCATCTCCATAGATATGACATGTCAGTTACCATTAGGCTCAGTAGTTGATGTTTTTGGTTTCTTAAAAAATTACACCATGGAAGGATCTATCATATTTCATACAAGAAGTAGCTGAGCGACTAAACGACCTTACAACGCTAATTGTAAGACTGGCCACCACACACGACAACCCCAATGCACAAAGGACTTGCCCAAAATGGACCTCAAAACCACGACTCTGCCAAGCCAGTCACAGCCGAAGAACGAAATCGTTTTATTTCTTTTGTTTTCCTTGTAGATACCATGTACATATGGTGCTTTTATTTTTGATAAAGTGAGGCTGGGGGGGGGTGGGGGGGGGGGGGGGGGGCTCCCATGTAGTAGAAAGTTAAAAAAAGAACGAAATCTTCCTCTAAACTCTCCTAGTCGATGGACCCTTCACCTTGAGTGGCTAAATGATATGGTGAGTAGCTGGCAGGACTTGGTCAGTGTTGAGAACGACCTCTTCTTGGGGTCACCATCGATGGTGTGCAGTGCGTCGGAGAAGGTCAACCTTGAGCATCAGCAACACCAGAGCAGCGCAACGCTGAAACCCAAGTGACCCTCCAAAGTGTGTCTCGAAAAGAGATGCTTTCAGGAAAATCGTTGAAGCCGCCGCCATCGCTTCACGAGGGAGGTTTCGACATTCCTCGTGGATGCCTATATGGAAGGGAACGACGCCCCCAAGAGCCATCGTCATGGATCGACGAATCAGAGTTTTATGTGCTCATGTCGGAGTAGTGGAGAGATACGGGGTGACGGAAAAAAACATAGTAGAAGGCCTAGAATGAGTTGAAAATGGCCAATCAAGTTTATTCCGCTCACCATGCCCCAGTGTGTGGACGGCCGAATGCACAACACGGTCATCCATAAAGAAAATCCCATTTGGTGATCTCCCAGTCCCTAGCACATGCACTGCTCCTGGTTAATACTATATGCATGATGCTTTGTTTTCTTCGGCGTCAGAGTATTGATCTTTTTCTGTTGGGTTTATGTGTTCCTAGTTAAAATCGACAACTATTATCAAACTTGTGCTAAAATTTGGATATGTTTTTATTTCTTGTTTATATGTTGTATTCTCACTCAGAATTTTGGGTCACATTGTGACAACCAAAGAGACGTTTAGTAGAAGTACAGCATAATACCGTCAAAAAGTACTTGTCCAATTCAGTTATGTAAATTTCTTTAATCTTTTTCTTATTTTCTTTTGTAGTTGCATTCGTGGACACGAAAAGTTGAATTAACCATTTGCATTGTTTAGTCAACTTGTATTTGTGTCTATGGCTTATTTGATTCGTAGGATAGGAAAATCGTAGTAATAGAAAACCATAGAATTGGAATGACATGTCTAACTGAATCACATAGAAGAGAAAGTTTTTTTATTGTGGTGAACAAATTTTTCATGAGTTAGATCTTAAGTTATTTTCCTTTGAAGTCTGCACTACAAGATTTTTATGAGATTTTTTTCTATGAGTTATAATCAAACGGCTTTCGTAGGTTCTTATAAGATTTCAATAGTATACAAATCTTTTGCAAATCTTATAAATCAAAGGAGCCCTTGTAGACCATAGAAGTTGGCCACGTCAAAAGCTCAATTCCCGGGTCGGTCACTGTATGCTAGTGATGTGTCTCCTATGCTTTTATCCACGACGGATCACTGCACAGTCGGCACATCTGAAATTACCCGGAGAAAACAGGGAATAGGATTCTCTCCTCTTTCTCTCTCTAGCCCATTCGGCCCAATCTATGAACATGAAAGCCTCTATGCAGCCCAACACTGTATGGTAACCTTTTCCGCTTTCCTGCGCGGCCCAGCTTGGCCTATTTTTCCAGTATTTCAAGTTTTCAACTCGAGCGTCTCAAAACCGTCGAGGACTCGAGCGTCGAGTTCAGGACTTCAGGAAATGGAGCAGCGGCGGCTGCTGGCGCCTTGCACCGGAGATGACGGTAAGTAAGGATGTAGAGTTCTACGGTATGGCAAGGTGAGGCAGCCTTGGTGGTGTCCGTGTACCGTGCTGTACAATGCGATAGATATTACTGGTGCTGAAGTTCCTATCCGGGGATGACATGGTAACGCTAGTGTTGTGTCTCCTATATATGCTTTTATCCACTACTGATCACTTTAGAATAACCATCGTACACATTAAAGACAACGTTCAAGGGCAAACAAAAGGAGATTCATGTGAGTAATGAAACTCGGGTAATCTTTGCTGCCCATGATCTTCCATTGCTGCCCTCAGTCTTTCTATCTACGAGACCAGAGCAGCAACACGTGGAGACAGGATCGTACGATCGATGTGCTTGCAAGTAATCTCTTCTGTTCCCCTCCGATCTTTCCTCCTTGTAATCTTCCCTTCACCTTCTTCCCATGCTTCCTCTGATTTGGTTCGAGAGCCGCAGAGGATTGCCGTAGGGGCCGCATCCCTTTTCCTCGTTCCTGTTCAACACAGTCGCTCTATGTCACCGAAAATAAAAATGTAGAAAGCAAATAAGGACACACATACACGCTGACGGGCAAATTCCAAGAAGGAATGGTCAAATGCAAACTAGCTTATACAGGCCTACAGCTAGCCTGCCATGACATGTATCTTGAAGAGTCGATCATAATAACAGGCATCTGGCGTTGGCACTGTCTACTTGAATGCATTCCATTTCCATCTCCCTCCTTGGCTAGCTACCTTCATTCATTGTGTGCCAGGCCGACTGCCATGAAAGAAAAAGTGGGAGGTTTGGAGGAGGCAGAAGGCATTTGGCAGGGCGGTGACAGGAGACAAGTCGCACGCAGAGAGGGAAGACCAGTGAGCGATCAATGAGAGCAGGCAGGCCTCCCAAAAATGCAGTTCTGCAGGCGATCGAGATATTCAATGTGGTTTCCTGCATGTATATTCAATGGAGTATATCCTCCTGCATTCATGGTTCCACACCAACACGACACAACGCCAGCGCCGGCCGGCCTTCTCTCTCCGGCCAGCTCTAGCACGCGCGCGCGTCTCTCCAAGCTGCTGCAAACTGTTCGCCCAGCGGAGCTGTATGCACATGTACGCGTGCATCACGCACTGGAGCTCTTCCTTGTGCCCACAGTGCGACGTGCGTTGAATGCGAATGCTTCCGCTCCGGCCCCTGTCTGTGTAGATGATCGATCGGTCTCCTCGGTCCCTGTCTCTCTGTATCACTACGGGAAATCCACAAAACGCTGACGGCCAAGACATACGCCGACGGCCAAATGTCGGGGCCGTCGGCGTAGGGGCCGTCGGCGTAGACCCCGACCAGGCCAACCGAGATCTTTTTTTCTTTTTTTAGCTACGCCGACGGCATTGCCGTCGGCCTAGAGATTTTGGTCGTCGGCGTAGATTTTTGCCGTCGGCGTATACTTTTTCAAATTTCTACATTTGATACGCCGACGGCAGCGTATACTTTTTCAATTTTTTACATTTGATACGTCGACGGCATTGCCGTCGGCGTATACTTTTTTCTATTTTCCATTTAATATGAAATAATTCATATTTTTAAATCCGTAAATCGAAATTTAACAAATTAAATGTCTAAATTGATTAGAAAAATAACTTGGTCATTTGACACGAAAGTTATACATGTCTATAGATGATAGACCTTTTTGTGAAGCATTTTTTGAAATATTTGTCAAAACTCAAGTTTATCATTTTTCCTAGCAACTAGTACACATAAAAGGACTACATGTCTACAATGCAAAGGATGATATGGATGTCATATTTGAATTCCTCTCATTTTTCTAATTGACATAGACATTTTTTTTTCAAATTTTGATTAACGGAATTAAATATATGAATTATTCCATATTAAATGTAAAAAGGAAATAAAAGTAAAAATAATTTCATTTTTTCATTTATTAAAAATATATACTATTTTACAATCATTGTTACTTATTCAAATGAGTTTTCTAAATTTAAACAATGAAAAAGTGTAACATCCTAAATCAGGGGTTAACATGATTGATATGATATAAGTATCAGTAAGTTCTCATTTCTAATTTGGAAGCTAACAATGAAGGAACTCAAATGTTAATCGTGCTTGGGCTGGAGCAATTTGAGGATGGGTGACCGAACGGGAACTTTGACTAGCGTAAGTATTTTGACCTATGATTAAATGTGTAATTAGAGATTTAGTATGTAGCTGAGTTAGAAATTTCGAAATAGAAAAAAAAAGTTCAAAAAAAATTCAAAAAATTCAAAAAATTAAAAAAATTGCATTGATACGCCGACGGCAACGGATACGCCGACGGCAGAGTGGCTACGCCGACGGGCCGCTACGCCGACGGCGTCGGCGTATGTGTACGCCGACGGCATACGAGCGTACGCCGACGGCTTCCGGCCGTCGGCGTATTGTGCGTTTCCGTAGTGTATGTCTGAACCTGAATACATCGTCACCGATTGAATGCTCCCAACAAACTCAGCTGCAATCAGGAATTCAGGATACATATATATATAGCGCTAAATTAACCGAAAATTGTCAAATACTCTTTCTGAACTGAACAAACATATGTACTATACATATGTCTTAGTGCTGACTACTAAGCGTGTGTCTCAGGAGTATGCAGAGAGTAGACCGATGGTAATCATATTTTCTCTAAAAAAAGTTTAAAATTTGTGGTAGCTAGGGTGGACTGCCGGGCTGGCGGCAATGAGAGATTGAGAGCACAGTGCAGGGAAGTGTGTGGGCGTGTGGCACCAGTATACAAAGATTTTGACTTGCAGAAGGTAGCAGAGGGGCATGATGGTGACAACATTCCACGGATGCAGCGGCAAGTTCGAGGGGCTCCAGTCGATGCAGGTGATCACACGTCAAATCAGGCCAGACGCGCATTGCTCCCCTCCTACGACGATACATGAGACCTGTCTTGCATGCGCACTGATTGATCGATTATCTTGCCTGCCGAAAATAGTGCACCATCTCTGTTCCGTTTTGCAGAGAATGCAGATCGCTTGGCTGATTAAGTTTATTTAGTTGCAACCAGCGATCATCAGGTATGCGTCCCAGATGATTTGAACACGTAGAGATCAGACATTCACAAATTTCACACACGAAGATAGGAATACCTAGCTTCCTACCTTAAGATGGCACGCATGGTCAACACAGCTAGCTACTCTTCCTCACCTGTAGTTCCATGCACCATACCGTAGTGGTGCTCACTTCTCACCAGCTTTCCATCTGGGCCGGCTAACAGGCTAGGCTAGCTTGGGCAATTGGCATGGCCCTGGCCCTGCTGCGCGCACTGTTCAAGTGTGCATGCATGCACACCATGCGATCGGTATGTATGTATGTATGTATGTATGTATGTATGTATGTATGTATCAGCCGTGGATGCAGAGACGGCTACCTCTAGCTTCTTTTCTGTATGGAATATGCTCGCATGCATTTAGAGTCAAGGCCATTTCTCATGGACTTTCCATGCAGCATGAGCATCCAACACGGCTCATGCATATGCTTCCATGTTAAAATCTTCTAGTCTGCTAGCCAGTGGCTGAGCTTAGCTGTGACCAAAGTGGACCATGGCCCCTCCTAACTTGTAGAATTTTGCCATACTACTACTCACATTTAGAAAAAATTTCCATACATATGATGTAAAATTATAGATTAGCCCCCTCAGCTTCTAGATATTCTCTTTTGGCCCCTCTAAAATTTTGGTCAAGCTCTGCCAGTGCTCCAAGCGGTAACTAGGGTAACCTTTTTTCTAAGTTTCTTTTTTCTTTCAAAATGAGGATAAACCCCCAGCCTCTGCAAAATGATGCACACAACTTTATTTATTAATAATAAAAGAAAACATGAAGCAACAAAGGCTTACAAAGAAATGCATCAATCAGCCGGAAGCCACCGTCCAGTCGATACTCGCTACACCTATAAGCTTGATGAAGGGGTGGACCTAATCGGAGCCAAGTGCCCTGACCTCACACACCAACGCACATCATCTAAATCCGAAGGCATCCACCAAGCCGCACAATAGCGAGCCGGGAGCACAATCCGGTCCAGGAGACCCTCAGCGTACACCACATGCGCACACTCAGATCCGCTGACGCCGTCTTCACCAGCTCATCTTCAGGATAGATCAATGTAACGACTTTTTTCTATATTAAGAGTAAATCACTACTAAGAGAAACATATAACCACCCGTCACATGTGTAGTCAAGACTAGAATGGCATGTGCTCTTTAGTCCTATAGGATTGGAAAACACAAATATATCATTCCAAAGTGATTCAGTAATAAAAAAAACACAATATTATAATGTCATGTACTCTTGAATCTTTTAGGATTGAGTAAGGGGACTTCTTTTGGAAAGGACTAAGAGATTTAGCATAAACAAGTGTGACTCAACAAAGGAAAAAACAAAGGCATATACCAAGAGATTTCGGTGGGTGAAATTTTCCACCAAAATAATGTACAAATTAATTCTTATGGAAAAAATGATACTCCCTCCGTCTCGAAATATAAGGCGCATTTAAATTTCATTGGTCAACGACGTGCAAGTTTGACCATAATTTGTACTTATAATATGTCAACAAAATTAGTATAGTGATATATGAAATAAAAGAATTTTGAAAAACAAATCCAACGGTACCATTTATACATATCAATCCATATATTTTAATATATATCGGTGGTCAAACTCGAGCATCAAAGACGAGCACAAAAAAGCACGACTTATAATTTGGGACGGAGGGAGTAATAATTTTGATTCAAAGAAGCCCCTAGTGTTTTGTGGGAATATGTGTTAGCTCATTACCATGACATATTTGGGGCATACCGGTGTGAGCATACGGCTGATTCTGTAATCTACAATAGCTGACCAGCATTCTGGTCAGGATATGACTCTTCCTGGTGGCTCTGACCATATCTGACGCTGATGCATGGTAGCTACTCGTTGCCTCGTTTGCCCTAGCTAGCATGCAGCCTAGGTAAAAGAGGTCCCGGTACTAGCTACTGTACTCTATCAATATCTACCTGTGCAGGAAGCAAAGTGTAGTTGCAGTCTCTCCCCATTCATGTTTCTACAGAAGTCATCATCTACCTAGCAAGGTCATCAGGAGTCAAAGTCTTGCATATCTGCAAATTCACATACTTTTCATTGTTTATATATGATAGTATGACCTTCAAAAAATAGCAGGTACTTACATGTCACTGTTTCAGGGCAAAGTCAAGCAGACAGTCATCAGTTTCGATCTCAAAATAAAAGTTATCAGTATCATGTTTGATCCACTAACATTGTGAATTTGTATACAGTACTCCATTCAAAATAAGATTAATGGACAAAGTTGGGACAAGAAAGCAGCACTCCTTCATAATGAAGCAAACACACACACACCAGCTGCTGGGGAATCAGGATACATATATGGTTCGACTTTACGGACAGAACAAAAAAGATAAGACACCAATAGATTAATTAAACAAGCCGCGGGTGCTAATGTAATTCAAGAACTCCTTCCTTCTGCACGTAAAATGGAGTAGATCAACATCATAAATAGATCTTCAGAATGTTTCACCAGTTTAGTCTTCAGTTCTTCGTTGGTACCTCCTCAAATCATTTTATCTGCTGGGATGTGTTGACAACTGAATTAGAGGATCGAATGAGAGAGCAAACAGTTGAGCAATATCAAAGTTTCTAGATCGACCTCCTTAGCTAGCTAGTTTTGGCATGACGATTCTGGCTAGCAGCCAAGGACATATAAACAGAATAAAATACAGTGCTTTTTTTTTCACAAAGATACAACTTCAGTAATTGAAGAATAAAGAATAAAATACAGTGCTTTCTTTTTCCTTCTTTGGAGTAAATAGAAGACAGTTCACTGCGACCTTCATTTTATTTTTAAATATGTTCAACCTGCCATTGTAACAAATATAGGATCGCCGCATAGTTAATTTACTCATTCTTTTCAGAGAGAAGGTCACCGGTATATGTTTTTCTACACGGCAGCATAATATAAATTGTGCTACAAAAAGGGCTACCATGATCGGCTAGCAGGTTAGCATATGTACAGAATGGTGACAAAAATGCCAGTGTCTTTTAGTACTCATGTTTTTAATGATCTGATATTCCAGAAATTTTCTTGTTTTCTTGGCTTCATTGGAATAGGCAGGCATTCATGTACGACATGAAATATCAACTAGTGTGTGCCCGCTCAAATTCCAAGGCATGTAGTACGGCGTAAGGGGACACACTCTTTGGCTCTTTGCACCCATGTCAATATTGCAACGCGTAAGTTTAGATATCTGCAGACTGCAGTTAGAGACATGCAGGCATATGCAGTGTAATTACCATGTCAATATGTGAGGTTTACTGGTTTTGGTGCTTGAAATGAATAAACTAAAGATATAGTTCGATCATGTGAGTCACCAAATGTTTCCCAACATGTCTTTCACGTACAGGGCATCCACACACTGCCTAAAATTTATTTTGTTCACTGTAGGGAATATATGGACAACCATGCATGTACATTGTTCAACAGTAAGCAATCAGAAAGCCCAATATGCATAGAGTTGAAAGTACAGGCCTAAGTATGTATCCGTGGTATATACAGTGTAGACTCTAAATCAACAAACTAACAGGATACCTACGGTGCAAAAATAATTGTGCTTGCGCATCACAAACAGTATTGCGTATATGAAATTGCAAATTGGCAAATTAAACCACTTGGACATGCATGCATCTCAGCATGCAGTGCTTGTATTGTTTATTCCTAAGCAAAATAGCAGATCATGAACAGTCGATAATTAAGGGAAACCTAATAATTATGCATATATACGGGTGTGGGGTTAGAGAAGCGCGAACCTGCGAAAGATATGGATGGATCGAACGCGCCGCTACTGCCCGGCCGTGTGCCGCTCGTCCCCGCCGGCGGTGCCAGGTTTTAAGAACGGCCCACCGCCTAGCGGCCCGAGGCCGGATACCGGACCAACGCCCATGCCCGACGAGTACCCGAAGTCGTAGCCGCTGCCGCCGTTAACGCTGAGCCTGGCGAGGGCGCCCTCCCCCTCGTAGCTCCTCGCCAGCATCTGCACGGCCGCGAACTGGTCGTGCCCGAACCCGCCGACTCCCGCGCCGATCGCCGAGTGGCTTATGTTGATGAAGTTCTGCGTGCAGTTGGGCACCCCGCTGCCGATGAAATCCGCCATCACCGGCGTGCACGAAATCGCCGCCGCAGCCGCCTGGACACACAGACACAGACGCGATAAAAACTCTCAAGTCGCAGCACATCAAACTGCAAATACAATTGTCACATTTCTACCTATCTAGGTCGTGTACAAATACTTACCTGGTACTTTGAGAGCTCGTAGCGAGCGCGGGTAAGGTCCTGCTGGAGCTGGCGGAGCTGGTGCTGGAGGACGGAGATGACGCCGACGCAGCCGTAGACGGGGTCGCGGAGGCGCATGTCGGCCTCGTAGGCGAGCGAGTTCACGGCGTCCTCCCGCTGGTACGGGTTCAGCTCGTTCAGCAGCTTGGTGACGTTGCTGGCGCCGAAGACACGGTGCACGTGCACGAACTTCTGCGGGTTGTCCGGCGGGAAGTAGGGCGCGAACACGCAGTCGGGCTGGCACTTGCGCCGGAGGAACTTGCAGGCCGCGCACGGCGAGCCCGTGCCGGCCGCCCGGAGCTCGCGGGGCCGACCGCCGACGAGGCCACCGTGATCACGGAGCCTGGCAGTGACGACGCCGACGAGGAGGCCATCGGTCGATCGAGTCCAGCTAGCTTCCTGGCGAAGGAGAGATCCGAATCCCAAGCAAGAAAGGGAAGACAGACAGTCAGGTGTCGGTTTCTCTCCTTGGTATGGGAAATTGAAGCAGCAAAAGGAAATGGGGAACGGGAAAGAATCATAAATTTTATTCTTGCCATATCTGCACACACACTGCCCAGATGAAATGAAACCATTCTAAGAAAGTGCAGATTATTCTTCGAAGCCTGTCTACAAAATTAGAAGATACTTTGACAAAGACAGAAACTGTTCATTTCTTGTCAAGAAATGCATATCCATGATCCTAATTGATTTTATTTTCCTTCTCATGCTTGCCAGAGTGAAGAGCATGCAAGGATCTTGCTCACATGCATGTGCTACTGTTGTTTGATCCGAATACTAGAATCGAACAATAAGATCAGACAGATAGTGTAAGCATTGTTTGTGTTTGATGGGATCATCAGATCACATGAAAAAAAAACTTCAATAGCCAGGCAGAATGAAAGAAGCACCGCGAGGAAATCAAAGAACTGAGTGAGGAAGAAGACAAGAAAGACCCCAGTAGTAAAAGAGACCGACAAAGAAAATTAAAGAAGGAAGCAGCAATTGGATCGGAGGCGACGTACGCGCGGATGAACGGCAGAGTAGAGTAGAGTACGCACCCTTTTCGTGGGACGGAGTTTCTGCTCACTTCGTGCTGCTGCCGCGCGCTGACCTGAATCACCTCTCTCCCCTACTTTTCCTTCCTGGCCTTCTCCTTGCTCTGCCTCCTGCTATTTAGCTGGCTAGCTCCTGCGTTGTTCCAACTTGCCTTTTTATTTGCTACCCTCTGGTTTTCTTCTCTAGTTAGCTACTAGCTACTTGGTCGTTTGTTTTAGAGAGACGATCGAGTATGAAAGTGACGACCAAAAGATAGTGTGAAATGCGTGTGGAGAAGAAATGGGGGGATACGTACGGCGTACGGGGTTGGAGGTTCAAAAGAAATTATCTCTTTCTTCATTATTGGAGGGTGGGCTATAACTAAGGAAGGAATGGGGAGCTTCTTCGGTTTAGTGTTTTCCAAGACCATCGTGTTGGTGGATGATGCACAACAAATCTTATGCAGTTTTACTAAAGAAACAATCTTATTTTCTTCGAAATGGGAACATAGCCCCAGACTCTCCATCATGATGATGCACACAACCATTTCAATAAAGGAAAAAATTCAGAGTTTCACTAAGTACGAAATTTAAAACGTTTACATCTCAACGATCAGCCACATGGCTGCAAAGATCAACCATCTAAACACCTCACACCGCCATAAATACACATATTGGAGCCTCCTAGCTAGCATGCTTCCACCCACCATGGTTGAAGATATCCCGAACAACCGCCATCAACCGGGTACATCCAGTATCCATTAGAGTTTGTTGGTCCGGTGGGAGGAGAAAGGACCATAAATGGATCCAATACGTGGCTCTATGAACAATCTGCAAAAAAATGAGCATTGCCAATCTTATTAAACACAACATCATTTCGACAATTCCAGATTGCCCAAACGAAAGCGCACGCGTCAATGCGAGCTTTAGTTTTCTTATCAACTCCATTAAGCCAATTGCCAAACAAATTAGTGACACTAGTAGGTGGAGAGATGTTAAAAGTAAAATGTATGAGCCTCGAAATATGCCTAGTAAACGGACAAGATATAAACAAATGTTTCAGAGGCTCTCCTAATTGACAAAAAACATATTGTTTACACACATTCCAACGACGCCAAATAAGATTGTCTTTGGTTAATAAAACTTTCCGATGAACGAACCACACAAAGATTTTGATTTCGAAACAATCTTATGGGGTAACATTTTTGTTTTATAAAGCACATTAGACATCGTTTGGCACCCGTCATGTCTTTCCATTTGGCATAAGTGAAATGAAAAGACACTAATACTATCATTTTATTTTATTTGATAACATATCAAGACATTCACTAGAATTCCAATAGAAATAATGTTTCCAATTCCATAACAATCAAGCACGTTGGATATGTAGTCTCAGTTGAATTTCATGATTCCGGCAGAAATTATGGCTCCAAACGAACTAGGTATTTGTGGGTCAGCTATTTATTTTTATTGAAAATAATTCACCTTAATTTACACTTTGGATCTAGATCCACACTTACCCACGACCGCTCGACACATATATAGCCAACCACAAGAAGAGACGAAGTTAGAAAAAAATGCCAACAGGGTATAAACTTCCCTGTTGGTGAACTAGTTTCAAGAAAATCACATAAACAGAGAAAATTCAAAAAATGCGAAAACTTGCGTGAAGCTTCCTTGTTGGTGTACTAGTTTAAAAAAATCTTAAACTTGAAATAACACAAATTATAAACTTCTTTCATATGGTAGGTGGGAGAGGTAGTGGAGGTAATCTTTGCTCCATGAGTCCATGGTAGAGTAGGGAGAGGGTGTGGTGTATCTCTATGATAAACTAGCCCACAAATCTTTCCTCCTAGTGGGCTTGTTTGTTTGGGTTTTGATGTTTTGAATTCTTATTTATTAGATCCCTCTTGCTTTTACCTATTTACCATGACCTTTTGCTGGGAGTTCCTTTGACATATCTTAAATTCTTAGATTTTTCACATTGGATGTGTGGGACCCATGGTAGGTTATTTATTCCCACAAACACATGTGAATGGTGGAAAATTTATGTCCATTTTTTATAATGTATTGATTTTCAATAAACATATGTGTCAGATACTTAACAATCAAATAAAAATAGTTGATTTTTTACGAAAAAGCATGTTTGCATTATTTTTTTCACAAAAACACAACATAAATATGGTATGTACTCAAATAAGTTTTAGCCCAAACAAATCTGAAGTAATCCCTATCGTATAGCCAAACTAGTTTTCCCAGTGGTGGTGCCAAAACTTCAAACATGTGATGTCATTTCAAAATTGTGATGTAAAATACATGTAGTTTTACTAATTTGATAATTTTTTCTTCATGATTTATGCTTGTATACAAACAATTTATAAAAAAGTTGTGTGGTGGTCAGTTGACCACACAGCTCTCAATGTGGCTTCGCCACTGAGTTTTCCTTACCTGGAAACTAGTTTTAACAACAACTAATTAACATCTTTCATATTGCACCTTACATACATTACTAATTTAGTGTTTCTATGCATACTTTATTAATGCTAATTATAGCACCCTTCACATGCAATTTAATTATTTTGTCTTAGAAGAACCATGGACATAAACAAGTTGTAGTTAAAATTTACCATCAATTGAATTTTAATTAGAACTGTGATTTTCTTTAATGGTGGAGAAATACCACTTATATTATATTCGAAGGCAATGCTCTATTGTATCCATAGAGTATGTTACATGTCCTGGTGTTCACCTATTTGATTTGTAGTAAAAGGTTGGTCCAAACCTAATACAATGGTGCCAGCATTGTATCATTGATTACTTTAACAAATACAATGCTAAAGGATTTCTTAGGGATATTATCTATATCATATATCTTATAAAGTAAAAACCTACAAACATTTGTTAATGGTACATCCCTATCGTATTATCTCTATTGTATATATGCGCGAAAAGCTATCGATCATCCATTTTTTTCACCATCTAATGGTCCAAGTCATCCACATTAACATTTACAAATGATATTCTATTCCTACATGCAAACTATCCACATCATCCATTATTTTAGTAGATTTATTAATGAGATTAGATTACACCATCATTCTACGTTATTACACCACTAAGTCATGTGCAACTAGAAAACCACAATTAATTTCGTTCGTAATCATTTCAGTCAATCAAGTGGATTTTCTAAATTGTTTGAGTGCTAAAAGTCTTGTAATTGTAACTCAACATTATGTGATCTACTATATGTAACCGCGCAAGATATTTCTAAACAGTTACGCGGCAACGTGCATGCCATTTATTCCGTCAAGCTATCCACATCACATTTTTCAGCCACTGATTTCATTTTATGTACGGCTTTAACGAATATGCATGCAAGATCACTCAGGTATATTTTTGAAGCTTAACGACATTTAATCAGTCAAATACACAACCATTTCACATCAACTGAATTTAGCCTACCGATTATTGTGACCAGCTGAATATTGCATATTAATGTACACAATTTCATGCTACATGCATTTTATAGGTAGCAGCGTTTTTGACTGCCAGGTGCATATGCATCTTTTGTTTAAAATGCATTTTAAACGCATTCAAAAAGTTCTTAAAAAATATTCGCATGTACATATTCACATCTTATGTGTGCACAAAGTCGTTTCACGCAAAACCGATTTTTTGTGTGGCTTATACAAAAAGACCAAATTCGGTGCTAAAACAAGGCTTTTGATCAGGAGACATTTTTTTATTTTTTATACGTGCCACAAAAATTATCGGTTTTTTTGGACAGGTATATGCAAACACTTTTTTTCGAAAAAAATCACATTTGGAAACAAGTATTTTATAAAGAGGGAGCATATGCACCGAGAAGGCAAAGTAAATTTCTCCGCCTTATATCCTTTCATTCCCAAAATGAATGTCTTAAATAGATTTTCAATGCAACGCACAAGGTATCCTCTAACTTATATTGAATGTTTCAACGTGACTATATTAAAGGTAGGATCATCAGTACGTGCTTGTACATAATAGACAAATCCGTAGTTGTGTCCACAAGGTTTTGGTTGCCAATCGGGAAATCCGGTTACCGCTATGTAACCGGATATACCGAGTACCCTCAAGAATTGGTAATACCGGTCAATAAATCCCGATTTTCTTTTTCAAAAATTTAATTTTTAATAAAAACGTCAGGAAGTGGTCAAATAAAGAACTATTTCTTTTTGAATATTTAAATTTTATTTTCAAAATTGTCATGTAACTGGCCTGGAATTTCTAATAATCGCGGTAACCGGTAAACCCGGCCCCACTCGGGAATTTTTTTTCTACCGGGAACGAAAACCTTGGGCCTACTAAAACGCAACGATGCCCAAGCTAGGGTACTAGACCACGTACAGTCTCTCTATTCCAAATAGCTTGATCTTTTCGTGTGCTCATGCCAAGGCATCAAAAACCCTAGGTAGCAGCCTTCATTTTATCCTATCTTCAAAAAAAAAAAAAATACTACCAGCCTAAAATACACATCATCCTATCGAATGCATGTAGCAAGAATATAACATGATTGAGGGCCCTATATATGTGTCCTTTCTCACCCACGCGCAGCCCTCTCACATTCAATACCGTGATAGTCACAACTCACAACTCATGTTGAGGGCCGGGGTACTATCATCATCATGTTGACAAGTTGTTGTTTCTTTTGTGCGGACTCGACAAGGTTAATTTGACATACATGAGTTTTAGGCAAACATGGCCGACTGCTTCACCGCAACTACCAAGTCTACAGCCAGTGTACCTAGAAGAACACATTGTCATTGGATTTTGACCAATTTGATTTCATAATTATTTCTAAATAAGAGCGTCATCATAAACAAATTAATTAATTCGTCACTAAGTGTGAGTCGCTTGGGGATGAGACGGGGAATATGAGTTGTGGGATCCCTATACTCATATTTTCTATCTATGCAATTGTATATGTTGAGCACATGAATCTATTTCGGTATTAGCATGCTGAAATTTCTTTCTACAGTTGGTATAAGTTGTTTTTACGTGTGATGCAAGTGTTGGTTTCTATGTTGCATACGCACGATGGTTCTTCTAGAGGATCTGCCGCGAGCAATACGGATTTGTTGCACGCACACAAAAATTGCCGCATCGATCAGTGTTTTCAAAATGCCACTATGTTTTTTGAATGCATGGTGAAAAGAAATGTTGCAAACACACATAAAATTTGTGTTGGTGGCGTATGCTGCAATGGTCACACGGTCCAAATCACAAGTTTAAGTGAGATCGGACGACGGGGGAGGCAGACGGTCGGTACCAAACCTCCGCCCGGTCGACGCTTAGAACCCCCTAAATTTTACTATCTGAAATACCAAAAGTGGTCGCCCATCAACCATATAATACATCGTTCTTTTTTGCACTGAATATAAGCCTGGTATGCATCATTCTCCTGATTATGGTCGATATAGTACCTGCAAGCAGCACTAACCCCCAATCATTGGAAAGAAGCTTAATAAATGTCCAAGATCCAGCCCCAAATGAACCTGCTACTCCTTGATCGATCTAGTAAATGATGACGATGAACGACCACAGCACACGCCGGCCCTGGGTAATTCCAAGTGCCCCACGGACCTGACGGCCGGCGTGCAGGCAGCTAGCGCTGCCAAACCCCTACCTCGGCAATAAATCCCATCGAATTTCCACATGACAGGAGCCTATGTCTGAGAGTTAATTCGGTGGCAGGGACAGGGGAGGGGTCCGGTACTCCGGCGTGGTACCGGCCGGAGGACGATGTCCAACCTTGGCGTTCGGCTCTAGCGATTTACTTCCATGGATCGCCTGCAGCTAGCTAGCTTGCTGATTTAACGGACCATTTAACTTGAAACCCCTTGCATAGATCGATCGCAGGGGTTAATTCCCCAGACATGTTGAACGCTGCCGTGGCATTGATTCTGTCGGTCAGGCCGGCCGGCAGCGCGATGGATGGATCGATCGATAGAGCGGCCGCGAGAGCGTACGTACTATAGAGATCGTGCTTGCACGCGTGATTGTTCGTCGAGTGCCCCTGCATCTGCATGTGTGGCCCATGCAATGCGTCCATGGCGCCATGCCGGTTTAGTTTTGCCTTTCAGTGTCAGTTACTGTGGTCCAAGCAGTTATATGTACAGCGCTATGTTTTTTGACACATGAGACCACTTGGGCGAGTCGAATTGCTAGAAATACCGTGGCGGCACTTTGGCCAAGCGACACGTGTCCGCGGCACATTGCCCTGCAGACGTTGCCGTTAGCGTCGAGCACAAATGCCACCGTGGTCCATGGCGGCGTCTCTCGTGCCTCCGACGCAATGGGCACTACTGATCATCGCCTTGGTAAGCTATTGCCTCACCAACTAGCTAATCAGACGCTGTCGCGTCTCTGCGGAGGAGGCAATGCAGTAGTCCTCGTACTGGCGGCGTCTCTCACACACCATAAAAAATCGCGTGTGAGCTGTGGCGTCCTGTCCCCTTCGCGTGTGAGCTGTGGCTGCATGCTTGTTTACATTAAGAAAAAAGATCACCTTGTACACCATTGATCGATCAAACATAGCTAGCTAGCTAGCTGTTTCACACAGAGCGTCTCGGGCTGATTCTGGGAAGGCCAAAAGCGATAATTGCGTGCTCTGATTCTATGTCGTCCAAGGCAGTGACGGAGCCAGATCTTAGGCATGGAGGGGGCGGAGGGGTAAAAAATGCTTAAAATTACCAAGTTTAAGCATGATTATTAGTGAAGTAAAGAACAAAAATCAGATTATTGGGGGTGGCTGCTCGTCCCCCCTCCTCCGTCCCTGGTCCAAGGCCGCCGTGGTCCGTCCACGTACACATGCCGCCATGGCGGCCGGACCCATCGCCATTCTCTGTCACCTCGACGCAAACGGTAACGTCTGCATGGCAACGTGTCGCCGTCGGCTGTGGCGGCCTTGGTAGCCGTCGCCGTCCGTGGCGGTCTTGGACACGTGTCGCTTGGCCAACATGCCGCCACGGTATTTCTGGCAATTTGACTCAGAAGTGGTTCTTTTTGACATTTCGTTCGCTCAAGTGGTCTCATGTGTCAAAAATTCATGTATCCACGCCACGCCTTGGCTCCACAATAACAATACCGTTGCCGGTTAATTTGGTAGATATCCACAGACTTTGTTTGAGCTCATTGTTGTATGGTACTTGTTGCTTTACCAGACGACTGAGCTCGATCGGCGGGGAATTATGTATGTATGGAGGAATTGAAAGAGAATAACGTACGTCGATCGCGGCACTCTAGTGGATGGATCACTAGCTGGCTACTCGAGTGAGTATGCAGGGCGGACCAGCTGGGGGCAGCCGGAGGTGGGCGTGCCGGGCCGTGGAGCGTGGTCCTCCCCGCCCCGGCCGTCCGGCCGCGGCGGTCGGTCGAGATCGATCTGCGGGAGATATATATGTGCAGGTGTGCCGTTGGTCGGTAGGCGCGGCCGGCGTGTACCAGCAATAAATAGCCGCTCTAGCTCGATCGATCGATCGCGCGCGGCCGAACGAACTGAAGCCCTGCGCCGCTGTCAATCCGGCAGGCTCCGGCGACACCGGCGGCGTCACTCGGGCGCATCGATCATTCCCTCCTAGTACGCCTCGATCGGCTGGCCATGGTTGGTGTTCAGGGCAGTAGCAATCACTGGCCGGTTCTAGACTAGGCCGGAGGCGTAGGCGTGTCGACCTAGGGTTAGCTGGGCGATCACCGGTCCAGGACGCCTGCTGGTTGATGAATTGTGTTTCGTGTACGGTTAACATCGATCGAGGTAACCCGGCCGTGTCTGCAGGCGACGAAAATGGCGTCCGATCCGGCCTTTTCCCGAATGTCCGGCCTTTTCCCGAATGTCTAGATCGACCGCGAAGCTTTGGACTGTTGCTACAAAGTCATATATGCATGGTAGAGAACTACAGATGAAAAAAAAGTCTCTTCCGCGAAGTCACACGCAATCGACGTCGCGGAAGCCCGGCCCGCTCATGCATGCTCAGATTTCAGCGTCGGCATGCACACGGC
Source organism: Poa pratensis (assembly GCA_947311845.1). Taxonomy (NCBI): domain Eukaryota; kingdom Viridiplantae; phylum Streptophyta; class Magnoliopsida; order Poales; family Poaceae; genus Poa; species Poa pratensis. The sequence goes on from CAMZMU010000037.1 coordinate 28,137,029, forward strand.
GTGATTTCCGAGCGATCGGGCCGGGCTCGCGATCTGAAAGTGCCGTTTGCACAGTTCCAGTTCATATGCTAGCTACAGCTTCGAGGGGTTGCATGTGCATGCACGTCGCCGGCCGGCCGGCTAGTTCGGGGACGAAGCTTGCATGGCTTTTGCGCGGCTCGGCCGTGTCTCGCTCGATATCATTTCTAGTCATCTCAAGCATCAAGGGATTCAATTCAATACCCGTGATGATGATGATGGACCTCGATCATTCCATCGGGCGCACCACGACAAGAAGATTCATCCTGTCACTTTACTGACACAAACACGAAACGAATTAACGCACGCGGCCGGGATTAATTTCCACAGCATCGATTGATCGTTGTTTGTCTGGCACATAAGCTGCCGCCATCCGCCATCGATATGATGACTTGACTCGTCGACGTCCTAGAACAGAAACAGCGTCTCTCCCATGCCCGGCCCCGGCGGGAGGAAATGCGAGCGACTCGATCGAGGAGGCGCGCGGCGTCCGGGCGCGAGGGGACAAAACGGAGGGAGGCATGGCGGTGAAAGGAGAGACGATACGTAGTTCTAGTACGTATGATATAGAATTGCTGCAATAGTCAATTGTCTCAAAAATCCGAATTGATGGAAAGGGTTATTCAATGTATTTATATTTTAACACTCCCCCTTACGTCTAGGCTATTTCAGTCATTTGCGTGGGTTCGATGCAGGCCGCATAATCTTTTTTATTTTTATTTTAATACTGCATGAGCAAGGTCTCGAATTTGAGACATCTTGATTCTGATACCATATAGAATTGATGCACTAGCCAACTATCGCAAAAGTCTGAACTGATGGAAAGGGCTTTGCAATGTATTTATATTTCAACACATGTGACATTAGCTGCACTGACAAATTATGACAGTGATTTGAGTGTATATTTGAATATTCTATGTTTACACGCAAAGTTAATTTTGTGAAAAAATATTTTTTGTGGAGTCTTTAAAAATATAAAAAAAATCCCGTGAAAAGTCATTTTGAAACGTCGGAATTTGTCTTTTTGTACGAACCACAAAATATATCTTTTCACGAAACTTTGTACTATAACATAGAATGTCTAGACGCACATCCAAAACTTTTGTTTGCAATTTTTTGATATTTTAGAGTGAGATTTTTAAATAAATATACGTGTATCTACACTTGTGAGTCAAAACAAATTTCCCCTACCTCTCTGGCTCTCTCCTCCTATGTCTTTGTGTGCAGTGAATGCCCATGCTCTCTCTGTCTCTGACTGTTCAAACATGTTTGTTCTCTCACCTGTTGGGGGCCAAGATCAGAATGAATGAAAGAATGGCCGATCAGTCGGATGTGTCATATGTGTACCGCATGCGTGAGGCGATGTGCCGTCCCATCTCTCTATCCCCTGTTACTTCTTGTTCCCCGGGCCCTGCCCGTGTTAAATATGGCCTTGGCATGTACTTGCTGGATCGCTGTCTTGGTCTCAATTCCTTATGTACAGGCTCGTTCCTTTGGGGTCGAAATATATACCAAGAGGAAAAACAAAATGAAACGCAGTCGGACGAGTGACAAAAGAGACATGTCGGTGCACCCCTGCGAGTTTGTTGAATTGTTGTGTTTGATATAACAATCTCAGTCTTATGATGCTAGCTCGTGGGTGTAACAATTATTGATGACGAGTTCAGTTGCTGCTGCATGCCCACATTTTCCTGTGAAAACTAGGTACTCCTCTTTTCACCCTACGCTTCCATCCCATGCCTTCACATATATTATGGCTTAATTCGTTGTCGTGTTCTTCTGTAGAGGAGGTGACGTTTTCGTCGACCGCGAGACGCCTTTAGCAGCGACGGGCCCAAGATTTGAAGACTTGGTATTCAAAATTTTGAAGTATAAAGTTTTTGATAGCCTAAAACATTAGTTTGGCTGGGATTTAAGATTTTGGCTAATATGATTGGAGAAGGAGAGATGGGGCGTGTAGGAGTAGGGAGGGAGAAAACAATCAGGTGGGCTAGCTAGTTCTTAATTTTGGCTAAATGATTGAGTATAACATCATTTTTTTGTTATTTTCATGTTTTTATACACGTTTAAAAAAAATGGAGGATAACCTGCAGCCTCTGCATCGAAACGATGTACACAACTTTGTTTTTATTAATAATAGGGAAAATAGGAAACCACCGTAACCTTACAAGGAAATACATCAATCAGCCGGAAGCCACCGTCAAGGCAATAACTCGCACCTACAAGCATGATGAAGGGGTGAACCAATCGGAGCCGAATGCCCTGACCTCACACACCAACGCATATCATATAAAACCGGAGGCTTCCACCAAGCTGGGAGCACAAACCGGTCCAGCTGACACTCAACGCACACCCATGCGCACACTCTGAAGTCACTGCCACTATCTCCGCCAACCCATCTTCGGGAGAGATGAACGCAACGACCTTGTGAGACATTTCATCGACGCCACCATGACGCCAGACAACGTCATCGTCCTGCGCGCGGCCATCGTCACGCATCGGCCAGCAAGACCCCACGGTGCCACGCCGCTGAAACTCGCCATCGTCGACGCGGTAGATGCACACTGCTCCACTTCTTGCCCCCTATGTCCAACAACTGCTCCAAAAACAATGCCCCCATGAGGGAGAGCGACACCGAGACCGCTGGAGGAGGAGGCCACCACCGCCACGCCCGGAGCCGAAGCCCCTGACTTCCTCGTGCAGCGGGACTAACCCAGTAGCTCGCGTGCCGTCGTAGGAGTCGAGAAGACGCACCGGACAGCAGACTATTGCAGCTCGTCCGAGACCATCTAGGCCCAAATCGGCCCCGCCGCTGTCGCCCGCTGGTCTGCGCTGCCCAGCCTGGCCGCCGCCATCCCGCATCAACGCCGCTGATCAGCCGGGACGGATGCCGTCGCCGCTATCCAATCTTTGGCCAAGGAAGACGCCACCGCCGCCACGCCACCTGGGCTTTGCCCTGCGACGCCTCTGGCGGCGGCGGCGGAATGGAGCTATGTACATAATTGTTTTGGAAAAATAATGGGTATGAAACTGAATACCCCTTGACTTGAGCTAGACCCGGCCTCTGTCCTGTGGTGACTTCGTCAATCTCAAGACGCGACCCGCCGGCTCAGTCTTTCAGAGATGCTCATAGGGATAGGGTGTGCGTGCGTGCGTTCATATGGATGAGTGTGCACGTACTTGTGAGCGTAAGCGGTCTATGTATATTGTTGTAATGCCCAATAGATATAACAATGAACATGTGCTTGTCATATATTGCATTGTCATGCGTTTGCAATTTGTCAATTGCTCAGCTGTAATTCGTTCACCCAACATGTATGTTTATTTGTCTTATGGAGAGACACCACTAGTGAACTGTGGACCCCGGTCCTTTATTCCACACTGATACAAACACCGTTTTTACCACGCTCTACGTTACTTCCTGCTGCTACTTTTGTGTTCATCATCATATTCTACACTATACGTTTAATCCTTTGTATTCAGCAAGCCGGAGAGATTGATAACATTTCTGTTTCATTGGGTCAAACTACTTTGATTGTGTGTGTGCAGGTCCACGTCAGTGATCGGGTAACGGCGCCGCTGACACCTTTCTGAATCTCTTTCAATTTCTACTGGATCTGATAACCTTGGTTGCTGCTGACTACATCATACCTTTCTCTTGGGGGTTCCCAGCGAACGTGTGTTTCACGTCATCAATAGGTTAGTCCAAATAAATCATAAACTTAATATAAAAACAATTGTCAAAAGCATAAAAGTAGCATAAAACCATCAAAAATTATACAAACGTTTTGGACGTATCACTAGACCCGGCCTCTGTCCTGTGGTGACTTCGTCAATCTCAAGACGCGACCCGTCGGCTCAGTCTTTCAGAGATGCTCATAGGAATAGGGTGTGCGTGCGTACGTTCATAGGGATGAGTGTGCACGTACTTGTGAGTGTATGTGTTTGTACTATGTTTCATTAAAAAAAGTCTGCTATCTAGCGGCTTTCCAACGACAATGTGGCATATGTATATATATCCTTGATTGATTGATCATTTGATTTATCGTCAAGTACACTGGCTAAAAATAACCAGAACCCAACTTTTTGAATGAAATTGGAACGCAATGATAACCTTCCAGAAATTAAGTAGGATGCGTTGTGCTGGCCAGAACATGAAACAAGTGTACTGCCGTGCCATCGCCATCGCCATCGGACTACCGGAGTGCCATCCAGCAGCCTGCTGCCCACACATGTGTGGTGCTCGATTGATCGGAAACGACGCCTCGGTCGGACGTGCAAACACGATGGAAGTGAGTGGCTTTCCATTCCTGGCGAACAATCTCGAGGTGACTTCAGAGGATACGATGAAACACAGATTTAAGTTGAAGTTTTGGTGAGAATACCGTGATGATTGTGGTTTGAAAACGCTGTAGCTGATTTGCAGCTGCATCAGCACTTGATAAAACTGTTTGAGCTGCTGGCCACATGCTAGATGTCGGTGGTCTCTGAAGTACTGAGCTAGCTGTAGGTGCACGCTGAACGCTGAGGAGATTTTCATCTTGCCAGGGGTAGATTGCTCCTTTTTGGGGGGCACCAAGGGAAGATTGCTCAGAAGTTTTTTTTTTGTATTCAGGATGGATTGCTTTTTTTAGGGAAACTGCGCGCTTTATTAATCAACAAAAACATGGATACAATCAGCATCTAGGCAGTGAACTAGACCCAAGAAAGCTGGGGGGTCGGCATCCCAAGAAAACGACTCCTCCTTTATGCACACATACTTTGCACAATATTGAACCGCTTGGTAGACCAGTAGAAAACTAAAATCAAATCAGTAATCTCATCTAGGATAGGCTTAATGACCGAGCGAACAATGACACGCTTTGTTGTTGAGCATAGATTGGCGAGAAGATGGTGTAAGGCAAGTGAGAACTTGCTTGTGGCAAGATGGTTAGGAGGGTGGTTGTATCCCCAACCCACCAGAGTTCAAACCCCAGGTTTGACGCTGGTGTTTCTCATTTAAGGCGGAATATTCTTCAGTGGGAGGCGACATTCCCGTCGACAGCGAGGCGCCCGTGCTGACTTCGTCAATCTCAAGACTCGACCCGCCGACTCGGTCTCTCGGAGGTGCTCATATGGGTAGGATGTGCGTGCGTACGTTCATAGGGGTGAGTGTGTGCGCGTGTATATGAGCGCCTGCGTTGTACTGTGTTTCAAAAAAAATGGCGTAAGGCAAGTTGAACGAGAAAGATTAGCGAAGGGTGCTTGGGCAGGGAAATGACGGGCCTCTCTTCCTTTGATATTGCAAAGAAAGCCCATTAAACTCATGACGTCTGCTAGGTTGGTTTTTCAATTTTCGCCGATGGGAGATATTTGCTTTAGTTTGCTCTGCTTTTTCTCAAAAAAAAAAGATTGTTCTTCTGAACTATTCTGCACTATTCTTATTTTATTATGCTAGTTTAATGTTTAAAATTAGCTTATAAAAGGAGACAAACCAAGTCAAACAAATAGTAAATCAGCCAAAATAGGGCGAGACAAACATAATCATGATAATCAACCGCAATGTCAAATCACGTGAACAAGAAAATTAGCACATGTGCTACAAGCCATGCGGCAGAATACCCGGGGCCGCAAGGGCCTCAGGAGTCAGGAATGCACATAATCAGATAGGGATTGGGGGAAAGGGATAGTTGTACCTGAGCACGTGCTCTTGTTTTTTCAAAAATTAGAAATTAATATTTTTTGGTAATCTACAACAGTACAACTACATGTACGCATGGAGTAAGTATGCCATAAGTTCTGCTAAAAGGATCGTTGTATTTTGTGCTACACAATACAGACAAATTTCGAGATAAAAAGAGTATTTTATTCAGTATATAACCATAATATGTGTTTTCTGTAGCCCAAAATAGAATTCTTTTTTAACCGATACTTTTCACGATATACATAACATGTGTGGGTATTCAGGGGAATTTTATTTGGATTTTTTGAACTCCAAGCAACCAAATGTCTTTTCATAAAAAAAAAACGAGCTCTACTGATCTAGGGTGCTACAAATTGTCACTCATGGGAGGAAAAGGGGCACTATTTTCTCTCAACCCGTTGCTCTCAATCATGTGGTCTCACATACACATTCTCTCACAATCACTTATTCTCCGAGTCAATGTTTGTTGAGTCACTTCTCGACTCTCTATTCCCTTCCACTCATGCTTTCTTGGGAAAACGCTCTACCAACAATGTTTTTGCCTTACAAGCATTGGTATTTTTCTTCTCTCTACCATGGTAATTTGCATCCCGACGATGTGAACCTGCAGGGCAGTAGCCATGTTGGAGCGTTGGTCATGCTTCATGGAAGCACTCTTTGCTTCAGTGCTCGCTTCATATGGTGGGCTGTTGTTGGTAAGATCCAGCACACGATGTGATCCAAATATGATTGACCGTGGTTATTTATTGACATCCTTATAGTAGTAAAGACGTGAGTATATGACAAATGGCCCCAATAACTAGATTAGTCCACACAACATGGTGAATTTCCTCTATTTCTTCGATAGGTTAACTAGTAATTATGTTGGTAAATTGAGAGGTCGACAGTATGGTGACCAATAAATCTAACAAGAAAGAACCAATCAATCTACCGTGCCACTAACATGGATGTGATTGATCTACTAACTATCAATGGACACCAAATTCTAAAAAAAATAGATATACTGGGTTAGAAGGAACATAAGGAGAAATCACTTACCTTTTTTTATATAAGAGTTCACGCTGCTACATTTATATATCTTATAGATTTTAGATACTACCTCCGATCCAATAAAACAGTCGCGAGAAAACAACGTGGGCAGTATCTTACATGTTCTCTTAATGTATAGTGGTTTTGGACACCAGGAAACTAAAACATCAAGTCCAAATATTTAATTCAAGATTATTGACTGTACGTTATCCCTTTTTTGCGAATAATGTACATTACCATTTACATTGAACAGATTATACGACCATTGACAATAAAAAAAAGATTATACGACCACTGTGTGATTGTGTAGATGTCATGAAGGTATTTCATCGATGTTTAAAATTCGATTGGCTTGTAGAAACACGAGTGCATCATTGAAAAACATAATACTCCAGTAAAATACAAAGTGGTAAACCCATCGATCAAGTAATTGCATAGTAGTTCGAAAAGAAAAAATCAAAGTGGGAAGAGTATTTCGGGATAAATTTTTTTGGGTGTAGTAGATTCAACATGACACATGTCCATGATTTTTTTCGAAATTTTTGGAAACTCGGAAGTGGGGTATCCGGCAACTAATTGAACCCGCAACTAGTTGCGGATTGTCATTTCCTTGCGGATTGTCATTTCCCCAACCCCAACCCCAACCCAAACTCAAACCTAAATAACCAGAAAAAAAACCTCGGACCGAAAATCCAACCCTCACCGGCAATACCCGGCGTGGCCGCCATGCACGCCTCCGCCCGGTTGCTCCGCCGCCTCTCCTCTTCCGCCTCCTACCGCCCGCTCCGCCGCCTCCCCTGCAACCCCTCACCCCTGCCGCCTCCACGCCCACGTCCTCTGCCGCCCATCCGAACCCTAACTCGCGCCCTCCTCCCCCACCTCGCCGGCCGCCGCTTCTCCACCATCCCCTGCGCATCCACACCCTCTCTCCGCCTAGGGGAATGCGGCGCTCTGGGCATCTCTTCGATACCGGAGGCGGAGAAATCCGAGGGAGAGGAGGAGGTGGATTCTGCGACGGCGCGGCATGACACGGACGCGTTCGCGGCCGTGGAGCTGGCGCTGGACTCCGTGGTGAAGGTGTTCACGGTGTCAAGCGGTCCAAACTACTTCCTGCCGTGGCAGAACAAGTCCCAGCGCGAGAGCATGGGCTCCGGTAAGCAACCAATCTTAGCAGTTTAGCCCTCTGGAATCAAGAGGAGTGTGTTTGGATCCCAGCTACTGTGTTAGGTGGTTAGGAGCGACAGACATGGAAAAAAGATTAGAAATTTTGATATCACGGATAGGTAGATATTATTGATGTGGAATCGGCTTACTTTGCTGGTTAAATCGGACAAAGAGAGTATCTTGTACACACATATATGCGGTGTTGTTCCTAATTGTGTGTTTCTGGTACAATGGAGAATTTTAGCTTTATTGAGAAGTCACTATGCACATGGTTTACAAAGCGTCCGCTTCAGGACGCCTAGGCGACACTTAGGCGTCAAAGCGCCCCCCCTCCGCTTTGGAAAAATGACCGCTTTGGGCGCTTTAAGCGCCAAAGCGCCCGCTTAGGCGTCGCTTAAGCGCCAAAGCGCCCCCCCATCGCTTTGAGGACGCTTCACGCTTTGTAAACCATGACTATGCATGGATTCCACTATATTACTGTATTGGATTGTGAACTACTGAACTGTTCATATATCCATGATATAAGAATAAACATAAATCTCAGAAGAATAAATTCAGATAATGACATGATGTGGACGACCTCGAAGAAAAAATGATATGACGTGAAAGGGTGGCCATTTTCTGGTCCCTGTTACCTTGAAATGAAGCTCATTCTTTAGTTTATCTGCTAATTTTGCATCCCTGTTGTAGGCTTTGTAATTTCTGGAAGAAGGATCGTCACAAATGCTCATGTGGTAGCTGATCATACTTTCGTTCTTGTGAGGAAGCATGGATCACCTACAAAGTACAAGGCCGAAGTTCAGGCTATTGGCCATGAGTGTGATCTGGCTCTTCTGACAATTGAGAGTGAGGAGTTTTGGGAGGGGATGAACAGCTTGGATCTTGGAGACATTCCGTTCTTGCAGGAAGCCGTCGCTGTGGTTGGCTACCCTCAGGGTATGAGTTTGATGTTGACACTCTAATATCTTTTTCCGAAGTTCTTCATAGTTATTCCTCAAACTCTTCAGCTATATAATTTCATCAACAAATATCCAATTAAGATTTTGACCATCCTGTTTGCAGTGGCAGAACTGAAACTTAGTAGCAGGGTGTTAATGCGAATGAGTGAAAATAATATATCTGTTCACACAGAGACCTATTGCAGAACGCCATAAAGCATAGCTTATACAATAAAGATGATCCCAGGTTGCAATCTTGAATCTCCAATTTGATTCAAGATACCTCACAAATTATAGTTCTAGTTTCTGCTGTTTCAGAAAGATCGCCTACTACAACAATTTGTTCAGCTCAGCTTGGTTTCAATGTTGTATTGCTGTTGCTAGCATGGACCGATCGTCAATTTAGACACCAAAAGAATATAAAAATGTGGACAGCTAAATGACTCTAATTTTGTTATGGTGCAGGTGGAGACAACATCTCTGTTACCAAGGGAGTTGTTTCTAGAGTTGAACCAACACAATATGCCCATGGTGCGACTCAGCTCATGGCTATACAAATAGACGCAGCTATTAATCCAGGCAATAGTGGAGGGCCTGCAATCATGGGCGATAAAGTGGCTGGAGTTGCTTTCCAAAATCTGTCAGGAGCAGAAAATATTGGGTGAGTACTTTACTATTCTTGTCTTCGCCATGGTTTACAAAGCGTGAAGCGTCCCCAAAGCGACGGGGGGGCGCTTTGGCGCTTAAGCGACGCTTAAGCGGGCGCTTTGACGCTTAAAGCGCCCAAAGCGGTCATTTTTCCAAAGCGGAGGGGGGGCGCTTTGACGCCTAAGCGTCGCTTAAGCGTCCCAAAGCGGACGCTTTGTAAACCATGGTCTTCGCACCAATTGAATCTTTAGTTTACCCGTAATTCTGTGCTTAACCCTTTTCTTTGCAGGTATATTATACCTGTGCCCGTAATTAAGCGTTTCATTTCTGGTGTGGAAGAGAGTGGTAAATATTCTGGGTTTTGTTCTCTTGGAATATCTTGCCAGGCCACTGAAAACATCCAAATAAGAGAGTGCTTTGGTATGCGGCCTGAAATGACTGGAGTGTTAGTGAGTAGAATAAACCCTCTATCTGATGCTTACAAAGTTTTGAGGAAAGACGATATACTTCTTGAGTTTGATGGCGTGCCTATTGCGAACGATGGGACAGGTGAGCTTAAAACTTCACAATATGCATTGGCAGCCATTTTATGTTGCAAATTTATCGTTTCTTATATTTTATATATTTGAATGCATTAATTATGTGACTTTGCTTATAAAATATTTTAAGACCGTCATTTGGCATACTATGCTATATGTGCCCTGAAATATGAAGCATGCTAGCATCTCAGATTTCAACAACTCATGATGATAATCTCTTTTAATACTTGCAGTTCCATTCCGTAATAGAGAGAGAATCACCTTTGATCATCTTGTGTCCATGAAGAAGCCCGAAGAAACATCAGTTATCAAAGTACTAAGAGATGGCAAAGAGCATGAATTAACTGTGACACTTAGACCTGTAAGACCATGAAATGCTACTTGTACATTTTATCTGAGTTTTTAATTGACCATTTGTGCATTTTGTTTGTTAGCACTTAGTTTCCTCAGTGTCAAACATGGTGATGGGCTCCACCTTGATTGAACTGAACCCTAAAATAAACCTGCAAAACCAAACACCTATTACCTATTTTAGAACTCATCCCACAAATGTTTTGTCTGTAACACACCGGATTCACTATATTAGCCCAGTGGGTTCAGCCTGTAGACCTTTTGTACAGATAATTGGACAGGAGTGGGTCTGAGGCGGATTATGGATAGGCCAAGTCATCTCCCCCGTCCCCAAATAGGTGGCGTATAAATTGAGTAAAAAAGGCAATATTTTTTTAATTTTGACCGAATATACATGCAAAAATATGTAGATTTATAATACCAAATTAATATCAATAGATTCACCATAAGTTATATTTTCATAATATACTTATGAAATGTTGTAGATAATATATTTTTCTATTTATTTTGCTCATTTCATTCATTCTCATTCAAATCTACTTCTAAGGCATGTGAAATACCAGTTGTGGACAGATCCCTTGGCAGAGTATCAACTTGAGATTCTTCTTTTACCCTCTAGGAGTTCGGTCAAACTTAGAAAGTGTTGATTTTTTTACTCAATTTATAAGCCACCTATTTGGGGACGGAGGTCGGAGGGTGTAATCCACACAAGTGGATCCATTGGTTTTTGTACACACTAACCATGGAAAAAAATAGCGCGCTATAGCATATCTGAAGGGTCCACGCTAATTTTTGACACTTTTGTGCGCTACGGTGCTATTCACGCAATAGCATGCTATATCGCGCTAAAACGTCATAACTTTAGCGTGCTATTTTATTTTTCCAGTGTATCGGCGAAAAGCACCGAGTTTTCCACCATAAGAAGAAGCAGAAATTCCTTTCTATTTGTGTTGATGATGAATTGCAATCTACTGGTTCCTCTTTTGAATTGAAAGATGCCATCGCTAATGCTGATGATTTTGAATAAATAATTTACGTTATGTTGTTGCCCCGTGTGATGTTGATTTTAAGCTTTTAGACAATTGGATAATGTTTTTCGTACGTGGTTATGCATGTATAATTCTGTCATTTCTGGACTATATATTCTTTAATCTTGTCAAAATTCTTTATTTTTCAGCTATATCTTGTATTTTTTCAGAAAGCTATATTGAAATATAGCACGCTATAGCGTGTATAGCATCTGGTGGAGGCCGCCGCTATCTCTCTTAGCACGCTATGTTTTACCTTGACACTAACCCCCAGATTAGGCTTTGCATCCATCATTTACTGGCACCTTTTTTCCCCTTCTCATTGTAAGCCCTTCTTATTCATATGAATACAGTGAAGTAAACCTTTATATATGTGCTTCTTCTTATGCAGTTGCAACCTTTAGTCCCTGTACATCAATTTGATAAACTACCCAGCTACTACATCTTTGCTGGTTTTGTTTTTATCCCGCTGACCCAGCCTTATCTCCATGAATTTGGAGAAGACTGGTACAACACTTCGCCACGCCGACTTTGTGAACGTGCACTGAGAGAGCTTCCAAAGAAGGCTGGTCAACAGTTAGTAATATTATCTCAGGTACTACTACACTAAGTCACTATCTCATTATGCCTCAGTTTGTTGTTTCATGATCTTAGTAGGAAACTTCCTGTTTTCATTTTCCCTGTATTTTTTTATAATTTCCTTTTTTCTACCGAATGTGTGTTTCAGGTCCTTATGGATGATATTAATGTCGGCTACGAAAGGCTGGCTGAACTGCAGGTATTTTAATATGAAAATCCACTAGTACACACCACAACCTTAGTGACCTTTATAGTTATCTCAGCTGACCAGGCTATATAATATGATCAGGTAAAGAAGGTGAATGGTGTTGAGGTTGAGAACTTGAAGCATTTGTGCAGTATTGTGGAGGGCTGCACCGAAGAAAACTTGAGATTTGATTTGGATGATGAGCGGGTGATCGTTCTGAAATCTCAGAACGCAAGGCTTGCCACATCTCGGATCCTGAAGCGGCACAGGATTCCGTCAGCCATGTCGAATGACCTTGTCGATGAACAAGCGAGCAATGGTGAGGCCGAGGCGTCATGCACAAACTGACACGTTTCCATAGACGTAGAAACTGTCGGAAGAACCGGTGTTAGCGCGGTTGTTTTTCCAGAGTCGGATGCGGTAGGCCGACGACTGCCTGGACTTGTCCACTGGTTGTGGCGACTCTTGTCTGGCAGACTCAGTTTTGACGGAAGGAAGAGGGGGAGTCTTCAGCAAATAAGAAGAATCAAAGTTCTTCAGCCTGAGATGTAACACTATTATTCTTTGCTTCCCCGAACTATTCAACATTCTTTTTTTGTCACTATAAGGTTTACGGTGCTCAGTGTTATATTCAGATTATGTACCATCACGGAATCTTAGGGTAGGAAACATGATCTGAGTCAGAAACACATTTTCCCAAACTGTACAAGTTTTGTTGACATGTTAATCTTTTTGGATGCCAGAGGCAAATTTATAGAAAACTTTTAGCAGAGAACGGGAGACCTGAGTGTTCGGCACTCCTTCTGCCAGGTTTGTGTAATGTTCTAACAATTTCTTTGGATCTGTTCCATGTTCTTGGTATTCTGTATGAAATGTTTCAGTATAGCACGGTCAATACTTAACATCTGCCGTCGCCATCCTCAACTTTCGTGCTGGGCTCAAAGAAGATCACCTCCATTCTGAATCGTTCGGCACCCTTGAACCATGATGTGTGAGAACAATGGACTACAAACCTGCTCATGTTAAACTCTGGACTCTCTGAAACAATCTCTAGGACAGTTCTAACCGGATTATAACCAGCAAAAATTGGTGCAAAAATATCAATCTACCATTGTGTCGTGCGCAGAAGTGACAAGACATAATCCTGTCGAGTGCAAAACTGCAGTGGAGTGGATTACCTATAGTGCTGGAGTAGTTCAGTTCACTCGACCGGTTCACCCAGACCCAGTGCTACCTGCGGCAGTAGATTAGGCATCCAAACCACCGTAAGAATCACCTTGCCTCTCGCGCTTCCGTACGAGTTTCGAAAGCTAGTTCTCGCGACAGCGGCGAGCCAGCAACCATCTTTCAATCTCCCGCTGTCCCACCCCAGAAGAGTAGAAGCGGAGCCTCGCACAGGAGGCGCGGAATGGCGTTTCGCTGCTCCCTGCCCGCAACGTGTTCGACGTTTTGCCTGAAAGGAGCAGAGCACCCCAGTTCGCGCGCGCTCCCTGCGCGCTTCGTCAGCTTCACCTCTTGCCCGTCATCTAGTTCGAGCTTGGGACTCGTGCTGTCGGCACGCACCTGGGCGCTGCGTGTGAGCGACCCCAAGGCCGGGCGGCTGGTGATCGGTGGCGGCCGACGCAAAGAGGACACCAACTCCGAGTCCAGCGACGACGACGATGATGACGAGCCTCCGCCCATGACGACCAGGAACGTAAGACGCTGCGGAGGAAGATACGGGAGATGACGGACCGGATGCCGGAGATGCAGGAGCTGACCGACCCCGAGGAGAAGAAGGCCAAGATGAGGGAGCTGCTGACCAAGTACGAGCTGGTCGTCGAGGAGGAGGACCCCGAGTGGCCCGAGGACGCCGACGATGGGATGGGCTTCGGCCTCGGCCAGTTCTTCGACAAGATCACCATCAAGGCCGAGAAGAGGGATGATGCCGACGATGACGATGGCACCAAGAAGGAGGTTGTCTGGGAGGATGACAACTACATCACGCCGGTCAGGGATGTCAAGACCAAGGATTGGGATGACACCGTGTTCACAGACTTTGGCCCGTTGATTGTGCTCGTACATAATCGGTACAAGAGGTATGCTTTCTTTTCACCAACTCAAGTGATATGGCATGTCAGCTGAAAATGTTACATTATGTGCTATATATACACATGGTTCTGTCTATTCTTGCAAGATACTATTAGTTCATTACAGTTGATGTTTCAAGCAGTATCCTTTTGGCCAAAGAGTAGCTTATGAAACTTACAGTGTGTGCAGTACTCCCTCCATCCCAAAATACAAGGCGCCCTTTAATTTCGCTGGTCAACGACATCCAACTTTGACCACTATTTGTACTTATAATACGACTATAAAATTATTATAAAAATATATAAAATGAAAGAATTTTGTAAAGACGAATCCAACGGTACCATTTATACATTCTAGATCCACATAATTTATTATTTGTTAATGGTCAAAGTTGAGCACCGAAGACCAGCACAAAAATAGCGCGCCTTATATTTTGGGAGGGATGGAGGTTACTTTGGTAACCAATACCAATTTGTTCGTTCTTGTAGTCCGCAGGAGAATGAGATGGCAAGAGCCGAGCTCGTAAAGGCAATCGAGACGTTTTGGGAACATGACATGCCTTCACCAAGAGTACATAGTTCTTCACGGCTTTCTTTTGTAAATCTTTCACGCTCGGCGCTTCATAGGGTCATGTCATAACTTCTGATCGTTGTTCACTCGCAGTGTGTTGCAGTCGATGCCTGCGCTGAGCCAGACCTTGTGGCCGCTCTGAAGGTGTCTGGTTTCCCCGAGCTGCTCTTCACCAATGCAGGGAAGATACTACACCGAGAGAGAGGTACCTCGTGCATTCATAAGATGAATGCTCCTTCAGTATAACTCTCACTCGGCCATTTTTTCCGTCAAATTTGCTGATAAAAAATCACTTGTACTAGCTGTCCGGTCGGCCGAGGTGTTGGCGAGGATGATAGCCTTCTTCTACTACAAAGCCGCGAGACCACCTTGCTTGAGCGAATCAGACGGTCAGGGGCAAGAAAAGGTCCCTCTCATGTCATGAAAACAAAGTGGAAGGGGGTAGTTTATGGTAGTATTTCACATCAGTATAACCTTTCGGGTTTACATAGTACTAGATCAATGAGCACTACAAGAATTTTTCCTAAGCGGATTCTGTAGTTCATGTATGGAACATTCGATTAATCTGCTACTAACACAGTGCTATCAGGATAATGAAATGACTTAATCTGCTGAAACATCCTACTAGAACTTATCAGTAAAAAAACATTTCAAGTAGGCCTACTTTAGGCTGCGTCAGGATACTTCTTCCTAGAGATGCTCGACGATTTCCTCCGTGTACGCCGCTACACAGTTTCAGTGAACTACCAAAACATCCGTTCAGGACTCAAACGCCCAAGGTTCAGGACTCAAATGCTCGACGGCGTGGTTGGCATGCCCGTTCTGCGGCGATCAATGGTGAACTCAACGGGACAGCTCGACGGTGTGATGGCGGTGCTCAACGGAGGCTTCGAGCTCTGATGGAGGCAGGTGGTGGGTGGGGACTGCGGCGTCTGCGAAAAGACCGGTGATTGCGGCCAGTATTGGAAATAAGCACGGATTGTGCAGTCCGGCCTCGTCGCCGCGTCAGGAAGAACCGCAAACACCACTGCCGCTGCCACCAGATCCTGCCCGACGAGCTACCGCTGCGACCACGCCGTGGACATCGGGTACCCGTTCTGGGTCGATGCGAAGACCAACGGCTATGGCGGCGCCAGCAACTCCTCCCCATGCGGCTACCCAAAGCCTCCGCTGGGATAGCCGCGGCGGCAAGCCCGTGCTTCGTGTCTGGTGACTACACCGTCACCCGGATCCTCTAACGTCTTCCTTATTCTTTCAAATTTGTTATTCCTCCAGTGTCTCATGTAATTTAATCTATCCAACTCTCCTATATTATTTATCCAGGGAAGGAACACTATTTTGTTTTTTGAAGGAAGGGAAGAAACACTAGTTAGGGCTACACATTTTCTTCTGTCCCCTCGCGGTTTGTTTGCTCATTTACTCAAAACAAAATTTATACTACAAGTAGTTGTTACCTTACCATTTAAGATGCAACTCATGCCATGATCGACTACTTATTTAAAATGTGACCCATCTACCTCTTAAAAACAAGAGCATGCATATAGTTTTCGTCATGCATCTGACGCATCTACCACTAGAAGCTTGATCGTGCATGTTGTTATTCTCATGCATGTACTCCCTCCATCCCAAAATACAAGGCGCCGTTTAATTTCGCTGGTCAACGATGTCCAACTTTGACCATGATTTGTACTTATAATATGACCATAAAATTATTATAAAAATATATGGAATGAAAAAATTGTGCAAGACGAATCCAACGGTGCCATTCATACATTCTAGATCCACATAATTTATTATATATTAACGGTCAAAGTTGGACACCGAAGATCAACACAAAAATAGCGCGCCTTGTATTTTGGAACGGAGGAGTACTACTCCGTATTAGATTTTATGGGAAAAAAAGGAGAAAGATTATTCCTGTTTTCGAAGTCCAGTTTGCCTTCTGTCACATGTACCCAACGTGGCTATATAAGGTGATCTTATTTATTCCTGTTTGTAGCGGCAAAAGGAGAGCAACGCCATGTTTCGGAGTAGAGATTTCTTGCTCACGGGAAAATCTTATTTTAAAGTTTTTGAAAAATCTGAAAATAATCTTGCATGTTGTCAATGATATATCACACAATCGTGCAAAATCTCGGGTTTAAATACTTACTATTTTGATCTACACAAAAAAGACAAATGTGTGAATCTAAATACACACTTTCAAATCTCCAAAATATGCAACATTTGTTATTTTTGTGTAGCCAAGAATATAAAGTATTTCAAATCGAGACTTTGCACGTTTGTGAGATACATCATTGGCAATATGCAGGATTTTTTTTCCAGATTTTTCTAAAACCTATAAATGTGATTTTTGAATTTTTTAAATTATAGGGAGCACTGGAGCTCGGGAGCCAAAAGTGTTTTCCGCATGTGAGCCCTTGGTTTGCCTTCTTCGGACCTCAAGTAACAAATAAGTGATGTTGATAGTACCTACCTCCATTACAGAGAAGCAAAGTCAAGTAATTCCTTGATGAGCAATACTAGTTTTCGACGATTTCCACAAGTCCGTCTGAGTTGAGGAATGTTTCGTTCATTCACTCGATTGTCTTGGCATGCCACTCGTGCACATCAAGTTTAATACTCCCTCCGTACGGAAAAGGATGTCTTTGGTTTGTCTAAATTTAGATGTATCTAGACATCTATTAGTGTGTACATGCATCTAAATTTAGACAAAGTCAAGACATTTTTTTCTAGACGGAGGGAGTATCATATTGAGTTCGGGGCTGGATTTGCGAGTTTAGGTAGTGTATGACGCTGCAATGGGCAATGGCCCACACACCTGGAGATAGAAATCGGCATATGGCTTGAAAATGCTTATAGCTAGAACATAAAAAACTATTTAACCACGAACTAAGTCATCCAAATGGAATGGAACTTTCTCAGAATACATAAGAAAGTATTTATGGTCTACTGAAAAGTTTTAAATTTTTTCGAACAGTTTTAACTTTTTTTAGTTCGAAATCTAATAAGGAGATCTGGTATGTTGAAGAAAAACTGGAGGGTAGATAAGCAGTCAAAGTCACCATCCTCGCGGACCCCCGTCTGTCGATTTCATTTTCTTTTCCTCCTTCGCGTAGGGCAAATCTTCCTCGGGCGTTCCCCGAGCCTGCGCCGCGACGAGTAGCGCGCGCGCGCACGCACGCGTCGCCCGGCCTTGGGTCTTCGCGCCGGCGCGAAGAAGAGAGCAACGCGGGAAGGGATCGATCCGGTGGGCACATCGTCTCGCAGGGTTCGGCGCGGCAAGCCGCCAGGATGGATTCGGCGCGGCCCAGGAGGGTTCCCAACAAATCGCGCCGCCCGGACTGGAGAGAGGAGGTTCGTTCCATTCCCAGCTGGTCTCGCCGTCGCCGGTGCGGCATCTAGTTCTAGGTTGTTATGCCGCACGCGGGAGTCTGAAGCGTGATGTTACTGTTGGATTGCTGGGGGTATGCTCGGTCAATTGCCAGAGCGGGTTGGGTGCCCTAGAACTGCCTCGGCGCAGCCTCAGTCGTGAAGTCAATCATTTTCCTGCTATATTTTGTGAATCGTGATGTAGTAGGTTTTGAATTGAACTGCTTCTAGGCTGCCATCTGCATCAAATGTTTCATTGAACTGCGCTCTCATTGCCTGTCAGTATTGTTCATAATTTGTGCTTGTCAACAGCTTAGGAAGAATTGCTTGGAAAGAGTTAAAAATGAGCGAGTCGACTTGCTCTGGAAGACCAGGACACAAGGGCGGATACCTGCTAATAACATGGTATCTAAGTGTCGTGCATTATTTTTTATCATACTGCACAGCTTCATACAGCTTAATGTTTATGTTCCTCTAGTACTTAAGGGATACAAAGTTTGCTCCTTTACGTCAGTGCAAGGTCCTATTATAAGTTTTATCGGAACTGATTGATCAATGTCCATGTATGGTACCATATCCAAACACTTATAGTGTGTTCCACAATGCATCCTGCAGTTAACTCATAGTCTTGAATAATTGGTAATTGATATTAAACATTTTGTGCCGATTCTGTTGTTATTTATAGCTCCTGTTCCCTTTCTAGTTTTGTTCAAATTTGACACACTTCACCTAAAAAAATGACATACCAAATTGTTTTAGTTGAAACATGATGTACTGACTTGTAAGTCATAACACAGCAAGGACATAAATAATTGTTGATGAGTCCAGGGTTCTGCTGTTAAGAATTGTTCCTGATTAGATACTGCATCCCTCAATGATAACCTAGGTCTATTCTGGTCCCATTAGTTTCCATTAGTTATCTTTATTTTCTAGGATGTTTCTCTCTCTAAAAAAATTAGGCATACTGGAGCTGCCCATGATAATAAAACTGGATACACTGAATACCCCAACTGATAAATATGGTGAAATCATAATTGTCGTCAATTTCCTTCCTTTTTATGTATGCGGTGTCTCTGATTTATCTACATATGTCCACTGACAGAAAACGGTCGAATCTGCAGTCAGGAACATTATCTCTGATGAGGTACAGAAACTCAAACAGTGTGTGGATGGAAAAGTGGACCAAGATGTTGATATGATATGGGAATATCAAGGGCCACAGGCAGCTGAGCCTGCTGAATTTGATAGTGAAGATATATTGCTTGAAATGGAAAGACTTCTTTATGAAGATCTACGGGAAGAATTAATTCGAAAAGGTTATATTTTGTGTGTACTTTTGTTACTTTTTCGTTGATTCGCTGCATAACAGCTCAAATGCTGGCCAGCAATCTTCTACGTTCACCTCTCTGTGGATTTTTTAACTGCAAATACAATAAAATCAACTGTTTCTCACATCCCTATGCCTATATCTTTTCAACCATATAGAGAACGTCCTCAGTTTTATAGGCATGGATGCTCAAAGTTTGTAAATTGTCTATCTGGATTTTGTTTTTACCATTTTAAAATCCTTTGCTAAGATTGTCTTTTTATGTAGAAATAGAGGCCCTTGATGAGGAAGATGCATACTTAGCTCAGGCTGCTTTTGATCATATGCAACTAAATGAGGAGGTATGAGTTTTTATTCAACATTTAGCTCATCAGTTTGTGTAAAACAAAAAATTTCTATACCCCCTTATGATTTATTTCTATTCCAGAAACTATCTTTGTTCATGCTATTACTTGTCTTTGAAGGGCATGGTTGAATTAAACCGTTTTCTCCGTTCTTCTGTACTTCTGTTTATCTGGGCGCAAGCAACTACTAGAGAATTGCCAAGTTTTCACAGTGACATTTATGTCAAACTTGTTGCAAAGATTTCCTAGTGAATGGTTCAGTTTTGAATAGTAAATATTGTTATCTACTGAAGCAGTTTGTCGATGTACTGTTTTATGTGTTTCGATTTTTTCGAAAAAGAGAGGTTTGATGCATCTGAATTCATTGTATTAATTCCACTTCATACTCACAGTATAGAAACTACTCATAACTTCTCTCCAGATCTTGAACCTCAAGCACCGACACTGAGTAGATTCTGGATCGATTTTTTATATGGATTACCCATACAGCATGGCTTATCGTTTCAGTTAAAATTCCTATCTTTTTTGCCTCCCCTTTTGAAAGAAGACTTCATGTATGCTATTTCTATGTAGGGTGCTGAAAATGCTAAGCTCTATTGTCCAGTGTGCAAACAAGGGGAGCTACGAGAAGCTCACAATCTCATACACTGTACTTTCTGTAAGATACGGCTTGACCTTGAAGAAGATAAGGTAGTTCCCATTTGCAACTTTGCAGTTTTCCCCGACACATTGAGTCAACTTATATGACACCATCTTATTGGACGTGACAACTTCAATCTGTTCAATCAGGTAAACCTGGATTTCTTACGGGAACGGTTGGCTAATGTGCACGAGGAGCATTTAGACAGAGGATGCACATTATCACCAAAATTCTGCTTACATACCATGTTTGGGTTGAATGCACTTTACATACAGTGCGATAAATGCAGCACTTTTGAGGTTGTGGTGTAAGTATTGGAATAGAGTTAATGAGACAACCATATCACGCAACATAGGAAAGGTTGTGGCAGTCTTCCTGAAGTTATTTATTTGAAATTTTCTGTAAAAAGGCACACATGTACCCGTGGTATGCTGAGGTGTCCAAACAGTAAAAGAGCCATGTATGCCAACCTTGTTTTGCAATGTACCTTAGTTCAGTGTAATTAGGTAGTTAGTCTTGGTCAATATTTTGTTGGCAGCTTACGTGACACCATCAGTGCATTGACCAGCATGAAATGTTCTTTATGTCGTGATGATTTGAACTCTCAGGATTTAACCTTTTATCTCTGTTCCTTTTCTGCACTTCAGTCTTCAAGTGATGACCTTTTCCATCTGCAGTTGAGGCTTTTACAGTCATATTGCCCTGCTACTGGTAAATTTTTGTTGCCTTGGAGTAGCGGCGAACTGTGTGAACTCAGCTGCTTCTTGCCAGCTACTGGAGCAGTAATATATTCCCAGTTTGCTGAATGTTGCAATTCTTTCTTCCTATGAACTCCGGTCACAGAACTTTATAAGGTTTTCAAAGGAAGCAGCTGGGAATAGATGCATAGCATGTTGAATGGATCTTGTCAAAGGTGGCATGATAATATTGTTGTCATTAGGTGCTATAGGCCCATATCATCACGTTTGCCGGCTTGCTGCTGACTCCGCGTTTAAAGCAATCATGTTGTTATTATCTTCTGGCCCTATCTATAGCAGTCAAAGACTCAAGATGGCATGGCAGCAGGTGAGCAGGTAGTCGGCTTGTGACTTTTGCAAGTATCAAAATGAGGACGAGGAAAGGTTAATAGCTGTTCCCGGAGGCCTCGCGGTGAGGCCCTAGCAGTAGATATGTCGGCTATCACTAGAAGATAGTATTCATCAAATCTTCTTGGGGTCTCGATTGGAACTTGGACGACGCACATCTTACTGTCTTGAGTCCTATCTCGATTCTATGCTTGGTAATCTTTCTTCCATGAAACATTCTGTCCTTCCAAGTTGCTCCTGAAAACATGTTGTCATTGAGCAGCACAACAGTAGCATTTCAGTTCACCAAGACGGATAACAATACCATTATGGTAGAACATTAGCATTGCTAATCCTTTCATCATGAAACCTTATTTCCTTCCAAGTGGACTGTATTTCAGCGGACGACTAATTCGTTTCGTAGTGGTAGGTAGTTAGGCAGCTAATGAAGTGGGACGAAGCTCATAGTGCGCTGTAACCTACCACGGCAAGCAATGGATATGTTCTACTACTACTCTGTACGCGAAACTAGAGAACTATTTTCCTGAGCAGCTTCAAGACATCTTCTGAACGGAAAAGTCGTCCAACCAAATCACCAAACCATGGGCGAAAGTTTCTTCCAGCAATCTGCGATGTTAAAAACCACAATCATCGCACCACATAACTCCAAATTGGCAACGTCAGAGACAAAATTCAGAAGCAAAGCGTCACACGCAGAAGACTTGGGCCCCGACGGGTTCTTGTGATTGTGATGTGATGGAAGAGATAACGCTATGTATTATACTCCCTCCGTCCAAAAATAAGTGTCTCAAGTTTGCTCAAAAGTGGAGGTATCTAGACATGTTTCGGATGGAGTGAGTACCAAAGAATTTACAACTTGCATCGGTTGCGCGTACTGGAACACGACATACGCATGAATGCGTATTTTAAGAGAAGGGAGTCAAAAGTCAAAAGCCGCCATTTTAAGAGAAGGGTGTTTTTTCATGGAAAGTAGACGGTAATAACGTATACTCGAGCTCTATTCTTCATCCAAATGTTAGCATGCGACTGACGATCTAGATCAATCACAGAAAGCTACTTACTCCGTTCTAAATTAGATGACTTCCATTTGTCCAAATGTGGATGTATCTATACTTGTCTAGATACATTCATATGTGGGCAAATGGAAGTCATCTAATTTGAAACGGAGGGAGTATATATCATTTGCGATTGATCTGCACCGATCGTCTGAGCTGATAATCTTTTATTGCTTTCCCTCCGGACATTCTGATACTACCGTTTCAACACGCATGCAAATGAAGAAGATGGAGTTTGGTGCCGACCTTATCCTCTCCCCTCCCATCACTGTAGCAGAGGGGCGACGGGCGATTTTTGGGCGAACTCAGCCGAACCACCGCGTGCTCGCCGCTGAGCCGCGGGATTCCTCTCCTCCGCCGGCCGCCTCGGCGGCGGGAGGGTGGGGGATCCCCGGCTCCGGCTTGTATATATGGTAGGTTAGGGTGGAGACCTCGTCGGCGCTGCTGTGGAGGAGGTGGTGCTGGCGGCGGGTGTTTTGGTGTCGGGGCGTCCTTCTCCGGCGGCGGAGCTCCTGGGAGCTCGGCGGCGACGCGCTCGACTTGCGGAGGCTCGAGACCCGGCGTGGTGCTCGAGTCTGTCGGCTCCCCGTCAGATCCGTGCTGGCGGCGGATTTGGCGGCTGGAATCCAGGGCTGGGCAGGCCCGGCGGCTCCTCTCTGCTTCGACGACGAAGACGGCTGCGGCAAAGTGGAAAAGATGGAGTGAAGGGGCACTTGCCATGCTCGTTCATCGACTCAGGTCCCGTCGCGGCGCGGCGGGCGAGCCTTGCGGCGTTCTTCATCAAGAGTGGTGCTCCTGGGGCGCGGTGAGAAGGGGGACGGCGGCCTTCGTCCTCGACGCCGGTGGAGTAGCTGCGGTTTGCTCGAGCTCTGACTCCCCTACGTATGGTGTGCTGTATTTCTTTTCTGTACTGTGTACTGTGTACGTGGTATATTGTTGAATATACGTGGGCTTTCAAAAAAAAAAAAAAAGAAGATGGAGTTTGGTATAAAGAGTAGACTCTGAAGTCTGAACCCACACACACCCACGTTCATTCATTTCATTCATTCCCCACCAACCCCTCCTCATCTTCTCACCACGATCACGATCATGAGTTCAACGCAGGTAGAGGGCCTCCTCCCCTTCATCTACAAGGCCATCAAGGACCGCCGCCGGACCAGCAGCCGGACCGCTTACCGCAGCTCGGAGGCGGAAGCGGAGGAGGAAGACGACGACGTCGTGGACCTTGGAGACACGGAGCAGAGGCGACGGTGGCTCGATCAGGAGCTCCGCTCACCGATCCGAGCCACCGGGCCGTCGTCGTCGGCCGAGGGACACGGCCGGAACCGGTCGCTGGAGGAGCTGGCGGGCCAGGTGGGCGGCACGCCGGACCGGCGGGTGCCGCTGCCCAAGGCCAGGAGCGTCCGCGTCTTCTCCTGCATCGGCGCCGGCGCCGCGTGACCGGACCGCTGTACGTGTAGGCGTAGCCGTAGAATTGCATACGTACGTTGATTCATGTGCAGGTCAAGTGCGGTGTGAGTTTTTGTTAAGCTGTACATATATATACGAGTGATTGGGTATATGGCTGGAGTTGCTGATTGTAATATGAACAGGTGCTGCTTCTTGTTTCGATTTAGTTTTACATATGTGTTCTGCTATTCTAACAGCTAATTAACCCTCTTTTAGCTGTTAGCCTGGTTCTTGCTATTAAAATTTCATCTTCTCCGCCGGTTTCATCTTTCAAGGAAGGGATATGGATGTTGTATTTTTTTCGTTGGACGTAATATATCTAGTTATTTTTTTCCACAATAATACATCTAGTGGGGCGTTGCTAAAGAAGAAGAAAAAGAAGAGCACCCCAAGAGGAGGAAGATAATTGTTTCTGTTTTTTCTTTCTCTTTGTTTCATTTTCTGCTATATATGCTACTCCCTCAGTGTAAAGTAAGGCACTGGACCTACAATTTCAATTTTCTTGATTCAAATGTATCTAGAGTTCTAGACTTATTTTGTTCATAGATTCACTCATTTTATTATGGATGTAGTCAAAATTAAAATTAGTTCAAATGCCTTACATTAGTGAACGGAGGGAGTAATATTTTGACTAGCATAATACCCGTGCGTTGCTACGAGATAATAAATAAATTGTATTTAAAGATATGATCTAACTTGGTTTGCAATTTTGTGGATATTTCCGTCAGTGCAGTTTGAACATATTTGGTAGTTGAATGCATGTTCGTTTGTCACGGCTCTCAAGGTTCTTTCTTCGAATGACATGTCAATAATTTTCGATAACATCAAGGTTCCATAGCACTTAAAGTGTTATTGGGTAAAGAATACAATTTTACATCATATGAAAAAGAAGCAAAACCCAGCTAATAATCTCTCGTTAAAGCCAACGGATAATTCTATAAGGATGTCCACGTTTTGCCGCACTGGCAGTGTGGTTTTTAATATTTTTAAGCTGTCTGGGCTGTGATGGAAACTTGTACTGCTCAACATTGTTTGTGAACCGACAACCTGGAATGGGTGCATGACAAAACAAGTTATATAGTTACTTGAAGAGAAAATTAGCTTATCTGCTGCATCTACCTATATATTCGATTAGAAAATAACTCACTATTTAAGAACTCATTGGTATAAGCCAATAAAACAAATTCAAAGTGTAGCCAACTCTCCATACCAGATCATAAGTGGCAGCAATTTCATCACCATGTATTTCTGAGTGAAGGTGACATACAAAAGGAGAAATGAGCTCTGAACAATGGGAAGATTCAGAGCTCGTTTCTATACACACGAAACAATAGTTGGCCTAAATATCATATATAGTGAAGAAATTGTGGATTGGGGTGAGGCGATTTTATTAGCAAAGAGCAGGGTTTTGAATTTCGTTTTGGTTATTTCTTTCGCCCCTATCCGAGATTCGCAAATTTCATGAAATTAACGAAATTTCGAAGAAATAATTCAAAAATTTCGGTCACGGCTGACGGTGGCGGCGACCATCAGGGCATCAGTCGAGGAGGCGAATTAGTGGGTCGTGTGGCAGCGTCGCCCGTGTCGGAGGCGGTCGTGGGAGGGGAGCACGTGGGGATCGTGGTCGAGGGATTGGGGTTCTATCTCTTTTGTTGCGTTGAGGGGATGAAGAGACGGTGTTTGACGCGGTTTTGTAGCAGCGGTTTTTTTTAGCGTAGGCTGGTATGATGATTTTTCCCGATCGTGGTATGCTGGTTTTTTACCGATCGTGATTTTTCCGGATAGTGCGACGTACTGAAAGGACAAGGATGTCGCCTAGAGGGGGGGTGAATAGGCGATTTAAAACTTTTCCGGTTTAGGCTTGATAATTGCGGAATAAAACTAGGTGTTTAAATTAACAATCCAACAACCTAAATATACTAGGCTCACCTATGTGCACCAACAAATTATGCTAACCAAGACAAGCAACAAGGTGATATCAATATAAAATACTTCAAGCACAAAGACTATCACAAAGTAAAGTGCATAAGTAAAGAGC
The DNA here is from genome assembly GCA_947311845.1 of Poa pratensis. Taxonomy (NCBI): domain Eukaryota; kingdom Viridiplantae; phylum Streptophyta; class Magnoliopsida; order Poales; family Poaceae; genus Poa; species Poa pratensis. The sequence continues at coordinate 28,163,143 of CAMZMU010000037.1, forward strand.
TCGGGTATAAAAATAACCGAGTCACGCGGAGACGAGATGTATTCCCGAGTTCTTCCTTTTTAGGGGAGTACGTCTCGTTGGAGGAGTGTGAGTTTCGAACTCAAACGCCACAAATGGCCTCACCCTATTCTCCAATGAACTTTGCCCAAAAGATCGGTTCACCTTCCACTATCGGAATCCTTCAAGACAGAATCCGGAGCCTTTACAACAATCTTGAGGCACAACCCACAAAATGATTGGGAGCTCCCAAGTGACCACAAAAGGTCTCAACCACCACAAAAGTCGTCTAGGGTCCAAAGACCCAAGAGTAACAAGCTCACAAATTTTCAACTTCCACGAATCCTCGTGGAGAGCACAAACCGATGCACAATGCAATGGCAAGAGCACAAGTGCTCAAATCCTTCACTCTTAAATCCCACCAAAAGCAACTAATGCTTGTGGAGTGAGAAGAGAGGAAGAACAAAGAAGAACTCAACAAATAGAACTCCAAGATGTAGATTCAAAGGATTCCCCTCACTTAGAGGAGAGATGGATTGGTGGAAATATAGATCTAGATCTCCTCTCTCTTTTCCCTCTAATTGGAGGCAAGAATCATGTAGGAATAGAGAGAAATCCAAGCTCAAGAAGGTCAACAATGGGGGCTTTTTCATGCTCAAGAGCTTATCTCTTTAGGAAAGAAGGAGCGCTTTTATAGGACCCCACGAAATAGAGTCGTTGCAGGAAAAATGGGGGACCGGATATTCTGGTTCAAGTTTGGACCAGAATTTCCGGCCCAGTCCAGAGAGCTGCGCAACAGACGAAACCTTCTGATTGTCACCGGATATTTCCAGAAGGACCGGAATATCCGGTTTTCTAAAAACTGACAGAAACAACAAAACGAAAACTGTAATAACTTTTTCGTCCGGACTCCGATTTCGATGATCTTGGGCTCGTTGGAATCGCAACGAAGAGCTCTTCAAGATTATGCATAGAAACATCATAGTCCATCATGTGAGGAGAAAACCACAAGGAGAGAGTTTGACCTCTCTTAGAAAAGGCAAACCGGTAAAACCTCCAACATAAAAAACACAACAAGATATGCATATGAAATCCGTTTTTGATGAACTGGAGCTTGGTATGGAGATGAACACAAGCTCTAAATTCTCACATGGATAAAAGCCAAGTAAGAACCAAGAAAGATGATATGCCAAGTATGCAAAAGTTTGAGCTCTACACAAAGATGCGATCAAGTTACTCACTTGATAGCCCCTCTTGATAGTACGCCGTCTATCCTATAACCGGTCTCCCACTAACACCATGAGGTCGGTAAAATAGAAACCCTATCAAGATCATACCTTTGGCTTGCGCATTCCACTTGAGCTAGATGATGACGATCTTGATCTCTTCAAGTGGACCACCTTTCTTGATTGCGCTTTAGCTTGGTGAAGACTCACATATCGCTCCCCCATACACCAATATGGGAGAGCCTCTCTTAGGCACATCTTCACTTGACCATATAATCTCCAAATGGGTGGCAAGCTTCAAGCATATGATTTCTTTCGAGATGATTCTCTTGAACCTGCACTTCATCTTCTTATCTTGAATATTGCTTTGGTTATCACTTTATCTTGTTCTTTCAATCTTGATACCAACACATGGTGTTCAAGCATTGCGAATGGACAAGCCCTACAAGGATAGCTCAATGCAACCATTAGTCCATAGAGATTGTCATTAATTACCAAAACCACACATGAGGGCTCATGCACTTTCACGTACCTACGGTCGTTAGCCGTAATTATATAGTTGTGATATCATATTTATTTGTATTTACATTTCTTCTATGTTTCTCTTGCAACAAATGCATGAAGGAGCGGATACATAGTGCACATACACATGTCCACACAGCTTTATCTCGTACACAATATGTGTAATTAGGTTACCCCTAAAAAAACTGTAAAAACATCTCTAACATATAGTGTTCACAACATTATCTTGCAGTCTATTGTGATTCCCTGGATCTATCACCTTGTGATAGATTGCGGTGAATAAATCACATAACCTTATCAGTGACTCTCAAAACATTTTTGGGTATTCAAACATTTAACCGTGGGTTTTCTCGCTTCTATTGCCATAGCAGGGTGTTCTTAGTGTCGATATGTACTCGTGTGCAGTTCCACTTATACATGTCTGAACTCTACCCGCCAATAAATGTCTAAACACATCATACATAGACACACATAAAATGTCTGTCGATAGTATTTTCGGTTGCCAATGTGGTTCATGTCGCGCATGACAATTTCTGGCCGGCCTCTTCGGTTATGCACAAATATTTCTAACTGTGTTTTTTCTAGTTACGGTTTCTGATGGGAGTTCCATAGTATCGGTTTGTACTAGTGTCGGGACAATGGAGGAAGGGCAGCCGTCGAGTGTGATTCCATGGTGGGTGCATGCTATATAGCCGATCCCTGGTGCATGGGAGACGTGGTGATATTCATGCTACTTTCTCGTCAACGCACCTTGCTTTTTCCCTACGGTTATGTCTGTCACAACAGAGGATCACATCAGACACAAACATGGGAAATTGTCCGCTGATAATTTGTCGATAATGACCATTTTTATTTTTGAATGCTGCAATGTGGTCCAGGTCATGTGCGGCCATTTCTAGCAGGCCTTTTTGGCTAGGCGCAAATATTTTAAATGTGCTCCTTCTTTGCACCGTTGACAATAGGGGCTAATTATTTTGGTTTTTACTAGTGTTGGGACAACGGCGGAAGGGTGGCGGTTGAGTGAGGTAGGTCGCATTATTGATGCTCCAGAGTCGTTCCTGATGCATGGGGGACGTGGTGATATTCATGCCAATCGTTTATCAGTGAACCATTCTTTTCCCTACTGTTCTATAGCAAAGCGTGAGCTAACTACTTACATAGCGAAAGAAGTGGGATATAACGACATTACAACATAGAGACAACTGATGCATGTAAAATGCATACATGAACTTTGCACTTTAATTGCTTATAATCCAATCATATTTGCATCACATAAGGGTTATATCAATGTTTTATAATGATTTTGGGAATACTTCATAGTTTTCCCATTTATTTGGAATTAACCCAGTTTTTCCAGAAAACGTCTTTTTTAGTGTTTCAGACTTTCCGGGAGCTTCGGGACTCCAAAAAGGGCAAGGTCAAAGAGCACGGTTCAGAATTTTCGAGACGAACGCAATGGGCTTAAATTGAAGACCAGAAGCCCAACAGGCTGGAAATGGGAGGGTCCCACGCGGCCTAAAGTACATGGCCGCGTGGGCCTATCTCGTTTCCACCTCGGAGCTCCGTGGCCGTCGATCTTTCGTCCACCGACTTCGTCTTGACCTAAAAACGCCTATAAAAAAGGTCTCCTGGCGTTTCGCGAAAGGAGGCGGCGGAGAAACAGAAAACCACGAAACAGAGAGTCAGAAGGCTGCCGCCGGAGAAGATCGGAAGGGGGAAACGCCGCCGGAATCACCTCCGGAGGGCTCCACCCCCCTCCGGCGTGTTCATCATCAACATCTACAGCAAGATCATCTCCATCTCCCCACTGTAAACTCTTGGCAAACATGATGTATGATGCAATATACTTTTCCCTTGATCTATTGTGTCTCTCCATCTATGTTTGAGAAGTGATTTGTTCATGGCAATAGTGAAATAGTTCGTTGATTGGTTGCATACAAGTTTTGTTATCTTTTATGATTGTCTTGATGTACAATATATGAGTGCACGCATATGTTGGGGAATGCATGTAAGGTGATCACCGTAGGTAATGGAGTGAGGGTGACTTGGGAGGACAGTAAACCTGAGACCGAATTGAAGTTACTTTATGGGGATATATATAGGGGACCCTAGAACTTAAGGCTATGGTGGGACTTTATGTCTTAATAACTCTTGTGCAGTCATTTACTTGGCCATGAGATCCATCATAAGGGGTTTAGTTCATTTACTTGGCTACACCTATTTATGGCTCCCACCTAAAGAAACAACTAAGACTGAAACATGTGCTTCACTAATTGTGACAACCACGCGAATGAAATAACAATTGCTAGAACATTTGCTCCCTTGAGATATTTGCTACTTGAGATCTTTGATACTTGCTACTTGAGAAACTTGCTTGAGAAAACTGCTGAGAGAAACTTGCTCTAAGAAACTTACAACTAGATAAACCCATTCCACGTCACTTGCTTCCATTAGTTAGATCCTTTCATATTTATTGCTTTGCATAAAAGGCCATATAAGAGGGTTATAGGGCTTTAGAGAATAGATAGTTTACCTTCAGCTCCTCGTGGGTTCGACACTCAAATACTTATCGAATTGTGCTACAGTGATTCCTTGCTCTTGGGGATTATCAAGTACTTTTCTGGCGCCGTTGCCGGGGAGCGTTGTGCTAAACTTTTATTCTTGTTTGCATTGCATACTAACATATAAATCTAAAACACAAAAAAATTAGAAAATGGAAAAGAACCAAAAAAAATTAGAGTTGTATAATATCTATCTTGAGTTAGGACATGAAGTGTTTGAGGAGAAAATTAAATTTTATTTGCATAACACTCATGTTTGTGGTACTAACTCTTTGAACACCTTTATTGCTAATGCTCTGGAAAAGTTTAAGCTTGGGGAAGCCGTTGAGGATGAAAGTGATTTAATTGAGTTTGATGATCCATTATGCTCATTAGATGATAAGTCTTTATGTGGTGATTCTATTCAAAACTATGTGGGTATGTTTAACTTTAATGCTTGCAACTATTATGAGAGAGGAAGAGATAAGAATCCTCTTTATGTTTCTATGTTATTTAAAATGCAAGCTACTGATCACTACATGCATTGGTTATCACAAAATTGCTGCTATTTATTCATATATAAAATGCCAATGCATAGGAAAAGAGTTAGACTTAAAAGTTGATGGTTTGATATTCTGTGGTGTGTTCTTATGCTTTAACTTCCTATTCGGTTTGAGCACACCTTTATATCCTTACAACATGTAAAATATCTTTACCTACTGATTTGTGACAATTAGTTTAGGATTTTCATTTTTTATATAAATTTGGGAAAGTAATGAGAAGGATGAGTAATGGAGAAGTTGGGGTCGACCTTGAACATGTGTTGTTCATGCCAATGGAACCATTGCAAATCTCTATCATTTAAACTTTTCCCAAAGCTAAAACCAAATAAAAAGAGTGATAATAGTAATTCGCTGTCCAGTTTTTGACATATCCTGTCTTTATTCTGCATTACTCTCATTACTTGTGTTTTGTGCGGTTCTTTTGATCAAGGAGCATTACATAACCATAGTAACAGTAGCTAATGTTTAAAATCAATTCATGATATGTCTTTGCTGTGCCTATGTGGATTTAATTTATGAAGGCACTAACCCCTCTAATCAAGTTTGTGACGAGTGTTGTGTAAAGAGAATTTTAAGGTGGAAGAATTGAGGGTGATGAACAAGATCAAGAGGGACAAAAACTCAAGCTTGGGGATGTACCCCTAGGCTCACCCTACATATATCAAATAAGTACAAGAATTTAAGCTTGGGGATGCCAAGCCACCTCACTTCAACCATCTTGATACCAAGTAAGTAAGCCTAGCTATATGGCTATAAAGAAAGCGCTTTGCGGGAGGCAACCCGGTTATTTTTGTGTGTGATTTTTCTTTGTGTCCTCTTGCTGTAACAAGAGATTTTGTGTCTAGTTAGTTTCTGGAGTTTTTAATAAAGTGCCAAGTTTTACCCATGTTGGTCTTGAAAAGTTGCTATTTGAGTTCGGAGATTTTATTCCTGCACGAATCTGTGCACGGTATGATTTTTAATTCTTATTATGTAACTCCGAATGAGCTCATATTTGAACTGTAGTTGCAACTTTTCATCCTCTGTATGCATGAATTTTTCGGAATTTTTCGAGAAAGTTTGGTAGGGTAGAAAAATACGTTTTGCTGCTGCTGTTTTTCTGGACAGATTCTGTCCCATTTTGTTTGATGCATGCTTTGAGCTTTTAAGTTGAATCTTTTTGATCCAATTGAGTTTATGAGTAGGCATACAACATTATACACTCTCTGGACATCTCATATGAATTTTTGTTCAAGGATTATATGCAGCAAGAAACCTATTTGTTTATCACTATTAATGCACCCCACAGAAAAGAAATGGGAGAAACGGTGTTTTGAAGTTTTTTCACAGGGATTGGAGGAGATGCACCAAGAGCTATCCAAGGATGGTGAAGACCATAAGCTTGGGGATGTGAAGACAACCCCGCTGGACCTACACACTCTCGGTTTGCACACGTCCAACTTCTGTTTTTCGATCAAAACACTTTATCGCATAAACTTGGAGCGTCGTTTTTGTTTTTGTTTGAGTCTTGAGAGACCACCACACTATCAATTATATATGAGAGAGCTACTGGAAATATGGGTTGAAATATGATGGATGCTATTATCATGATGGGAAAAGGGATGTTTGAGTTGATTTTTAATGATACATATAGTTGCATGATTCATGAGCTTATTAATGAGTAATAATATGTAAATGCTTTATCAAGAGTTATCACTTATTCATGTTTTGATGCTGAAAGTTATTTCACTTTGTTTAACATGGATTAGTTAGTTCTATGGACACTCATGCATGCATCTAGATGGTCAACTTTCTCCCTTTTGCTAGCCCAAAAACTCCAACAAGCAAAAACTTGTTTCCAACACCTTCAACCAAAGTTATTCCAGTGAGTCCACCATATCTACCTACTAGCTATATGCTATTCCGAGTATGTTCATCATGATATTTGTGTTATCTATACCTCTGAATGAAAATGATTATGTTATTGATTGCCATGGGAAAAGTTGGTTATATAGCTCTCACGAACTTGATGCACATTTTACTATCATTGCAATAAATAAAACATGACCCATTGTGATTAAGATTATGATGCTAGTGGCTTGATAAATGTTCGAGGTTGGGAGTTAGCCCATATGTGCTGTCACATGCAAAGCTTTCAACATGCTCCTTCATCTCATTTAGTTGATATCATGTACTTTTGTTTATGGATGCCTATCATGGTGAAATGAGGTGGAAATGAAGAAGTTTAAATGAGTTTGTATAAATGGTTAGAGAGACGCCTGGGCCGCTAATCTAAGCCATGCATTATTCATGGTGGAAATTTACTTACATGCTATGGTGAATTATCTATGACGCACCTTACAATAAAAAGCTATTCCAATGGTAAATAAAAAGGGTGTTGAGGTTTTTCATCTTGTTTGTTTGTCTTGTCATTTTGATATGGGCTTGTTCCATATCCTGGGACAAGAGGTACCCCAGTTGACGCTCTTGATGATACTATTATTACTTACAATGATATATAACTTGAACTTGCTTTGTTTCCTAAGTTGAGTAATCATGGTGTAGGTACTTGTATTCAAGGGGCATGAGACATCCAACCTTTACTTTGTCAAGCACACTACTCATATTTGCTTTCACTTTAACCTTAATCATTCAAGATGCTATGATAGGGGCAATGAGAGCTTGACACCAATGAATACCTTATTGCAATCATTAACTTAAGTAGAAGAGTTTGGAAGTTGGATGAAACTTATGCATGCTTTACCTCTACTCACATATACATCTTTCCAAAGTGTACACCTATCATATTCAGATTTCCATCTACACTCTATGACCATTGTAGGATGTTCTACTTATCATTATGCATACATGTGTTCCATATTACTTGCTACTATGTTACACTTTGTGAACTATCAATGAACATCCTTGTCTTGAATACTTGATATCACTTCATAAACTATTTGCATATTGCTACTCCTTTGAAGAATGAATCATTTGACTATATGTAGCAATAGTAATCATCTTTGATATTCATTGTTAAGTATTAAATTGCAAAGTCCATGTTAGTTTTATCATCTTCATACTCGAGGACGAGCATGGATTAAGCTTGGGGATGTTGATGCATGTAAAATGCATACATGAACTTTGCACTTTAATTGCTTATATTCCAATCATATTTGCATCATATAAGGGTTATATCAATGTTTTATAATGATTTTGGGAATACTTCATAGTTTTCCCATTTATTTGGAATTAACCCTGTTTTTCCAGAAAACGTCTTTTTTAGTGTTTCAGACTTTCCGGGAGCTTCGGGACTCCAAAAAGGGCAAGGTCAAAGAGCACGGTTCAGAATTTTCGAGACGAACGCAATGGGCTTAAATTGAAGACCAGAAGCCCAACAGGCTGGAAATGGGAGGGTCCCACGCGGCCTAAAGTACATGGCCGCGTGGGCCTATCTCGTTTCCACCTCGGAGCTCCGTGGCCGTCGATCTTTCGTCCACCGACTTCGTCTTGACCTAAAAACGCCTATAAAAAAGGTCTCCTGGCGTTTCGCGAAAGGAGGCGGCGGAGAAACAGAAAACCACGAAACAGAGAGTCAGAAGGCTGCCGCCGGAGAAGATCGGAGGGGGAAACGCCGCCGGAATCACCTCCGGAGGGCTCCACCCCCCTCCGGCGTGTTCATCATCAACATCTACAGCAAGATCATCTCCATCTCCCCACTGTAAACTCTTGGCAAACATGATGTGTGATGCAATATACTATTCCCTTGATCTATTGTGTCTCCCATCTGTGTTTGAGAAGTGATTTGTTCATGGCATGTGAAATAGTTCGTTGATTGGTTGCATACAAGTGTTGTTATCTTTTATGATTGTCTTTATGTACAATATATGAGTGCACGCATATGTTGGGGAATGCATGTAAGGTGATCACCGTAGGTAATGGATTGAGTAGGACATGGAGGAGAGAAATCTGAGACTTGAAGTTACTTTATGGGGGATATATATGGGGGACCCTAGAACTTAAGGCTATGGTGGGACTTTATGTCTTAATAATTCTTGTGCACATTTATTTGGCCATGAATCCATCATAAGGGTTTATTCATTTACTTGGCTACACCTATTTATGGCTCCCACCTAAAGAAACAACTAAGACTGAAACATGTGCTTCACTAATTGTGACAACCACGAATGAAATAACAATTGCTAGAACATTTGCTCCCTTGAGATATTTGCTACTTGAGATCTTTGCTACTTGCTACTTGAGAAACTTGCTTGAGAAAACTGCTGAGAGAAACTTGCTCTAAGAAACTTGCTACTAGATAAACCCATTCCACGTCACTTGCTTCCATTAGTTAGATCCTTTCATATTTATTGCTTTGCATAAAAGGCCATATAAGAGGGTTATAGGGCTTTAGAGAATAGATAGTTTACCTTCAGCTCCTCGTGGGTTCGACACTCAAATACTTATCGAATAGTGCTACAGTGATTCCTTGCTCTTGGGGATTATCAACAACATATTCCAATACACAACCAATGGGGGTGGAGAGAAAAGGGGGGCGGAGAAAAAGGACAATGTCTTTTTGCAGTATGTGGATCACTACATTTGAGAGAGATATCAGGGGAGAGAAGCCTCATGTATTGCATACTGAGGGTAACGGATTATTGTTTCGAACTGATCTCATTCTTTATAATGTGGTCATTGTATAAAGGATGAGATCAGTTTGACCTAATAATTTGTTTCCTTCAATAGACAATATATGAGATTCTCTACCCTTCGAAAACAAGCATTTTGAAGGAGAAAATGACAAAAAAAACTACCACATTTGGGGCTGAGTTGTCGAATAACTACCATTATTGGGGGAAATGTCACATGACTACCAACATTGGGGACAGGGCGTGACAGACAGCACTGATTTCTCGTTTTAGTCAACTTAACCAGTTTTCTGACTTCTCGGGCCCACCTGTCGCATCCGACGTGGCACCGCATTACTGTCCAATGAGACATAAATTAAACTGTATACAATTCTGGACCTTCTTGCATTTTTTCATGGGGACCCACCTGACAGTTGCTCTCTCTACCCTTCCGATGTCGACCTAAAAAAGAAAAAAAAGGTCAACGTCGGTGTGCCAGCGGCCCCCAGTCACAGCACCATGGCCGTGTTGGCCTCTTCGCCGATGCCGGCCACGCTCTCGGACGCGGAGCAGGGGAGGCCGGCGGCGGGTCACACTAGAAGTTGGGGACGGCGCACGCGAAGCAGAGGAGGCCGGTGGCGGCGCGTCCTGGACGTTGCGTCGGCATGGTCACTGGATGTTGGCGGCGTGCTCACTGGATGTTGGCGGTCGCCCCGGGAGGACGGTAGCGTCGCGCAGCGCAGCAGTCTCGTGACCATAAGAGGGTGGCGCCACTCCTTTTAGGTCGCAGGAGCTTGTACGGCGACGAGCTCGCGCGGCGGCTGGAGATGGAGAACGGCGAGACGGCGAACCAGGGTGCGGGAAGGTCCTTGAGGACGAGAAGCTCACCAGGAATGCCATGCGATGTTCGGGGACGCCGGAGGAGGTCGTAGGTGACCGGAGTGGGCTCGGCGGCTACCGGCCGGAGGCGGGGAAGACGCGGTCGATCCGCTCGATTCGGAGCGTCCCGGCTCTCGATCTTCGGCGTGGAGGTAGCTAACGTTGAGGCGGTTGCGGTGGTGACCTTGGTCGATCTCTGGGTGCTGCGATGCGACGGCTCCATGCGATGGCCGACGACCAGCTCTCGGGTGAGCAGAGCGAGGGGGAGAGCGACTTGGGAGATGAGGGAGGGAGGAAGGGCTCGGGCTCCGGCGAGCGTGACATCCGCCGCCGCCTCCAGGCCGTGGCGGCCCTCTGCGAGAGCATGGCCGACGCCGGCGACGAGGCCAACACGGCCATTGTGCTGGCGCAGTCCACGTTGACCTTTTTTCTTTTCTTTTTTAGAACTGCATCGGTTATTTTCAGCAATATAGAGAGAGAGCAGCTGACATGTGGGTCCGCACGAAAAAATGCAAAAAAGTCCATAATTGTATACAATTTAATGTATGTCTTCTTGGACGGAAATGCGGTGCCACGTTGGACCTGACAATGGAGCCCACCTGCCAGAAAACTGGTTAAGATGACTAAAACGAGCAATCAGTGCTATCTGTCACGCCATGTCCCCAATGTTGGTAGTCATGTGACATTTTCCCCAATAATGATAGTTATCCGACAAGTCAGCCCCAAATGTGGTAGTTTTTTGTCATTTTCTCATTTTGAAGTAGTGGTCATGAATGATATTTCGCAAGAAAATGGATCATGAAAAAATATTTTAATCCCAAATCGTATGTGGCTTGAGATTGACCCGGGATAGTCACAAGCCGAGAGTATGAGACTACTCTATAGCTTGAGTGATAGCTCGGGTCGAACAAAGCTCGCATATTCTCTAATTGATACAACTTAGCTGAGCTTTGGTTTGCTCAATAAAACTCGGAATCTTCTGTAGTAAAAGATACTGAACAAATCTAAGCAAAAACACATTGGTGGCAGACACCAACAATATGTGTCGATTGTGAATTTTCTAATAAGAAGAACTCAGAATGCATGATCCAAGAATAATTTTATTATTTACTAATTTAAAACAAAACAAACATTTGAAGATAACATTTCGCCAGCAAGGACATGGTTTTATTTGGAAGGCTGAAGATGTTTCTCTAATATAATATTGACAAAAGGCTGTACCTGAAAAAAAAAAAAAAGTGTCTCTACATGGGAACTCTTAGAGTGTTTCCTTTTAAAAGTTTGAAACTGAATGCACGAGACAAATTACACTGTTTCCAAAAGTACACGTAAAGGGAAAAGTAGGTGATGTGAAACGTATGCTACATTAATTGGCCCATGAATTATTTTGAACAAATGTCTCGCTAAAAATATATGTCCTTCCTATTTTGCCCCTATGGCTCCTTTTATAAAGCCTATGCAGGGAGGGAGCCAATTCAATGCACACAACGATATCAAGTACTATAACACAGGCTTTCTTGAAAGGTCTTAACTAGAAGTTAGAGGGTGATTAGAGATGTTGCTCTTATCACCACCACCACCACCACCACCGCCACCTCCACCTCCAGCAGCGCAATTGTTCATCACACCATATGGGTCAAGAAGCGATGATGCTGGGTTCGTTTCAAATGGTTCTTACACACCGTTGGTCATGATTTTACTCATCATTGTGATCCTCATAATATCCTCCTTAGTTTTCGCGCAACTCTGTGTTAGACGTTGGTCGTTCGTCAATACTATGGAATCCTTCGTGGATCAAGAATGCGGCATGTGCATTGGTGAGGGAACAACTGATGTTGTTTCTCCCGTGAAGAAGGAAGACGATACCGACGTTGCAGCATCGGAGGAGTTGGAGGAGTCAGAGCCGCCAGAAAATGAAGATGATGACGAGGATAGTTCTTCCCAAGAAGGTTTCTAAGACATCCATCAATCTATGTCGTACTTTTCTAGAAGCTTTTACATCCCATGTTGTATTCCTTGAATGCTATGGAAGTATGTTGAACGTTATTCTGATGGATCTAAAAATTTGATCCGGGTGGATCTTACTATTGTTATGTTTTGGCATTTCTCTTCAATTAAGATTTGTATTGGTTTTATATGTTATTGAGTATATTACATAAGGTATTGAGCGGCTTATTTTTCGCTGTTTTGTTCGCGCCATATTTCACGGCTATGCACCGTCCGATTAAGATTTAACGGCTATATAAATGTGGGAAAGAAGATTGAACGGTCCATGCACGTGCCCCGTACATCTAAACCCACCCCATGTATGCACGACCGCGAAAGGAGACACCTATTATATGAATTATGAAGTGCGGAGTCTCCATCAAAATTCTCTTCTTCATAAGATTGCAGTCGATCCTTGAAAACTAGAGATCTTAATTTTACCCGATGTAAATAACATATTCTGACAGTTTGCACTCCTTGGTACGTATTAAAGTTCGCCCACCCATTTAGCATGTTCAGCTTGCTGGCCATGTTTGAAAGACTGGTAAATTTCTATCACATAATTCACACGTTTCTATTGCATTGTTCATGCATTTGAACATGTATTTTTCTGACAGCTATTAATTCTCCCGGGTGTCTACAGCAAGGGTGCGTGAACCCTGTACCCTCTATTGGAAAACCCATGACACACGAGGAACAGAACATCTATACTACTATTAAAAGAGCAAACTTGTGTTGATACATTGAATCTGAGCCCTTCAATATTTGGCCAACGGTCCATATCGCTCCAATGTTTGACAACTCAACACAAATCCACTTTTGTCCGTTTTACCCTCCCACCAAATCACATAATACTGCTAATGCCATCACACATCTTTTTGTTTTGTGATAATTACGGGATTTGCCACCGTAAAAAAAAGAAACTGTTCGTGCGTGTCGGACGTCGGAGCGTCGTGCACTCGTGCTCCTCGCGGGAGATTCCCATCGTTGCCTCTTCCCGGCTGATACTCCGCATCCGCTGCCTGTCCTCTAAATCCGTCGCCACAAACATCCCGTACCCCCGCCGTGAAATACATCGAGTTCGTGGCCATAATTATCCATGCTCTCCAACGATTAGCACCTCTTGTAAGATCTTCATCTTCTTCGACCTGGACAACAGAGAGCGCCGAGCTCGCCGACTCCGGCCAGACGGACAGCACCGTGGAGGGCGAACGGTTGTCAGATCAGTAAGGAAAAAGAGGTAACGCCCTCCTCACAAGCGCGCGGAGAAGGACGAGATGGGCCGGCGGCGCGGAACGGCACCGGACGGGCTAGCTGGTCATCTTTCCTCTCCCGCGTGATCGCGTCCCTTTCCTGCCCCTGTCCCTCCTCTCTCCGACCCCCTCAAGCTCTTGCATCTCAGCTGCTTCCGTGGCGGCCGATGAAGATGAACGCGCTGGGCGCTGGCCTGAGGTACCTGTGTAGCAGCGACTAGCACTAGGAAATTAGAATCGATTTTGGTAGCCAGGTTTTTGGCAGCACGTACCTGAGAGAGCTAGCGAGGAAATTAGTGCTGCTGTCCGTCTAAAATAAAATTAGTGCTGCAGCCACATGAGAGAACTATCTAGAATCGATTTTGCAAGCCAGCTAGCTAGAAAATAAGTGCCGCATGTACTGATCTCCTTTTCTTTGTTTGCCCTTGCATAGTTGCAGCCGGTGATAGGCAAAGTAGTGTACCATCAGTATGACATTTTTTGTGTCCGAAAATTTTATTTGAAATTTTTTAACATTAAAAAATAGTTTTAAATCAGTGGGTGCGTCTAGACCTATGAGCCGATATGGATTTCCCCCATAGTAACATACTTTCATGCAGCTCGAGATTTTACACCAGGACATGCTACGGTTACACCTTTGTTGCCATTACTTTCCTTCAAATGATGATTATGGTACCACATTGTTGAGTTATCTGTGCTGCTAGTGACTTACACCAATAAGAAGTAATCCACGTAGAACTTTATACGGCCTTTTCTTACTTCGTAAACCATCCCTTTTAATTATGCCGACGTGCGTTGCACGTACATGCCAACTAGTACAAATAAAGCTAAAACCGTGCCTCGAGAAACAAAATACTATGTCGTCTTTTCTCTGAAAAGAAGAAAACTGCAGAGACATGATGCTGAAATTTCCTTGAGTGTGCTGTGCAAAAGGCAAAAGGATGTATGCCAACGTGCACTAGTGACGAAACTGAGCTCTTGCAAAAACCATACTATCGATGTGGTGCTGATTCGGCAATGTTAACCCAGCTCGGTGGCCGGACAATTTCTTGGAACAGCCAAAATCTGGAGTTTAATTTTCATCCAAATAAACATAATTCCTTAGATGTCGTGACACGAAACCGGAGTATTTTTTTACTCCTCGGCGGTATGTAGATCTTTTATCGGTGAAAGAAAACGATGGAGAATGGTGACGAAATCATGTTTTGAGACTATCTTTTGCTACACGGGGACAGTGAGTGACAGAATGCATAGCCAGCTCACTAACAACGCAACAAAATGCTTTCAAAAGGTAGCAAAAAGTTCAAATGATTCACAAAATCCTTTCATGGTTTTCGAGAACAAATAATAATTATCTGAAATAGGCATACTCCCATGTTTTTCATAAATACACACGCAATGAATGTATTTTTCAGTATTGGACAAAAATATTTAATCATTTCATCTATAGAAATTAACTACACATACTCCATTGTATCATTATCTATATCGACAAACCCCACTATAAGTTACTAATAGCAATTTTTCTTGTCATGTTTGTTTCCAACACCATCGTGTATAGCAATAACCAAAGACCCCTCATTTTTCATGCAATTTATATTACATTGGCATGTCTTGAATTCAACCACTAATACTATATTAAAGGGATAAAAAAGGTATAATCGATTTATTTAAGTGGTATACTGAAATGTAGGAATACATATTCCCATGAGAGGCTGTGACTATATAATAGGTCTACCTATTTTTTCGAGTATCGCAGCTGCCCATGTTTTTGTTCCCTCCTATTAGGCGATTGGTCTTCTTGGTCGACATTCTTCTATATCAGGCTTCTATATCTCTCATTTGATTTGACTTGAATGATTTTTTGTTCTACTGGAACACATTTCCAAATGCAATTCTATTTCATATGCTTTGCACTTGCATGAGTGAAACTTAAACACATAGATACGTATGCACACACTTATTTGTCGGGTGGAGTGCTCTAGTTCAACCCAAATAATTTAACTAATGGCTTCGGTACCTACCGTCTACCGTCAAGCTTTCCACTTTGCATTCATGCTTCAATATCCATACCACATATGTAACTTCCAAGATACATTATTGCTTTGAGATATGTGCCACATAACTTGTATGAAACTTCTAATAACTTGTATGCAACGCTTACAAAACAACTTTGGAAGGTATCAGAGCTGGAAAAAAATCACCCCTCACATTTGAATCTAGGCTGTCCACAAACTATTGCACTTACCAGCATGTGTGCACCTATTACCAACCAACGTGCTTCATTGGTTCTCATTTCATTCCCGGCGATCGCCATTGTAGCCGACGAGCGTGATGTCATAGAAGGTGACAACAAATAGATAAAATAACACACTTTTGACTTCTTACAAAAGAATATGACTTGCACATTTCAACTCATTAAACAATTTTTTGTGTGTATGATCAATTGCAACATGTTACAAAGTAGTTTATAAATACCCAACATCAGCTTACAACTCCGTCAACACTTTCTTTCATCTAAAGTCACACCAACTTAGTACAACTTTACCAAAATGAGCTTGTGCTCTCGAAACTTAAATTTCCAACTCAACCCTACTAGATTTCAGATTTACGCATGAATGGCTACTAGCTTGTGAGTGGAGCATGTGGGAGGGGGGGGGGGGGGGGGGGGGGGGAGCGGCTTAGATATCATATCTTCTCTCCTGCTTCACATTGCGCGGGTTAGCTAGAGATGGTGTGCATTGCAATGATGCATACGGGAGGAGATTACCCTTACCATAGTAGGCGGCGTAACACCATGTTAGTGGCATTAACTTGTGGTCGAGAAAGGACAATAATAAATATATTTTCACCGAGTGGCGAAAGGATATATAGAGGGGATGAATGAAGTAAATAAGTGCAAATTTGATAATAAGTACAGACCATATCACAAGTGACTCATGGAATGTTCGAAAAGGTGGAGTTGTTCGCTAGCAAAGTTGGTAGCGGAGCCTAGAGCGATGTGTGCCAAGGGTACTATGGGACTTTTTCTATTGATGCAAGATTTGGGTGTGTCCTTGAGTCATGTCCTACTTGCCTTTTTCTTTCATCAATGTAAGTTATTGATCTCTATTCATAACAAGTATTTCAGTTATTAAATATTTTAAGTTCGTCATACCTTCTATTCACCGAAGGGAAAATGGGTGACAAAAAATCGAAAGCATTCCATAACCCAAAAAAAGTACAAATTAAACTAAATAGAAAATACTTTCTTGATGTAGAGGTGGATTTGATACACCAATGACGTTCGGTAAACGCAACTTACTCAACATTAATTTTTTTAACTTGCCATTTGTTTTCAAGAAAATAGAGGTGGAGAGTCCCCACCGCTGCGTGGGTTGATGAAACAACCATGAATTTTATTGCCAACATGTGTATACAGTGTTTAAGTTCCACGTAAAACGATAAAAGCAAACAATAGGATAGAGAAGAAACCGGTGCAAACACATCCACATGGTTTTGTACCTAGTAGCCAGAACAACCAAGGTCTCTAACGGTGGCATAAAAAACCATTTACATGCAATTTTTTGAAGATTTCGGATCATATATGGATCCAAGAAGTGCATGCACAACGCTTTTATCTTCAAGTGGCATAGTTGGATAATCCGGCCATGCCGCAGGAAATGTACTCTTGACGGTAGAGTACAGAATTTTGACACCAGCATTATCCTGGACCTCACCGAAGGTCTGAAATGTTCAGAATCATTTCATCTAAAATTCATTAAATTTGGATGAATATTGACCGAATTTGAATTCCGACTGGATGAAAGCCCAAATTTAGAGGTAAAAGCTACTGCACCAGAACTAGCGGAATTTCTTCAGCTTGACGGTACCATAAGTATTGATTTGTCTACTGTAAAAAAGAAAGCGCGAAGGCAATCGTTCCTCTCCTAGCGCGACGTACGTGCTGTTCAAAGGCACGACGAGGCGATGCTGTTCCGGCCCTCCGTCGGCACGAACGCCAGCGCGATCAGGATGGCCATAAGCCCGACGGGGACCAGCAGCAGTAGCGACGGCGGCGGCGGTAGCGGCGGAAGGACCAGCGGCAAGAACACCAGCAGCGCGGTCAGGCAGAGGAACAGCGCGGCCAGCTCCGTCGTGAAGTATCCCCCCGCCGTCGCGGGGGGCGCCCTCTGTCCTTGCGGCGCCGTCGATGGCTTTTCCTCTGCGCCGCGCGCTCGCCTTCCTCCTCCGCCGCCGGCCATAGACGACCCATTCTTCCTCGCCCTCCTCTCCGTCGACATTCGGCAGTGGACTGTCACAAACTTGAGAATTGCAATGGTGTTTGGAGGAAGATACTACTATCTGATCGTCGTATCAGTAGTAGACGAGTACGACGTAGGAGTACATATAGAAACTATCTAGTAGTAGAAGCTGGGCCTTGCTGCCTGTTGTCTTCCTTGTAATCAAAGATAGCTCTGAATTCGGATGGCGCGAACGCACGATGCCCAAGGACAGATACTGATGTGATGTGGCTGCCCCGGTCCCGGATGCGCAACTGTACTCGTTGCCCAATGGCTTGTGTTGGAGGACAAACCTGAAGATTTGGAGGTCCGGGTGCAATGTAGCCGACGGTTTTACGTTCTTGGGGGAAGCTGGTGGTGGTGCATCTATATTGCTGGTCATCAGGTCATGATCTTTTGACGGCTTTTCCCCTAGTGTGATGCAAGTAGACGAGACAGCCTCACGTGGCCTAAGATTCAGTGGTGTTAAGGTTCCTCCCCCTGGAGAGAATGAAATCCCACCTGCCCAGAAAATCTCGTCTCTGTAGTCTGTATACTCATCAGGTAGGGTACTAGCTTATTGTATATGCCTTGTTGACAGACTCGACTACGGATGATTTGAAGTTATTTAGCTCCCACTCCCAGCAATGAACTCGATGTACTGGCTGCATTGGTAGCCGGTCTTTGCAGGATCTCAAGCGAGATGTCCAGTATCTCTTCGCTGATACTCCCCTTGGCATAGGCATGACAAGATCAACCTAAGGATCAAACCGAAAAGTATGCAATGTGCATGCACCGGATATTTGGTCGATTAAACAAGGCAACCGTGGTGTACTATACTCCCAGAATCGCACATCAGCGTATCTGCTCTTTCAGCAAGGAGCGGTTTGCTTAATGATATATTGTAACTTGAAATAGAGCAACGCATGTTTAGATATCTTTCTAGTAAATCGAGCGCAAGTAGTCCGGGCTTGATTTGGGATGGATTGGACTGGTTCCCTCGCTCCTAGGGACGCATGCACGTACATAATCGCTCGCTTCCATGTGAGTGACTGCGGGCATAGCTCGGGTGTGTTGTGAGCGATGCCGAAACCGGATGATAATCGTAGATTCACAATGGGTTTGCATATATTTCAGCAACCAGGCTCATGGAAGTCTAGATGCAGGCTCAGGGTGATGCCTTGCCTTGAATTAGAGTATGGTGTTTGGTTGCATGTATGAGAGATTTTTTTCCCGTGGCGCAAATTTGGATATATTTTGTTATGTGCATCATGATGGTTGTTCTCACCTTTTTTTGCAAAGATGGTGAACTTAACTCCTAGTTGTGCCTATACCATCACACTTGCAAACAATTCATAAGCATTTTTCTATGCCCAAGAAAAAAAAAAAACTTTCAACATTAAAGTTGTGTGAAAATGATCAGATGAATCAGGTGAACACGGGCAGAAGATGCAATGTGGTTTAGAGAAAAAAAACAATAACATCATGCCTCACTATTCTCTGTAAATATTATCAGAAAGAAGATGTAATGTAGTTTTAGGGAACGGAAACATTGGCATTATGGCTTTAGTTGCAAATTTATCAATTATTATAGAACAGATAAAAAAAATGGCATTCAACTTATTGATGGTATTTTCGTAAGGTAGGAACCTAAATATGCAATGGGTTTCAATTTTTTATATAGTTATGTGCATTTTATGTTTACTTAAAAACCAACAGTTGCAACGCACACACATTTAAATAGTACTCCCTCCATTCCTAAACACAAGACGTTTCATCTTTTTTGAATCTGGTAGATTCACATGTATCTGGACACATTCTGGTGTGCATGTTCACTCATTTCCCTCCGTATGTAGTCCACACTGAAATATCTAAAACATCTTAGATTTATAAACGGAGGGAGTACTCGTTATTGTGAAGAAGTTTTTCGACCAGCTGAACCAGACAAGACCAATATACGGCTTTGCATTTTTTGTTGTTGAGAACTTCTAGCTCGGCATTTTTATTTTTGAGGGGATGCTCGGCATTTTCTGTTTGGGGTTTCCAAAGGCAGTTCCAAAGCCTGGCCCAGCCCTTCTTGGGCTGAATGGGCCACGCCGAAGAAGCAAAGACCCAATTGAGAGGCTTACGGCCAGGCACTCGGCCCAGAACCAATAAACAGTGGATCCCGAAAAGGCAGAAAAAAGTGGATCCCCGACACGAAAATAGCGTCTCATCCCAGGGGCCTGCACGCAAAGGCGCCACCCACGCCGTGTTCCTTTCCTGGCGATCGGCATCCCACCGCTCCACGCCTCCTAGCCAGGATTCCCAAATCCCACCGCTCCTTTAACCCCTTGCCTGCGTCAAACTCGATTCCACTTCTCGTCCGCCTCCCTCCTCCCGCATCTGCTGCTCCGCTCTCGCCCGCCCGCGATCGCCGCCGCCAGCCAGCCGCCATGGACGAGGAGTACGACGTGATCGTGCTCGGCACAGGGCTCAAGGAGTGCATCCTCAGCGGCCTCCTCTCCGTCGACGGCCTCAAGGTCAGCCGCTTCCCCTCACTCCCGATCGATCGCTCGCTTTCCCGGCGCTAGCCGCCTACTTCCGTTGCTCCGGTTTCGAAGGAACCCCGCGCGCGGGGGTGGTTGCTGCTGCTTCCGAGTAGTAGATCGGGCGACGATATTGGCTTGATCCGGGCCTGAGGCCGGTAGATGGGCGATTGTTGCAGCTCTCGCACCGTGGTTCTCTGATAGTCAGAGGAGTTGCTGCGAGAACTTAGGCGGTTGTTGAACTCTGTAGTGATGTGGAGGTAGGGACGCAATCTGTGGTGATCTGGAGGAACGGACGCGGGGGCGTGGCCGAATCGGACTGTGAATTGCAGTGGCGGTGACCCCAGCTGCCGTCTCCATGCCTCAGTTTACGCAAAACGTAGATGTAGTACCCTGTTTTGAAGGGCAGGGTATGAGTTCCCAGAGAAGGGCCTGCTTTGAGTTGTGGTTGCCATGTCTGCCCTTTATGGAAGTGTGATTTTTATAGTGTATTAATTGGGGGGAAATAGTGCAGACCCGAAAATGGCGTTTGGATACATGTCTGTGGTCTGAAGGGGTGCTAAAAATGGTGGTATTGCTAAATGTGTTCTGAAGGATCCTCTTGTGCTTCTGCAGGTTTTGCACATGGATAGAAACGACTACTACGGAGGAGATTCCACCTCTCTCAACTTGAACCAGGCAAGCAACTATATTTCTGTATTTAGTGGTTTGGATTAAAACTGCAATTACCTAGAATGAGGTTATAGATGTCTAAATGAGTACTTTGTTGAAAATATTCTTAACGAAATGAAAGTCACTATGTTTGTTTTGGTAGTTGGTACGGTTGATTTAGTCTTGTGTTTTTTTAGTTATATCTCTTTAATGTTTGTCTGTGTTGCTTACAGCTCTGGAAGAAGTTTAGGGGGGAAGAAAAACCACCGGCACATCTAGGCGCTAGCAGAGAATACAATGTTGACATGGTTCCAAAGGTGTGACATGCCCCTGTCGATTGAATCCATCTTTGTGCTGTCGCAAATATTAACTGAGTATACATTAGGTTTACTTTTTTCCTTGCAAAAATATTTATCAACTTTCTTGTGGTTCGGTTGAGTGAGTGTTTCCAAAATAATGACCGTATTTGCTGCAACACGCTTCTGAACTGGTCCCAGTTGAGGTTCGAAATTGATGGCAATCAGTAAAGATTTGTTGCCTGATTCCTTGATGGGTGTCAAACCAATTAATCTAGAGAGAATAGAAAACGGGTGGATATGATTTCTTCCAGCCGCCATCCGCCACTGATATCGTCCTTGGGAGCCGAGCGACACGGAAGGATGGAGCTATGACCTGCAGCCTTGAGACCTTGACCGCATTGTCTAGGTGGGGATGGATGTTTGGAGAGGATGAAATCAATCGGGAGACTTTCTTCAACCATGTTATTGTTTAGATGGACAGGCGGCGCTTGTGCAAGGGAGATCTGGTCACGATACTATATTTCTGTAGAAGGTTGCAACGTTATTTCCTGTTTGTCTTTTTTTCCCTTTTGAATGGGGATATCTTTGTGCCTAATTATCCGGTTCGTGCATCCATCTCCAATTCTGGATCTCCATCTCCGTTTCGCGAATCGGAGATGTATATCCCACTAGGAAACCCAACTTTTGTTTAGTGGCGAACCTGCTGATCCACGAATCTGGTACTATGCTTCGGAAAGCAGATTGAAGAGTGATGTATGGGACACGCGGAGTGATTCTAGCAGATAGAGGATGCGACACACAAGTTCTATTTGAAAAATTATAACAATTGTCTACTTTGTATTTCATCTATATGGCTGAAAACTGAAACTTTACCTTGTATAGAGGGGCTGTACTACATAATGTCTCGGTGCAATTCAGCACTCACAATAAAAAAAAATTAACGTACACGATAAAATAATATTGAAGTTGCAAAAATATAATTAGTCCATGCTAAATTTAGCATCATACTATGAGGTGTCAATGCCTTCACAACTTCTTCAACAGGCTTGTGACCAAGAAGCACTTTCCATTTTTTTATGTTTGCTTGCATGCTTTGTTTCATTTCCTTAGTCTACCCAGTACTCCAGTAGTACCTATATTATTTAGCACAGCTCACTTTATTTACAGTTTTGATCAATAGCCAATCAGCTCTCACCCTA
Organism: Poa pratensis; assembly: GCA_947311845.1. Lineage (NCBI taxonomy): Eukaryota > Viridiplantae > Streptophyta > Magnoliopsida > Poales > Poaceae > Poa > Poa pratensis. The sequence continues at coordinate 28,185,658 of CAMZMU010000037.1, forward strand.
TGTTGGATCCCTTATCTTGACTCCACAATCCTGATAGTGTTTCACCTTACTTTAGTTTTGAAAGAAACATGTATTGTTATTATCAGTGAACAACAGCTTGGTTCAGATAATGAATGCCACAAGCCTACATGCTATGTAATATATTGCTATGGTAAATGCTTAATAAAAATATTCTCTCTTTCTATCTCTGACCAGTTTATGATGGCAAATGGAACTTTGGTTCGGACTCTCATTCACACTGATGTGACAAAGTATTTGTCATTCAAAGCTGTGGACGGAAGCTATGTCTTCAGCAAAGGAAAGGTATTACTTAGCTTGCCCTCATCGCTCCTATCTTGTTTGGATATCACCTTTGTTGGATCTGAAATAAGCCATTCTTTGATCTCCTATATACGAACACTATTATTTAAACTAATCGCCCACAATCTGTTGCTGTGTTGCGTTTGTATCAGGTTCACAAGGTTCCTGCGACTGACATGGAGGCTCTAAAATCTCCTTTAATGGGCTTATTTGAGAAACGTAGAGCAAGGGGCTTCTTCATTTATGTCCAAGATTACAACGAGGCTGACACAAGAACACATCAAGGATTGGACCTTACGAGGATGACAACTAGAGAGTTGATCGCGTAAGTATCTCATCTGATATGACATCGATGCTAAATCAGTTATTTTTTGGTAAAAAGGACTAGATAAGGAATTTACTTGTTCAGTTCAGTGGCTGAAATTGCAAAAGCTACTTTTGTCTGTCTCATTGTTATGCAATAACACATGCTTGTTGTAACTGCACGTGCATCTTCAGCGTTACCTTTGTTCTTTTCTTTTCTCTTTCAGAAGTAGAGATTGGTGTAGTAATTTACTCTCTTCTGAGAAAATCAGTAAAGTTGCAGAACATTTCAGTATCATGTACTCTTCTGCATTCTCCATTTTGTGGAACGATATCACATTATCACTTGTTACCTCCTGCATCACAGTGGATCTTATTTTTTGTTTGTTATTTGTTTCCAGGAAACACGGATTGAGTGATGATACTATAGATTTCATTGGCCATGCGCTTGCTCTTCACAGGGATGATCGCTACCTAAGCGAACCAGCACTTGATACTGTTAAAAGAATGAAAGTATGTCCTGGCTGAAGATTTTTTACATATTTTTTCTTAAGAAGATAGATGGTTTGTGACTTGTTAACATCATTATAACTTCTATGATCTGCTATCCTCTGTGTATTTCTTATTTGGTGATAATTTTGCTATTTAAATATATTTTATTGATGGACTAATAATATTTCGCTGCTTGCTGCTAGCTCTATTCGGAGTCTCTTGCACGGTTCCAGGGAGGCTCACCGTATATTTACCCGTTGTATGGGTTGGGTGAGCTGCCACAGGTCAGTCGTTTTTATTTCATTTAGCTAATATATTTTGCACTGCATGATGTGCCTTTAAGATGCTTTTGTGCTAAAAGTGCCATCTTACTGTTTAGGCTTTTGCACGTCTAAGTGCTGTTTATGGTGGTACTTATATGTTACATAAGCCAGAGTGCAAGGTAGGTCTTGTCTCTTCCTTGCTAATCATTCATTCCATTTGTGTGTGAATTCTTTTACCCAATACACGCTTTTGCAGGTTGAATTTGATATGGAGGGGAAAGTGTGTGGTGTTACATCAGAAGGTGAAACTGCTAAGTGCAAGAAGGTTGTCTGTGATCCTTCTTACTTGCCCAACAAGGTAGACATCACTGTTTTAATTGGTGCTATACTTCTGTTTGCATATCTTTATACCAAATCCACTGAAATTCTTATGTTCCATATGAACTTACTGAAGTTTTAAACCTTCAATGTTTGGTCTCTTATAATTCTCATTGCCTACTTACTATTTTGCTACGTAGCATTCTTACGTATTGAGGTTTACTCGGTTTGTGAACAGGTAAGAAAGATTGGGAAAGTTGCACGAGCAATTGCTATCATGAGCCACCCAATTCCAAGTGCAAATGATTCTCACTCGGTTCAGATTATTATACCACAAAAGCAACTTGGGCGCAAGTCAGACATGTGGGGACATCCTTCCTGTCTCATTTCTCAAATACTTTTTACCTGATGAATTTCTAAATTCAGTGTCCATTGCTTCATTGTGACATTTATGTTGTTTATGTTTCTTAGGTATGTCTTCTGTTGCTCGTACACGCACAACGTTGCGCCAAAAGGGAAGTTCATTGCATTTGTGTCTGCTGAAGCAGAGACTGATAATCCACAGTCGGAACTAAGGGCTGGAATTGATCTACTTGGTCCAGTAGATGAACTGTTCTTTGATATGTATGACAGATTCGAACCAGTCAATGAACCATCTCTTGATAATTGCTTTGTCTCATCGGTATGTTATCCACTATATGAGAATACAGTGGTCAAATCTCATATATTAGATGTTCATGACAGCTTTTTTCTTTGCAGAGTTATGATGCTACTACTCACTTTGAGACAACTGTGACAGATGTTCTTAATATGTACACATTGATTACTGGAAAGGTACGCTTGAGATTCACTCTTGCCCTTTTTTTAGATGATTCGCTCTTACCTTTGTAGTGCTGGTGAGCAATTATTTGTCTCTGTTATTGTGGTGTCGAGATTTTAGAACTTGTTCCCAAGTTCTACTTTTATTTTGTTCACGAGCAATTCCTTGTTCGTCCCCTTTTGTCTATAGAATCGGGACAACAAAACTAGTTCATCCTTTATATCTAGCTCTTAGACATTAGCAACTTGGTACTACAAAATTCACATTTTTATGGGTCCGAAAGCTGTTTAGGCATATAACTCTTGTGTTTTTCTTGCAGACTGTGGATCTTAGTGTTGATCTTAGTGCTGCCAGCGCTGCTGAAGAATACTAGATCTTATCAAACCCAGCATTTCTTCAAGACAGTACTTCCTAGAGGAATTCCACACGACTCCAACTGCCATGTTGTTCTTAGGGGTTCAGGTCCATGCCTGCTAGCACCACTATGCAAAATCGTTGGCTGTGGAATGGTGGTGGTTTCCTTCGTTAACTTCCATGTTGATCGACTGGTGTAAACACTATTCTGTGGTTACATTGGCTCTAGCATGTTCATGTTCCTCCTGTCGATGTATTCTACCGTTACACATATGGGTGTTTTGACGTATTTTCCTTCTCAGTAAGGCCAGTGTGTGGTTTATATTTTCTTCTTACAAGAAAGTAAGCATGCAGATGGTCGTCTTGAAATGTTACACGAGGAAGCAGGTCTCGAACACAAGGAAGTCTCTGAATATAACGTGGTTTGGTTGATTCGTAGCTGCTGTAAATCTTTTCCATAAAGATCGGGAGGAAGAAATATTGCCGCACTCATTCAGACAACAGGACCGCTGTAGATAATAGATAAGAGGTTGTTTGGAACCCATCATTTCGAGCTGGAATCATGGAATTCATTTGTGATTCCATGCTCAACCTGTTTGGCTGGCATGGAATTGACATGTCATTTCATTTGGAATTCCAGCAAATGCCTATTATGTGTTATGGCAATTCCTATCCCTAACCTTGTCATTTCACTTTCCAAATGATGCCATCATTTCATTTCTGTCAAATGAAATGAAATGATGGGTGCCAAACGAGCTCTAAGAGATAAATGAAAGGAATTGTTAGGAAACTATTCCTACCGTGTCCGTGCTGCATATTTCCCTTCCAGTATTAGCCTCCGTGTTCTTAAGTTTTTTTTGCATTGAAGTTACGTGTATATCTTTGCTGCATTTCATGCTTTTGGCTTTTCTGTTGGGGGTAGGGCTAACGGACGGGCGACCGCCCCCTGTCGGAATAGGAAGGAGATGAGGGATGTCGGAAGAGGAGGGAGGAGGAAAAAGGACGCCGACACCGCACCGACGCCCCCAACCTAGCAAACAACCCACTGCCAACCCACGGCCGGCAGAACTCCACCTTGGCCTACTCAAATTGCCGCCTCCACTGGTCCTCCGTCGCCCCAACCATCCTTCTAATCCCCACTGCACCTCCTTTTTCCGGTGCCGGCGAGCTGTACCCCGCATGATGCGGGTTGGGTCCCTATTTTCACGGATTGAGGACGGATGAACGAGAAACACGGAGAACACGAAGAACACAAGAGGGGAAAAGTCAAACACAAGATAATTAGCAAAACAACACGGACGAAATCAACCGGTAACAAGTCCCCAAGGGCAGCCCCCGATTCTCAATCTCCAAGCAACCTTACTCTTAGGATTGTTTCTCTCACCGGTCAATCCCACCGGTCCAATCTAGTCACTCAAAGAGGAAGGATTGGCAAGTAATCGCAACTACAAGAAGAAGCCTTGAATCCATTAGAGGGATCTTCTCCACAAGGGGAGGCCTTGATTCATCTCCTCAAGGGGAGGTCTTGATTCATCTCCATAGGAGGCAACACCAACAAGGGGTGGAAATGAGCAAAGTTCAACTCAAGTCTAATCTCAGTCAGTGGGAGGCACCTATTTATAGTCTAGATGCGAAAAGATAGATGAGTGGCTAGGATTACATGGCTCAAGGGCCAACTCAGCACACAGGCTCGCGCAGCCCCGGTAGTACCGGAGGGAATGGGTCGGTAGTACCGACGAAGGTCAACTCAGCTTGCCAGGTTGCGCAGGCCGGTAGTACCGGCGGTGTTGGTCCGGTAGTACCGGATCGAATTCCGGTAGTACCGCTTAAGTTTTGCCGAGACACCCGTAGCTCCGGAGATTCAGCGGTAATCGCTCCGGTAGTAGCGCCGGTAGTACCGCGCGGCTCCGGTAGTACCAGATGGTTGCCGGCGGTAGTAACGGCCCCATGGTTTTCTTGCTCTTCATCCTCTTCTTCTTGGCTCAATCCTTGTCCATCTTCATCACTTGGTGGGGTAGCTTCATGAGGGTTGTACCTTAGCACACACAAGGTATCCGAATGAAGTAGCAAACCATTCAAAGGGGTGTCGAAATCACACATAGAGAGGAGCGAGGTCACCTTTTCATGAAGTGGCTTGACTCTTGATCTTGTCATTGTACCATTTGGTGGTGTTGGTGTTGTGTGCCTAGGTTGCACTACATCATCTCCCCCCCTTGGGAAAGAGTCGTCCTCGACTCTTCGCTTTCATCATCACTTGAGTTCCCATGGTAAGGCGAGATGTCGTCTACGTTGAAGGTGTCATGTATGTCGTACTTGGACTTTGGGATGTCAATCTTGTAGGCATTGTCGTTGATGCGTTTGAGAACCTTGAAAGGGCCATCTCCTCTTGGTGCTAGCTTGGACTTTCTCTCGTCGGGGAAGCGATCTTTGCGTAGATGTAGCCAAACAAGGTCTCCTTTTTCAAAGATCATGGCGCGCTTGTGCTTGTTCATCTTCGTAGCATGGGCTTCATTGTGCTTCTCTAGCGTGGTTCTTGTGTCTTCATGTAGTTTCTTCATATAAGCGGCGCGCGTGTCGAAGTCCATGTTGACTTGCTCACGGAGTGGAAGTGGTAGCATGTCTAGCGCGGTGTCGGGGTTGTAGCCATAGACGACCTCAAAGGGTGTTCTCTTTGTTGCGCGGTGTAGTGCTCGATTGTAGGCGAACTCGGCGTGTGGGTGATGCACCTAAAATGCATCTACTTTTCCAAGCACTTTGCTTCATAATTTGCTCCGGAATCTTCCCATATTTGAATAAAACTGCTGAATCTGACGCTGTTTTTAGCAAAGTCTCTTTTCTGGTTGTTTTTGCAGGAAATTAAATCGGAGAAAAATACCACGTCAATTTTTATGGAAAAGAAGGGCATCGTGCAAAAGATGGACACGAGGAAGCGTCCGAGGGCCAAAAGAGTGGGCCCCACGCGGCCAGATTCCTTGGCCGCGTGGGCCCACCCATCTGGGGCCTCGGGCACCGCCTCTCCTTCGGCTTTCGCGTACCCCCTCATATATACGAAAAAGTGGCTGACCTAGAAGGAGGAGCTTTCGCGAAACAGACGCCGCCGCCACCACGATCTTCGTTTTCGGAGACAGATTGATCCAGGATTTCTCCCCGGAGGAGGGATCCGGAGGCCGTCTTCACCGCCATCTTCACCGCCTTCATCTCCATCGACCATGAGCTCCTTCACCATCACCATGTGTGAGTAGTCCGCTGTAGGCATGAGGTGGATGGGGATTGGATGAGATTGATCATGTAATGATACCCGTTGTCCGAGATCTTAGGGGTTTATCTTGAGGATATTTTTGTATTGTGTTGATGCACTTATGCTATGTTTAATGCTTGCTACTAGGGCCCGAGTGGCATGATTTCAGTACTGAACTTATTTTGCCCCATCATATATTTGAGTTTGGTATTTATCTGCAAAGTGTATCACCTGCTATTATGTTGAACCTGCGAACCCTAAAAGTGACATATAGGGAAAACAAGGGGGAGATGTTTTAGTTTGAGGATTCTATGTGTTCATGAAGTGTTAATGCGTTGTTCCGGGCTATTCGAAAGGGTAGACCTTAATTACCTGTAGTTCCAAGTTGGCCCCGGTGAAATGGGCAGGTAGGACAATAGATGTTGTGCAAATTCTCTTGGTTAGTACGCACAACTATTTACGGAACACATACCTACATATATCGGAGTTAGAGATAAGTCCCATTGCTATTTGTATCTTATTATATGATCAATCTTATTCATGCAACACCCCGCTATCACCTCATGCCTACGTTTTAAATCTCTGAGTTACACTTTCACTTTTCCGGTGAAAACTGGGAAACCCTTGTTTACTACTGCTGTTTTATTTTGCTTGCTTGAATCATCCTACTGCCATAACTATCACTGCTGCAAGTTTATTGATATACAGGTGTGGTTGAGAGTGACGCCTCAATTGCTAAAGTCTTATTGGTATTCTTGTGTTCCCCTTGAGTCGAACTATAAATTTGGGTAATACTTCCCAACGAAGATTTCAACGATCCCCTATACTTGTGGGCATCAAGACATTTTCTGGCGCCGTTGCCGGGGAACCTAGCTTTATTGGTAAGACAACTTGTTATCATTTATTTGCTGCACTTGCTTGTTCCCAACTATGGGAAAGGAAAAGAATACTCCGAAGGAAGTAAGGCCTTCAACTACTCGTAGAGGTACTGATTTGCCAAGTAGGCCAAACTTTTCACCTAATGTTGCTTCTGCTATTAAGAAGAAAGAAAAAGCTTTATCTAGTTCACCATTGTCTAAGATGTCTACTAGTATTGAAAATAATTTAATATGTGGTAGCGTAGACAAAGAAGTGACACCTGAAACATCTGAGATAACTGAAACACTGAATTGCCTGAATTACCTGAATCTGCTATTGTTGAAAATGTGGAGTCTGAGTTGGAAGATATTGAATATTGTGATGATGAACATGAAACTTCTTCTGAGGAAGAAGATGCATTTACTATGGCTTTTATGGATTCGAATTATGATAAATTGGATAAACTTGATAGCTATAAAAATTCTCCTCTTGATGATTATTTCCCTGTTACTAAGAAAATGAATGCTCCAGCTATTAAAATTAAAGATAAAGATTATGAGTTTAGTGTTGATCCTGAAATAATTGAAAAAGCTGAGAAGTTTAAGTTTTATGGGAGAGATGATGAGTTTCCTTTTGAACACATTGCTGTTTTGCATGATTTATCTGTGCTATTTGGTAAAGATGAAATCCACCAACGCTATTATTTCTTAAAGTTGTTTCCTTTTACCTTGGGAGGAAATGCTAAAACTTGGTATAATCATTTAGAACCTGGATCTATTACTAGTAAAGAGGAATGCTTGCAGCTATTCTATAATAAATATTTCCCTTCAGATAAGATCCATGGTTTAACTATTGAGATTAGCAACTTTTCACAGAAAGAGAAGGAGGATCTACCCCAAGCTTGGGGGAGGTACAGTAAGATGGTTAGGAAATGTCCTACCCATGGCTTCAAGAGTAATGAAATACTTGATATATTTTACAATGGACTAACTGAAAACACTAGAGGCTATCTTGATAGTATTGCAGGTAATGTTTTCAGGGAAAGGACCGTTGATGAAGCAACTGAGTTATTGGAGACTATCTCTAGAAATTATGAAGATTGGAATATTGAAGAGATAGATGGAAAAGAGATATTTCCAGAGAAGAAAGGAGGCATTCTTAAGTTAAACAAAGAGACAATGAAAGAAGCTTCCAAGGCTATTAAAGAGAAGGGAATTAAAACCTCTCATCTCAAGGAATTATCTGAAATGGGTGTTAAACTTCCTATTGATCAACCATGTTTTCCAATCCAAGTCAATGCTATTAGCTCTATGGAAGGTAATGAAAAGGTAACACCTCCTATTGATGTATCATACGTTAATGATTTTGCTTATCATAACAATCCTGAGGAGCATGTATTAGAATGAGTATTATGGAAAACTCTCATAAAATTAAATTTCTTCGTGAAAATTTAAATGCTAGTGTGGGAGAGGTTAGAAGAATTATTAAACATTGTGAGATGATGAATAATCAAGTTGAACAAATGGTTTCTCTTCAAAATCAATTGTATGCAAATCTTATTGAGAAGAAACAGGTTTGTGGAGTTAATACTAGAGGTGGTGCAAGTACTCAGGATCCTGACTATCCTGAAGACCATCCCAAGAGGAAAGAGCAAGAGGCTCTCAAGAAGAAATCTTCTGCAGGAAAATCTCCCAATGAAAACGAAGATATTGATGATTCTCAAGAACAAGATAAGGATATTTCTATTTCTGATGCTGAGACTGAAGATGATAATAATGAAGAAGAGGAATCATCTCCACCTGAAGAAGAACAACATGAAGCTGAAAATATTGAAGAACCTGAACCTCCTGAAAAAGAAGACCCTCAACCATCTATTGAGAAGAATAAAAAGAAGAAGCATCCAAATCAACAAAAAGGTAAAGAGAGGGATCCATGGGTACAAAGACCCATACCATATCCCCAAGAGGTAATGAAATCTTTGGATGATGCTAGGTTTGAGAAATTTCTTGAGTTGATTAAAACTTTATGTTTGCAAATTCCTCTTGTTGATGCTATTAAAATTCCTCCATATTCAAAATATATGAAAGATATTGTCACTAATAAAAGGAAGATACCTACTGATGCAATTACTGCTATGCTTGCTAATTATTCATTTGAGGGGAAATTGCCTGAAAAGCGTGGAGATCCTGGTATTCCAACTATTCCTTGTCATATTAAAGAAACTTATGTGAAATATGCATTATGTGATTTAGGAGCTGGTGTTAGTGTTATGCCTTTTTCTTTATATAAGAAACTTAACCTGAATAAATTGGTTCCAACTGAAGTTTCATTGCAAATGGCTGATAAATCAACTGCTGTGCCTATAGGTATATGTGAGGATGTTCCTATCTCTATAGCTAATGTGTTAATTCCTACAGACTTTGTTATATTAGAAATGCCTGAGGATGATAATCTATCTATTATTCTTGGAAGACCCTTTTTAAACACTGCAGGAGCTGTGATAAATTGCACTGAGAGCAAAGTGACATTTAATGTCAAAGGAAATGAGCATACTATCTATTTTCCCAAGAAGAATCCTGTTACAATGATAAACAAGAGTGTGAATTCTATTCAAAGAAATACTATTATGATTGGAAGCTTTGAATTGCACTACCACCTCCTGCACCAAAGTATGCTACCTTGATGATTGGAACTATTCCAATCAAATATGAGGTATCTTGAATTTCTTCTTTATATATATAAAATAAGAATCATGTATTATATCTTTTACATATTATTAATGAGACTTGATCAACCTCATTACTAATGTGGAAATGATGAAAACTTGATTCCCATAAAAATTTGTATTGCATTTTAATTTTATTTATCCTAGAGTTTTGGAGTATATGCATAATCATAATTATTTCAGAGTTCAGAAATTCCAGAATATGAAGTTTGAAAAATTCTCTTCAGAAAATTTTCTCGAAAAATTCCAGAAAAATTTGGAGGTAAGTTATTTTACCAGAGGGACCAACAGCCAAAAGTGGGACACCAGGAGGCCACCAGGGACCAAAAGAGGGTGTCCCACGCGGCCAGATTCCTTGGCCGCGTGGGACCCACTAACTTTGGCCCCAGGTGGAGTTAGGTGAGTGCCCTGTGCCCATCTCCTTCCCCTCGACAGAAAACCAGCTCCAGGTATTTTTCCCAAATTTTCCCGAGCTCCTTCTTCCTGCTATCCTTGGATCTCCAAGTTTAGGGCAGATTTTTCAAATCTGTTTGGTGGGATTGCTCCTTGGTATGTGACTCCTCCACCCATCCAATTACTTTTTGTTCTTATGCTTTATGTATGAAGTATTTTGCTGCACTAGGTGTCACCTAATATGCTTGAGAAATCCATGGATTTAAGTTTTCTAGTTGATATTGATGCATGATATTGATGTGGAGACTAGTTATGGATGGCTCAATGTTGTTTTAGAGTGTTACATCTTAATTTTTGTTGGATATTATTTTTGGACAGCAAGGTTTCATCATGAACAAAGGTAAAGGATTGTTTGGGATGACTTCGAGACCAAGGAGAAGATCATCTAGAGTTTCCGAGAATTATGATGACAACCACCTTTGGGAGGATGGTGCGGTATATGCAGGGGAGAGGCTTCGGATTCATGCAACAAAATGGCAAGACCCCGTGGTTCTTGATCATTGGGGGATAAAGGAGGACTTCAACGCCTTCGCCGCTGCAGCTGGCTTACTCGAGTTCTCCCTTCATCCACGGAACACATACGAGGAACTCTCGCGAGAATTCCTCTCCACATTCCGGTTCGAGGGCCCCGAAAACTACAAACACAGTAAGAAAAGTAAGCCACCGTCTCCCACCTTTGTCATTAAATTTACTATGAGGGGGCAGCGCTTGGTTATGTCATTAGATGAGTTCTGCAAAGCTATTCGCGTAGAGAACACGGGTAGTTGGGAGGAGACCCGTGCTGATTCTAACCAAGAACTTGTTGCTTTTTGGCGTAGTATTTCTGTGAACATTCCTGATAGACTTAATAGGGGTAAATTCACTTGCATACAGCACCCCGGTTTGAGATACTTTGCCTTGTTCCTTGCAAGAGGATTTATTGCTAGAGATAACACTTCTGCTTGCACTGGACCCATGATTTATTTACTTAAATGTGCAAAAGAGAACATACCGTGTGAGTATAACTTGGGAGTAATTCTTGCTAGGTCCTTGCACTTGGCTGTGAGGAGGAATAATACTGATTACACTCCTATTTATGCTGGTGCCATTGCTACTTTAGTATATGAGCACATTAAGGAAGAGAGAGGTTTTGATAATAACATGGGTAGCCTAGTGAGAGAGTCTAATTTACTTGATTTTACTTTGACTTCTCGCATGGAAATGAGTGAGAGGCATGAGGATCATTATATGTATAGCTATAAGAGTTCTAATGGACAAAATGTGTCCATTAGGCTCCCTCGTGCTGACCTTTTTGACAGGATACCGGGAAGTGGACCGTGGAGGAGGTGCAACCTCAAGAGGAGCCCCAATATCCAGGAATGCAAGGCTACCAATATGGTTACTTCCCTGGAGATGGAAGTGGTGGGTACGATTACCATCCGGGATACTAGCTTGATCGCAAGCTTGGGGGAGTACTTCTCTCCCTTTCCATTCGTTGTTTTATATCACTTTTATCTTGTTATGTTTTAGTTTCTTGTTCTGAAAATCACAAAAACACAAAAAGATTTTATTTGTTTCTTTTGCTTATTTACTTCTGGTCATTTACTTTATGCATCTAAAAACTAAAAAGAACAAAAATATTTTCGTTTTCTTGAATCCAAAGTAAAAACGGAGGTGCAGGAATTGCTGAAATCTGCTCACTGTTTTTTTTTTTCTGTAACTCCGAATGAGCTAAAATTTTAACCACTACTGCAACTTTTCATAACCTATGCACCCGTAAAATATGAGATTATTCTGAGGTGTTTAGGTAGGGCAAAAACAGTTCTGTATGCAGTAACGTTTTATGGCAGATTTGAGTTTTTATTGCGCAGTTCAAGTTGGGAGAGGAGAACAACGATGATGAGTTGATGTGCATGAAGTGGATGAAAGGTATGACACCTTTGCCGTGCTTATGTGGACTTTTTAATAACAGCAAGTGCGCACATCATAGTTTCTTTAACATCTAGGGAAGTGGTAGCAAATGTTTATCTTCTCCGTGTTCTAGTATGTTATATGATGATGCAAGTGAGATATTATTTAGTGACAACACTTGGCTGTGGATTGAGTAACTGTGGCTCTAAACAAAGGTCTACGCATCCCATTGTGCTTGCTAAACTTGCCAACCAAAGAGAAAGTAAAAGAGTTTTTCAAATGTTAAACATGAAGTCATATGCTTGACAAGCTTAGGGGTTGGGAGTTAACTTATATGTGCTGACACATAGAAAGCTTTCAACATTGCACTAAATTACATTTAGTTGATATCATGTACTTTTGTTTATGGATGCTTATCATGGTGCCAAATAAATGCGGAAACTTAGTAAGTTTGAGGAGTGGGTATAAATGGCTAGAGAGACGCCTGGGCCGCCAACCTAAGCCATGCATCATTCATGGTGGAAATTTACAGCGTACCAAAGTGAACATTCAGTGATGCACTTCATAATAAAAAGCTACACAAATAGTAAATAAAAGAGTGCTGAGATTGTTCATTGTCTGTTTGTCTTGTCGTTTTGACATGGGCTTGTTCCATGTCCTGGGACAAGAGGTACCCCAGTTGACGCTCTTGATGACGCTATTATTACTTGCAATGACTTAGAAACTTAAACTTGCTTTGTGGCCCGAGTTGAGTAACACCGTGGTGTAGGTACTCGTATTCACGGGGCATGAGGCTCTCAACCATTAGTTGGTCAAGCATATGAGTCATAATAGGGAACACCAAATGGATTGATAAAACTGAGAGCAAGGTTGTAAGCACAATGAGTTCACTAGTCAATAAAAGAAAGAATCGAAAGATCTCAAAAATCTTGACATGATTCAATCAAAAGCGATGCAAGAACCTTTGTCTATTTCTACAGTTGGGCAAACTCATCCAAGTGCTGACACTTCATGTTATTTCTCTTGCAACAAATATAAATGCTTTAACACTGATTAGATGCACCTTTGCTAGCATTTTGTTATTTGTTATGGAAGTTATGTTTTGAATACTTGTTGGTATTAAACGGTGTTACATATGCAATGCAAAGTTCTTGTCAAAGTCTTTTTATCGCTTCTGCACTATGTTTGAGTTGTTCGAGGACAAACAACGAGCTAAGCTTGGGGGAGTTGATGCACCTAAAATGCATCTACTTTTCCAAGCACTTTGCTTCATAATTTGCTCCGGAATCTTCCCATATTTGAATAAAACTGCTGAATCTGACGCTGTTTTTAGCAAAGTCTCTTTTCTGGTTGTTTTTGCAGGAAATTAAATCGGAGAAAAATACCACGTCAATTTTTATGGAAAAGAAGGGCATCGTGCAAAAGATGGACACGAGGAAGCGTCCGAGGGCCAAAAGAGTGGGCCCCACGCGGCCAGATTCCTTGGCCGCGTGGGCCCACCCATCTGGGGCCTCGGGCACCGCCTCTCCTTCGGCTTTCGCGTACCCCCTCATATATACGAAAAAGTGGCTGACCTAGAAGGGGAGGAGCTTTCGCGAAACAGAGCGCCGCCGCCACCACGATCTTCGTTTTCGGAGACAGATTGATCCAGGATTTCTCCCCCGGAGGAGGGATCCGGAGGCCGTCTTCACCGCCATCTTCACCGCCTTCATCTCCATCGACCATGAGCTCCTTCACCATCACCATGTGTGAGTAGTCCACTGTAGGCATATGAGGTGGATGGGGATTGGATGAGATTGATCATGTAATGATACCCGTTGTCCGAGATCTTAGGGGTTTATCTTGAGGATATTTTTGTATTGTGTTGATGCACTTATGCTATGTTTAATGCTTGCTACTAGGGCCCGAGTGGCATGATTTCAGTACTGAACTTATTTTGCCCCATCATATATTTGAGTTTGGTATTTATCTGCAAAGTGTATCACCTGCTATTATGTTGAACCTGCGAACCCTAAAAGTGACATATAGGGAAAACAAGGGGGAGATGTTTTAGTTTGAGGATTCTATGTGTTCATGAAGTGTTAATGCGTTGTTCCGGGCTATTCGAAAGGGTAGACCTTAATTACCTGTAGTTCCAAGTTGGCCCCGGTGAAATGGGCAGGTAGGACAATAGATGTTGTGCAAATTCTCTTGGTTAGTACGCACAACTATTTACGGAACACATACCTACATATATCGGAGTTAGAGATAAGTCCCATTGCTATTTGTATCTTATTATATGATCAATCTTATTCATGCAACACCCCGCTATCACCTCATGCCTACGTTTTAAATCTCTGAGTTACACTTTCACTTTTCCGGTGAAAACTGGGAAACCCTTGTTTACTACTGCTGTTTTATTTTGCTTGCTTGAATCATCCTACTGCCATAACTATCACTGCTGCAAGTTTATTGATATACAGGTGTGGTTGAGAGTGACGCCTCAATTGCTAAAGTCTTATTGGTATTCTTGTGTTCCCCTTGAGTCGAACTATAAATTTGGGTAATACTTCCCAACGAAGATTTCAACGATCCCCTATACTTGTGGGCATCAGTGGGATACACTCTTCCCAATTCTTCAAGTTGGGCTTGATCAACACACGAAGGAGTGTGGATAGGCTTCGGTTCATCACTTCGGTTTGACCATCGGTTTGAGGGTGGTATGCGGTCGAGAATAGTTGCTTGATTCCCATCTTGGCCATCAATGTCTTCCAAAATTAACTCACGAACTTGACGTCACGATCCGACACAATGGTCTTGGGTACTCCATGAAGACGGACGATTTTCCTAAAAAAACAAAGTAGCAATATGTGAAGCATCGTCGGTCTTGTTGCATGGTATGAAGTGTGCCATCTTTGAGAATCGATCAATGATGACAAAGATGGAATCCTTGTTTGTTTTAGTGCGTGGAAGTCCTAAGACAAAATCCATAGCAATGTCGGACCATGGGTGATGTGGAATAGGCAAAGGTGTGTATAAGCCATGAGAGTTTAGAGTAGACTTAGCTTTGAGATATGTTGAACATCGTCGAACCAAGCGATCCACATCCCGGTACATCCTTGGCCAATAGTAGTTTGTGGAGAGCATTGCGAAGGTCTTGTCACGTCCAAAGTGTCCCATTAAGGCGCCTCCATGCGATTCCTTCAAAAGGACCAAACGAAGCGAAGACTCGGGTATGCATAGTTTGTTAGCCTTGAACAAAAATCCTTTGTGCAAATAGAAATCATCAATGCCTTTATGTTCCGTGCACATGGCAAAAATTGGACCAAAGAAAGTGTTCGTGGCATAAAGATTCTTGATCTCATCCAAACCCAAAACATTGATTTCAAGATGCGTAAGTAGGTTGGTTTTGCGGGATAGAGCATCCGCGACAACATTCTCTTTGCTCTTTTTGTACTTGATGACATAGGGAAAGGATTCGATGAACTCAACCCACTTAGCATGTCGTTTGTTTAAACTTGTTTGAGTTTCAAAAACTTCAAGGACTCATGGTCAGAGTGGATGACAAACTCCTTAGGATGAAGGTAGTGTTGCCAAATATCTAAAGTTCGAATCAAAGCAAACAATTCCTTGTCATAGATGGGGTAATTCAAACGTGCTCCATCAAGTCTTTCGCTATGGTAAGCAATTGGTCTACCATTTTGCATAAGCACGGCTCCAATGCCTAAACCACTAGCATCACAATGAATTTCAAATGTTTTTGAAAAATCCGGTAAAGCAAGAAGGGGAGCTTCGGTTAACAACCTTTTGAGCTCATTGAAGGCAAAATCTTGCCCATGGCACCAAATGAATGGTACATTTTTCTTGGTAAGTTCATGAAGAGGGCAAGCAATGGTGGAAAAGTTCACAATAAAGCGGCGATAGAATCCGGTAAATCCAAGAAAACGTCTCAACTCAGCAAGTGACATAGGAAATGGCCAATTGCGAATTGCATTGATTTTTGTTTCATCAACTTCAACTCCATTGGAAGAAACAACAAAGCCCAAGAAAACAAGCTTGTTGGTTGCAAAGGTGCATTTGGAAATATTGGTATAAAGCCGTTCATTGCGAAGAGCCAACAAAACTTGAGCAACATGTGAAGTATGCTCATC
Organism: Poa pratensis; assembly: GCA_947311845.1. NCBI lineage: Eukaryota > Viridiplantae > Streptophyta > Magnoliopsida > Poales > Poaceae > Poa > Poa pratensis. The sequence goes on from CAMZMU010000037.1 coordinate 28,201,802, forward strand.
CAAAGATTTGCTATAGATCAAGATGTCATCAAAGTATACCACAACAAATTTTCCAATGAAAAGTCGCAAAACATGGTTCATAAGACGCATAAATGTGGAAGGTGCATTGGAAAGATCAAATGGCATGACTAACCATTCATAAAGGCCAAGTTTAGTTTTGAAAGCGGTCTTCCATTCGTCACCTTCACTCATTCGTATTTGGTGGTATCCACTCTTAAGATCGATTTTGAAAAATATAGTTGCACCACATAGCCCGTCCAACATGTCATCGAGGCGCGGGATAGGGTGTCGATACCTTACGGTGATGGCGTTGATGGGGCGACAATCCATGCATAGGTGAAGCGTGTTGTCGGCCTTGGGGACGAGGATCATGGGCACGGCGCACGGACTCAAGCTTTCTCGGATGTGACCCATGGAAAGGAGCTCTTGTATTTGCCGCTCAATTTCCTTGGTCTCCTCGGGTTGGTGCGATATGGGGCACGGTTCGGTAGAGGGGCGCCGGGGATGAGGTCGATGCGGTGCTCAATGCCGCGTAGAGGAGGTAGTCCCGGTGGCACTTCTTGTGGAAACACGTCTTCAAATTCCTGCAAAAGAGACATCAAAGGCGGAGAAAGGTTTGTGAAGTTGTTAGTTAAAGAAACCTCTCCCTTGCATATGAGGACATAGTGGAGGGTGGATGGATTTTCTCTCAACTCTCTCATCTCTCTTTTGGTGGCAAGCAAGGACATGCCTTGTGGAACTCTCTTAGTATGTGTACTCTCATTTGGCTTTTGGCACTCACTCACTTTTTGGTGGATCTCTCTCACCACTCTTCTCACTAGAAACTTTCTCTTGTTGTGCTCTTGCTATTGTCTTGGCGTTGTCGGCAATTACTTGGCTTGGTGTCATGGGACGAAGTTCTTGTTGTTGCTCTTGAAGCTATAGTAATTGGCCCTTCCATCATGCATTGCACCCTTGTCATATTGCCATGAGCGTCCAAGAAGCAAGTGACAAACGAACATAGGCACAACATCACAATCAACGGTATCCTCATATGCTCCAATCTTGAAGGACACTTGCACCATGTGTTGGATCTTGAAGGATCCGGAATCGCTCAACCATTACACATGGTATGGGTGTGGATGCTTCTTGAACTTCAAGTTGAGCTTATCACAAAGCTCTTTACTAGCCAAGTTGTCGCAACTTCCACCATCGATAATGACCTTGATAGACTTTCCATTGATTCTCGCTCTTGTTTGGAACAAATTGCATCTTTGGTCTTCTTCCACTTGGACATTGGTGGTCAATGCTCTTGCCACAACCAAGGAAGGGTTGTTATCGCCATCACAATAGATGTCATTGGAATCTTGTTCAACATGTTTTGTTGCGGTGGCGTGGTTCAAACTAGGGATGAAAACAGAGCGGATACAAACGGAACTGAGTGATGCCACATTTGTTTTCATATTTTTTAACGGAAACGAATATGGAAATCCCGGAAACAAATACAAAAGAGATATTACCGAAAACAGATACGGACCGAATACGACACAAATATGGAACAGAAAACGGATATTTATCGGAACAATGAGACCCTTGAATCAAGTAGGAAAACTCAAGAAACTATGGCTATGACCACTGGACTACTACTTAAAACGTCTGAATATAAACAACTAACCAAACACGTGACGTGAGCACCTAAGAAAAACCAAACACGTGAGCTACAAGTTGAATATGAAGGTAGTAACAGATTGACAGCCGCACTACAGCGTCACGAAGGACCCTAACCCTAGTGCGGCATGGTGAATGACTGAATGGTGATATGGGAACGACTGAGAAATTAGGTCGGAGTAAAACGTGCTATGTTATCTTGACTCGCTCGGATTAGATCAGGGTATTTTATTTTAGCTGGCCGCTCCTTGCGTTGGGCCTTGCCACTACTATTCATGGCCTGATAGATTGGGCTAACTCAGTGTAAAAACGGAAATTTCCGTATATGCGGAAACGGAAATTCCGTTTCCGTGGTTATTCCGCCGGAATATGGCGTTCCGTATTTGTTTCCGTTTCCGTATAAAATTTTCTGTTTCCGTTTCCGTTCCGTGAAATTCCGTTTCCGTTTCCATATTTTCGTTTTGTTTCCGTATTTCCACGGAAAAGTCGAAAACTTTCCGTTCCATTTTCATCCCTAGTTCAAAGCATGGTACTCATCTTCACTCATCGACTCATATTCTCCCATGTCGTTGACAACCATGACCTTGTTTGTGCACGCAAAGGATTTGTATCCTTGTCCTCCACACTTGAAGCATTGCAATCCTCTTGTGCCGACGGAAGATCTTTGAGGTGTGTTGCTTGAGGGAGGTGCCTTCTTGAAAGGTTGAGTAGCTTGAGTGGATGGTGTAGAAGCTCTTGGCGGACCTTTAGTGTTTGCTTGAGGAGGAGCTTGCGCGGAAGTAGGCATGGATGATGAAGGCTTGTTAGCGAAGAATGCTTTTGCCTTGAGGTATTTGAGCTCTTCAAGCACATGACGCTCGGCCTTTGTTGCTTGATGTACTAGCTCAACCAAGGTGGCATAGGGTTGGAATTCCACAATCTTCTTGATAGGATAGTTTAGGCCATTCATGAAGCGAGCCATTGATTGCTCTTCCGATTCCTCAATATTGGCTCTCATCATGGAAATTTCCATCTCCTTATAGTACTCATCAATGGATTTCAACCCTTGCTTCAACTCTTGCAACTTCTTGTACAAGTCTCTAGTGTAGTGACTTGACACAAAGCGCTTGTACATCGCTTCCTTCATCTCAACCCAAGTCTTGATTGGTTGTTGATGGTTGTCCACACGTGAATCTTGAAGTTGTTCCCACCACAAGAGAGCATAATCTTCAAACTCCATGGATGCGAGGGCCACCATCTTGTTGTTGGAGTAGTGACGGACTCGGAAGATCTTGTCAACCTTGAGTGCCCATGAGAGGTATGCTTCCGGGTCGCTTGTTCCATAAAACTTGGGCATATCGAAGCGAAGGTTGCTCAAGTTGTCATCTTCTTCTCGACGGTTTGGAGGTGGGAATGCACATCCACGTCTCCTTCGGTGTAGTCCATCACCAAGATGTTGGTTGGACTAAACATCACTTGACTCATAGTTGTTGTGGTGGTGACGATCATGCGGACGCTCTTGGCAGTGAGGAGGCTCTTGGTGTTGCCGAAGCTCATGGTGAGGATGATGCTCTTCATGGTTTCCATGCACACGATTGTTGTAACACCCCGAAAATTTAAACCTAATTTTAGTGGTGTTTTCTGACACCTGAAAAACTTTTTCTCTTTTACTAAATGTTTCTTCAAATCTTTTGAGGATGATTTGACTTGGGAATTGCTCACTCAAGAATTTTCCCAGTGATCCACGAACCACTCCAACACCCGTGATAATTTTTGTGCTCAGGCTTTCTCTCGAAAACCCTAGCCCTAATTATCGAACCTTTTAAACCCTTTTCTCCACCCACCAAAGGAAAGCCTATTTCCATAGCTTGAAAAATTCCACTAAAAATACCAGAGGACTCCCCCATACATATAAAGACCATCCATGCAAAAATATTGCATACTCCAATGCAATATTTCCAAGTTGAGCGTTATTTTCCAAAATGCCATTTCTGGTCCAGAGATGTTTGAGTCAAGTTAGCCACCTCCATAAATTCTGATAAATTCAGGGAATTAATAACTTTGCATTCCCTACACTTCATCTTTTGGAACCAAACCCATTTGAGCGATATTTGAGGTACTTCCTTTGTAAGGCCATTTTCATGCCTTTTTAGGATCTTCAAGGAAACCTATACCTAGACAAACCCTATGGCCATGATACTTAGCAGATATGATCACACATATAATAGACACACACCTCCAGGAGATCAGCCCCATATCCTTTTGGCAAAGCCACTTTTGTATGACCATGCCAATATGGCATCTTTTGGGCATCTCATCCAAACCCAATTTCCTTGTACCCATTTGAGCTCATACTCCGTAGGCACTCTTCTAATACCAAGTAAACCCAGTGGTAATTTTTGGGAATTTTTATGAGATGTGCAAGGCCCCTATCATTTCATCGAGCACCTTCGGTATATTTGCTTCTCTGGAAATTCTATTTTGCAAAGTTTGGAATCCCTGTGGGATTTTTGCTTTGTTGTGTTCCTCTCATCGTTACGAACTCAGTAGTGGAATCCATTTTCCTTTTTGACCCCCGTAGCCCCGGGAACGCGGCGATGCCACTCGTGGCGTGGCCGGCGCCAGAGCGCGCACGACCGGCATGACACTGCTTGTCTGGCTTCTCCCCTGTTCCTCTGGCCCGTCCCTTCCTGTTCCTTCGATCCCGCCCAACCCAGAGGAGCTGAGCTCGCCACTGCTTCCTCAGGTCAGCACGGCCGATCTTATCTCCTCCCCATTGAAAGCTTGGAAGCGGGTCGGTGCACCGAAGCGCATTGAAGCGCCGCACGCCGTGTGTCCGCCCCTCCCTCGCCGCTGCTCTAGAGCTCGAGCTCAACGTGCGGAATGCCGAGCTCATCCTGCTCCCCAAGATCAGCTCGTGCTCATTCTTATCCCTCCCCATCAATTCCTGTCCGCAGCTCGGTGCACCGAAGCGCATTCAAGCGTCGCGCGGTCGGTTGTCCGACGTGCTCGCCTCGGGCTATAAAAGGGGCCTCCCGAGCCCTCTCTCACCGCACCTCACTATCCTCTCCTCCTCCTGGACCTCTCTGTCCATTTAGTCGAGCAACGATGGAGCTCCGCTCCGATTTCGGCCGGATTCGTCGCCGCCGAACTCTCGGCCGAGGCGAGCTCCAGCCCGAACCGTTCTTCGATTAAATCCGCAGAGCGCCTCCTACCACTCTCCTCTATCTCCCAGTGCAACCAGCGGAGCGAGGGATGCTCGGTGTGCTCGTGTTCTTGCTCGACCTCCATTGCCGAGGCCGGCCGAGCTCGCGCCGACGCCGCGGTGGCCCTTCCCCTTCCGCCCGAGCCCCTCCCTGGGCGCGGTGGGCCGCGGCAAGCCCTCCCCCGCCGTCTCCTGCCGCCTCAGCCCCTCCTAGCGGCTGCAGCGGCGAGCTCCCCGAGCCGCCCGTGCTTTTTTGAATTTTTCCACGTATATTAAACCAGCAAAGAGTACACGATTACATTGATTACAAAAACAAAACTAAAAGAGACTAGCAAATCTATGAGATCTTCAAGCTCTTTCTTCATCCATGACACAATCTCCTCGCGCGAGGAAGGAGACGACCTCTGGTCGATCTCCTCTGTTCTTTTTCTTCTTTTTTTCTTTGTTGAACCGTTTTCCCGGCCTTGCGGGCCAGCAGCCAATTCGCGGCCCACCAGCGGCCGGCTAGGCACAACGCTGGCACGTGCGCGTGCAGCACACGGCCGCGGCCCATTAGCGGCCCGTCCGTTTTTTTCCCGCTGATTCTTTTTCTTTTTTTTCTCTGCTGGACCAAATTTCAAACGTCCAAAACTTTTAAACCATAGCTCCGATTGGAGTGATTCAAATTTCTAAATCTTCGTATCGACGAGCTCTTTCCGGTGGTACTGATTCCATCTTGTTCCAAAATAGTTCTTTGGGGTGCCCTTTTATACGTGCATTCCGGAGTCCGTGGAACGGGGCTATCGCTGCCCTACGCCGCGGAATCACCCGACCATTCCAAACCCGGAGGATCCCCGTCGTCGAAGGCAAGTTAACCACTTGCTATGAGCAGCCCAGCAGTGTTTGTTTGTTTATTTGCTTATTACCATGCCGGGTGTTTATGTTGTTGTCGGTCTACGGTTATATTTATACATGTCTGTTTGTTGTTCTTGTTTAGTTTGAAGCTTGTAATATTGCTCCTGCCATGTTGCATATCATGTTGCCTATTTACTTGTCATACCTGCTTGGTTATATTATGTATTGTTAATATTTATCAAACACACACCTTTCTTGAGACAATGGACTGGGGGAACCGCCGCCGTCTCACTAAAACATTAACGTCGATCTGTGATGGCGCTGGTCGGCGGGATCGCCGCCGTAGTCACCCAGTCGACGCAAACCAACTGTGTTATATTTTGTAGTTGATCTGGGAAGGCGCTGGTCGGCGGGTTCGCCGCCGTAGTCTTCCGGTTGACATTTCTTTTATTTCTGTCGAACGAGAAGGCGCTTGCCAGCGGAATCGCTGCCACAGTCATCCGGTTGACATTTCTTTTTCTTTGGTCGAACGAGAAGGCGCTTGCCAGCGGAATCGCTGCCACAGTCATCCGGTTGACATTTCTTTTTCTTTTGTCGAACGAGAAGGCGCTTGCCAGCGGAATCGCTGCCACAGTCATCCGGTTGACATTTCTTTTTCTTTTGTCGAACGAGAAGGCGCTTGCCAGCGGAATCGCTGCCACAGTCATCCGGTTGACATTTCTTTTTCTTTTGTCGAACGAGAAGGCGCTTGCCAGCGGAATCGCTGCCACAGTCATCCGGTTGACGTTTCTTTTGTTTTGTTTTGTCGAACGAGAAGGCGCTGGTCGGCGGGTTCGCCGCCGTAGTCTTCCGGTTGACGTTCTTTTTATTTTGCTAAGTTTGGACATGGATACTACTATTGCTTGAATTATTATGTTGCTAATGACTTGTTGTTGTTGGTATATTATTATATTGTGATTGTTGTGCTGGACTAATCCTTGGTTGTTTGGACTTGTTATAATGAAACTTGATTAAATGAAACACCCCCTCCAAACAACGATAGGGTCAGTCCATGGTGCCACTAATCTGAACTTTGAACGCAGAACCATCGTCGTCTCATGGAGGACCGTGACCTAGTCGGTTGTTGAGCCCCTTTTGTGCCATCCATTGGGCGCAGTCGTTCGGTTGGGCTGTCCGAGGGTAGAGGTAGACAGGCACGGGTTCGACTGTGATAGGGAGTCCGGAGCTAGGCATACCCGGTCGCGCCGGGGGATGTGCCGGATTTACTTGCCCGTTGTGCCACGCGCATAGGGTGGTGCAGGAGAGTGTCTTAGCAAGTGGACCGTCATGTGAGTGTATTTTGCTTAGTACGACTTTGGGCGTGAGAAACCTGGAGCGTCGGCTGAGTGGGGTGCATTCTGATAGGTGGGAAAGCAAACTCTCGAGAGACTCAACCTAGCAAGCTAGCCCCGTTCTTGGGATATGGAACAACAGTTCAGTGTCGGTCACACTGTGTGTCTTTGTCGTGTCAGGAGGTTAAACTTAAGATCTGTTTGAAAGAAAGATGAACAACCTGATTTCACTAAATGAACAATAAGTTGATGCAGGGAATGCTACTTGAGATGTGATTGTGAACCAGGTTTAGGGATGGCGGTGTGATGCGTTGGGGAGCCTATAGTTAGGCCAGAGCCCACATCAACCGTGCGTGCCCAGAGTGAAATGATGAGGCCAGTGGGCCTAGCAGTGATCACAGGTGCTATTGTGTATTATTTGGTACCAACTGGTACACTCGTTTACTCGTCACAGGTAATCTCTTTGTATGATTGCCGGTGCACGATCCAACCCCACCTGGTTTGGACTCTGTACTGGTGATACCCCCGTTGCTTGCTTATGACATGTTTGGTTGTCAATGCCATGCTACTTTTATGTCATGAATCTAGAGTACACCTTGCCATGCTGTAGGAGTTTATTTCCAATATATATCCTGTTGCATGACTGTTGGATTGTTTGTAATGAGTGGCGATTCTTGCTGAGTGCATACAAATGTACTCATGGGCCTTGTGATTGTGGCCAGGTTTGGCGAGGATTCATCTTCTACCTTAGCAAGGAGATGGAGCAAGAGTGTGCTAGGATCAGTAGCCCAGCCAGGTGCCTGTGGAGTGGAGCCGCTCCAAGCCGTTGCCTTAGTCGTCTTCCGCTGCCAATTAAACTCTGTCCTGAGCCATGCTTGGCTTGATATTTTTGTCATGCCTTGATGGCCTTGTAAACCATTTGTAGCACTTCTTGTGCCTGATTGTGTAATGATTTCCATTATGTTGCACTGTCGTGACGTGCGGCCAGATATCTTGGGTTGGCGCACGGGACGACCGCCTCTCTGGTGAGATGTGCCAGGGAGGGTGTCACAATTGTTATGGCGTGACCTTGGAGGACGGCGGTGACGACGGCCTTGAACCTCATAGTCATGATCACCCGGGATACCATTGTCATTGGCCAAAGGGTCTTGACGTTCTTGATGTTGAGGTGGCGGTGAAAGAGTTCGTTCACGGTGTCCACCATTTGGTCGATGTTGTTCTTGATGTCCATTGTCATGGTGTGCGCGAGGAGAAGGTCGGTGTTCCACTTCATGGTGATGTCGAGCATGTTCGTCGCGCCTTGGGATGTCTTGATGACCTTGATGCGGTTCATGATGCACATGCCGTGGTTGTGTCGACCTTGAGGTGCTCCTTGTGCGGCGCGAGCTTGAAGAAGAGCGATATTGCGCAAGGTTGTTGATAGCTTCGGTCACGCGCGCCATTTGGTTGTTGAAGTTGGCTTCTTGTGCTTGAAGATGGCGCTCATAGCGACCAAGCCCATCTTGAACAAGATGTTGAAAGCCCACGAACTCGTTGTGGGTGACATAGCCAATGGCACTTCGAATTCCTCCATGGATATTATCCTCCGAACTTGAGCTTCCGTTTGTACTTCCCCTAAACATGATCTCAAGAACAAGTGAAATATGTGGAAATGGAGAACCAAGAGAAACTATATCGAAAGAATAGAATTGCTTGACGAAAGAGAATCCGGTTCTAACACCCAACACACACTTATGAGGATAGGAAGGTATGAAGTGGCAAAAGAAACAAGCAAATCCGGCGAAAAGTTTATTGTCTAAGGTAGAGAAAATCCACAATGATCAAATTACCAAAGAAACACCAACCATACAAATGATCAAGAAACGCACACAAAGATAGATAAATGGGACTTATGCAACCAAGAAGTGAGCTAATGAACCATATGATCCTAGCGAAGACTATAAGCTCGTGTTGCACAAGTACAAGGAGAGCCACTAGCTCGATTGCAATTTATTGGTGGGCTACTAGATTTGCACAACAATGCACCACCTACAAGATGTTCATCGAGCTTGCGCGCTTCCTACAAGAGATATGGCAAGTGGTGGCTTCTTTCTTTTGATTTGACACTTTTTGCTTCTTTTCTCTTGTCTCTTTTGACTCTTTTCTCTTTTGCACACTCACTTCTTTGATGCCAACACCAGGTATATGTCAACTAGCGCAAATACTTTTGCTCAGAAACTACACGGTGCAAATGTGCAAAGCCCAAGCAATCGTTAAGAGCTAGCCTCAATAGGACATGGTAATCGCAAAGATATAGTGTGGCTTACAAAGGAATGGCAAGGGAAGATGTCGAGTCCATGGTGGCGTCGTCGCTTGTCGTTGATGACGCGTTGCTGCGGAAGCTTGTCGATGTTGTAGACGTTGAACACACCTGCAAGGACTCAAACAACAAAGAGGAAATGCCAAAACGAACCGAGGAAAATAAAAAGTTCTGAAAAATTCGGCCCCGGCGGTAGTACCGCTCTTCTCGCCCCGGTAGTACCGGACGTTCGCGAAGCTCCGGTAGTACCGATGTTTATTTCCGGTAGTACCGGCGGCCAGAGATCTGGTGTTCTTGGTCACGATTTGGGCTCGAAAAATCCTCGATTTCGTGGGAAATTGGCAAAATTGAGGCTATGGAACGCAAACAAAGGTGGAGGTGATCCTAAATCAACAGATCCACGGACTAAAACTACAAAAAACGCAACAAATCGACCGAATTGGTCGAATCCAAAATGGCTATTTTTGGTGGAAATTTTCGAATTTCTCAAAATCAAAGAAAAATTTGGTGGATTTGGGGGTGGAAACAAAAATCAATCCGTGGAAACCTTTGCTCTGATACCATATGATACGGGTTGGGTCCCGATTTTCACGGATTGAGAGCGGATGAACGAGGAACACGGAGAACACGAAGAACACAAGAGGGAAAGTCAAACACAAGATAACTAGCAAAGCAACACGGACAAAATCAACCGGTAACAAGTCTCCAAGGGCAGCCCCCGATTCTCAATCTCCATGCAACCTTACTCTTAGGATTTTTGTCTCACCGGTCAATCTCACCGGTCCAATCTAGTCACTCAAAGAGGAAGGATTGGCAAGTAATCGCAACTATAAGAAGAAGCCTTGAATCCACTAGAGGGATCTTCTCCACAAGGGGAGGCCTTGATTCATCTCCTCAAGGGGAGACCTTGATTCATCTCCATTGGAGGCAACACCAACAAGGGGTGGAAAGGAGCAAAGCTCAACTCAAGTCTAATCTCAGTCTAACCCTAAATCTGAAGTGGGAGGCACCTATTTATAGTCTAGATGCGAAAAGGTAGATGAGTGGCTAGGATTACATGGCTCAAGGGCCAACTCAGCACACAGGCTCGCGCAGCCCCGGTAGTACCGAGGGAATGGGTCGGTAGTACCGACAAAGGTCAACTCAGCTCGCCGGGTTGCGCAGGTCCGGTAGTACCGGCGGTGTTGGTCGGTATTACCGGCGGCAGCGGTAGTACCGGATCGAATTCCGGTAGTACCGCTTAAGTTTTGCCGAGACACCCGTAGCTCCGGAGATTCAGCGGTAGTCGCTCCGGTAGTAGCGCCAGTAGTACCGCGCGGCTCCGGTAGTACCGGATGGTTTCTAGCGGTTGTACCGGCCCCATGGTTTTCTTGCGCTCCATCCTCTTCTTCTTGGCTCAATCCTTGTCCATCTTCGTCACTTGGTGGGGTAGCTTTATGAGGGTTGTACCTTAGCACACACAAGGTATCCGAATGAAGTAGCAAACCATTCAAAGGGGTGTCGAAATCACACATAGAGAGGAGCGAGGTCACCTTTTCATGAAGTGCCTTGACTCTTGATCTTGTCATTGTACCATTTGGTGGTGTTGGTGTTGTGTGCCTAGGTTGCACTACATCATCGCACCCCCCAACCGCTAAATTTAGGGTTTGGCTCTGCCTCGCTCAAGTCTCGTTGTCACCTTCTCTGCCGCAGCTCCTGCGAGTCGTGGCGTTGCCGGTGCCAGCTCGTTGGTGGCTGACGAGAAGACACAGATTGGATCGGGATGGGGAAAGAAAGGAGAGACATGAATACCGGGAGAAAGAAGAGAATTTGATAAGATGTTCTAGTGGGGGCCACCGGTGAGCGCCCGTTCCGCACGACCGAACATGTACACGGTCACCCGGTATGGATCCGGAGCCGTTTCGTTCTGTCACATGACTTTTGTGATTCCTTACATAAGTTAATTTTGTGTTGGATACATCCAACATTTTTGTCATATAAGCTTAAATTGGTTGCGTTCATGCATGCATTAGAATTTTGTGTAATACCTCTCATGGTTTGTGCACAAGTTAATCTTTTGTTGTTGTGTACAGAGTCCAGAGCATCTATTTTTTAGGTTTAGCATTTATCGCGAATGTCTTTGTTTCTTATCACATGTCTCACTTATATCATCACTTTGGCAAGTTACTGGCTAGTGTTGCATGCTCGAGGAATTAGGCGTTGTCGAGCTCTATGAGTTTAGGCTGAAAAGGGGAATTTGTGTACACATGTGTAAGAACAAGGAAATGAAGATATGCAATAGGTACACCTTTTCTCTTGTGGTGTGTGGATTCCTCGGGTTAAAGGTGAGGTCAAATATGAGGGTTGATCCAACGGTTGACAAACATTGAGGAGCGCAGTTGGATGCTCCTATGATGGCATTTGTAGTGCCATCTCGGAAGTGTGACTTAAGCGCACTCCCCTCTTAAAGTGAAATCTTACGGACGCAATCGTACAAAAAAAAAAAAGAATTCACATGTAGTTTACGACACATCCAAATCATCATAAAATAAAATTCAATGAAGATGAAGACACAAGAAATAATTACCATCTCATTAATTTTATATCTAGATTATTTTCTGCATATCAGGAAAAACATGAGTTGGAAACAATATAGTTTGAATTATTCACTACTGATAGCAGATTTTGTCTCTATTGTTTAAGTAATCAATATGTGCATATCAAATTTGAATTTAGTTGTTTTGGTATGGTAGATAGAGCTCGATTTTAATTAAATATTAAAAAATACATGCATTTCTATATTAAACACTCATCATTTCACCTAAATGACGAGTGCATAAAAAAGAGAGTCATTGTCGTATTTTAGCATGTTACCGGATATAACTTGGGACATCTGTAAATAATTCACATAAACTTACTCTTAATTGTATCCTTTAGGATGGCTATGAACTATCCACATAGATGAGAGTAAGATGAGTATCACATTTAATGGTAACTTCTGATGCAATACGTCTAATCAATGTACATTATTGTTTCTATGGGAGATGATATCCTTCGATAGCGAAACATCTTTATTACACTTGTGTGAATGGGTGTGTTGGTAAGCACCGACTTTGGGGAAGAGATGATCGAGGAGATGGATCGATTTTCACGATGTAGGATAGAGTATACAAGGGGGATAACATACATGCAAGCAACCAAAAAGAAAAGAAAAGATTATGACCAAGCGAAAAGGATGCGAACCATAACCATTGATTAGCCTACGCCAACCACTCTCTAATTAGTCGTAATCTGTATGGAAATCACAAACTCTAATTTGCACAACCACGTAGCAAAGGTCTCTCTAACATTTACTAGATTATATGGTAAACTCAAGTTAGTATTCACCTGATCATATATTTATTTAAAATGGCTTCTTAGTGATTGGTCAGTCAATGGTCGGTGTTGCGTTGATGCTTAGAATGTCCTCATCATGTGTGCTTGTGGTTAAGGGTGGATCTACTGTCCCTCCTGCTTAGGTAGCCATTGTGATTCAGGGAATCAGTGATGTTAGATGATTTTGTTTGAAAAACTTTTGTATTTTAGACACTTCGATTAGTGGTTTGTCTTGCCTTTGAGAAGTTTCCGGGTCCACCAATGCTTGTGGTGGTGCGTGTACGCACCTCTAAATTATACTTTGCTTTTCTGAATTAAATAGCTTGAGACACACAACATGTTTTGTGTTGTTTTGGCTCTGCGTGCATATGCACCCTGAATTTAAATTGCATTTTGGACGCATTTTGAAAATGTCAATTTTTTTGAAAAAATGTCCGCGCATAGATCTCTTAACATGCTATGTGTTCACAGAGTCGTTTGACGAAAAATCGACATTTTTTGTGGTTTAAAAAGAATAAATTTGGTGCTAAAATAATTCTTTCCAGAGCCATTTTTTTTTTTACTTTTTACAAAGGACACAAAAAATATCGGTTTTCAGTGAAACGACTTTGTAAATACATAGGATGTAAACATGTATCCGCGAAATTTATTTCAATTTTTTTGACATTTGAAAATATGTTCTTCAAATACCGAAAGTGAATTTCACGAGACACACATTATTATACAAGTCAAGATATGAATGACGCCGAGAGACCGGATATGAGTGACCAAGAGTCAAGTTTCATCCCACCCCCAAACCCAAACCGCTGCCTTTTGTCAACTCCATTTCTCTTCACCGCCGCCGCATCACCGCTCCGCCCTCCTTGCTGACGCCTCTCGCTCTCCCGGAACCACCGCGACCAGCTCGCCGTCGCCATGGATGAGGAGTACGATGTGATCATGCTGGGCACAGGGCTCAAGGAGTGCATCCTCAGCGGCCTCCTCTCCGTCGACGGCCTCAAGGTGAGCCACCACCGATCGCTCTCTTCCCACCCTGTCTCGCCCCCTTGCGCCTCCGACCCGTCTCTTCCATGCTCAGATTTTGCATTCCTGTTACCGCTCAAGGCCAGCTATGCCTATGATCTGAAGAGAAGAACAGCAACGGCCATGGTCAGAGGAAAAAAGCGGAAACGAAAGATGGAAGGAAGCCATGGAGAGGATAAAAAGGAAAGGGAGACATGTTGGGTCAACTGTCCTATGTGGCGCTGCGTCTGATCGCCTGTGCAGACGAGGTTCCAGACAATTTGTCTAAACACAAACATTTGATATATCCTTGCGTTTGAAAAAAGTTTTTATTAGAAACTATTCTTATGGTAGTTTAGAATGGACAAGGACATCGATTTATTAGGAGAATTTTGTCGGATGAGATAATGAGGTGAATAAATTAGAGGAATTTTATTACTCCCTCGCTCACTAATATAAGACACACTGGACCCATCATTTCAATTTTCTAGATTCAAATGTATCTATACATAGATTCACTCATATTAGCAGTGGCGGAGCTCCATTGAAGCTAAACTGGGCCGTGGCCCGTCCAGCCCAAACCAAAACACTGAAAAATTAGAGAGAATTTGGCCCATGAAAGTAAAAAATTGTGGTCTTCTTTGGGCCGGCCCGTCCAACAATCTGGCTTGAGCTCCGCTGGTGCATATTAGTATGTATGTATGTAGTCAAAACTGAAACAGGTCCGGTATACCTTATATTACTGAACGAAGGGAGTAAAGTTTTTTTTTCTTAGCATTTTTTGGAAGAGTGTATTTCTGACATAGGATTTATTTGTATTTGGTTGGACGAAGCAGTTTTCTCTAGAGTTTTCATTTAGTTGTTTCTTTGAGATGGGATAGCGAATCAGAGGAAGGTACATGTGATTTCATATGCATTTCTCTCCGGTCTATTGAAAACTTGCTAAGAAAGAAAATCACCTCGAGCAACTTACGCAATTTCCTTCTAACAAAGTGACCTCGTTATTTTTTTATCGCTAACAATAGAATCTCTTCTAACACCACCCCTTGTTCCCAACACGTCTTGATACAGATATGCACATAATCATTTCTGATAAACAGCAGAAAATATGAGTAGTTCTTTTTATGCTATCCCCCCAAAAAGTGCAAAGTAATTTTTTTGAAGCACATTAAGGGCCTGATTGACCACCCACTCCACTGCTAATGACTCGCTAATACACATATATGAGTATTTGTTCTAAGCCAGGATCTTGAGTAGCTCACGAGCCTTGTGCCCTTTTATGTCCCTCATTAAAAGTACTTGCATTATAGGGAGTAATGCACTAATGCTGGACATTCACTTTTGAACCCCTTTACGAATGTGTGTGTGATGATATTGAAGGTGTTGCACATGGATAGAAATGACTACTATGGTGGAGATTCCACTTCTCTCAACCTTAGACAGGTAAGCATATCCAATGAATTTATTTCGATGCTGGAGGTTCTAGATGTGTTAAAACTTTCTTCTGAAGGAATTTTCATCTTATTGTCAACCAAGTATTTTTGTTTTGGTATTGGAACAGCTCTAGAAGAGATTTAGAGGGGAAGACAAGCCCCCGGCACATCTAGGCTTGAACAGAGATTACAATGTAGACATGGTTCCAAAGGTACTACAGTCTCCTCCCATCCAAATCTATCTTTACAGCACAGCTAGTCAGCTATACAGTGCTTGCGATTTGAAACAAACAAACCCTCATGATGGTGCATTGTTTTTATCTTGATGGGAGACACA
This sequence comes from Poa pratensis, assembly GCA_947311845.1. NCBI lineage: Eukaryota > Viridiplantae > Streptophyta > Magnoliopsida > Poales > Poaceae > Poa > Poa pratensis. The sequence goes on from CAMZMU010000037.1 coordinate 28,217,223, forward strand.
TCAAACTTCTTTATGTGATAAATGTGGTGATTCACTGATTCAACAAAGAGTGAAAATCTCATGCATTACTTACAGAAAAAAAAACATTTATGGTAGTTGTCCAGATTTATATTTCTGTGTTCATTGATTATCACAAACATTTCTGTGATCAGTTTATGATGGCAAACGGGACATTGGTTCGGACCCTCATTCACACTGATGTAACAAAGTATTTTTCATTCAAAGCCGTTGATGGGAGCTTTGTCTTCAGCAAAGGGAAGGTATATTCTTAAGCTTATGTCCTCCCTTTGTTTTTATCAACATCACATGTCCTATATCTTCCATAGGTTTTTTTCGACAATGATATCTTCCATAGGTTGTTGGATTATTTAATCTGATCCTATGCTAGAGGTGCAACTTACTTTGTTTCTTTCATCATGTTCAATCAGATCCACAAGGTTCCCGTGACTGATATGGAGGCTCTGAAGTCTCCTTTGATGGGCCTTTTTGAAAAGCGCAGAGCAAGGAATTTCATCATTTTTGTCCAAGATTACAATGAAGCAGATCCAAAAACACATCAGGGGTTGGACCTTACAGTGCTGACAACTAAAGAATTGATAGCGTGAGTGCAGTGCATCAATGGTGGCTGCATTTTGTCCATTTTGCTTTGTCTGTAATGTTACTCATCAACAAATTGCAACACTCCCAAGTCGTCTACCTAGTTTGGTCTAGTGAATCCCAGTAGTGTTGGATAGTTGGGATTAGCTCCACAATTATAGCGGTGTCAGGGTAGCACACAATGCTTGGGACCATGAATATGAACGTGGTTTGGGCAAATCAAGTATGAACATATGAGTTGGTTTCAGTTGCACGTATAGAGTATTGTTCTATACCAGGTTTTCAGTTTCCTCAGACAGAGTTTTTTTTGCTTTCAATCTATCAGTGTCCTTGGCCTTCAACCTTCGACATGTTGTGAATGGATATTTTCTGTGCTTGCTGTTATCTCTTTCTGCACAAGGAATAATTATCTGTTTCCATCTGTGCATTTTCAGAAAATATGGTTTAAGTGATGATACAGTGGATTTCATTGGCCATGCGCTTGCTCTCCATAGGGACGATCACCATCTCAATGAACCAGCACTTGATACCGTGAAAAGGATGAAAGTAAGTCTTGACAAAAGCTCTGCTACATGTTCTTTATTTGTTACTCCCTCCGTTCTAAAACCGCAGCAAGAATTATGGAACGGAGTTACGATAACTGTAGTTGTCAATTATTCATAATCCAATTCCTGTAGTTATTCTTCCTTTTAACTGTGCCATTTCTTTTGTTTGGTTGTGCTTTGTACATGGATTTCAATCACATTTACCATCACTTGCTTTTAGTTATATTCAGAGTCTCTTGCACGTTTACAAGGGGGCTCGCCGTATATTTATCCATTACATGGGCTGTGTGATCTGCCTATGGTCAGTCAGTTTTTAATTTGCTATTCCTTTATTTTCATACTACTGATACATGTTATTGAGATGCTCATATACCACAATGTTTTCTTGAACTACAGGGTTTTGAACGTCTAAGTGCTGTTTATGGTAGTACTTACACTAGTAGAAAAACCATCTTTGGTCCAGGGCCGCCCCAGCCATTAGCCCCGGTTCAGGTAAAAACCGGGACCAGTGCCTGGCACTGGTCCCGGTTCGAGTTGCCACGGCCCCGTGGACCATTGGTCCCGGTTCGGTTGGGGGTATTGGTCCCGGTTCTTGGCACGAACCGGGACCAAAGCTCCAGAGCCAGACACGTGGCGTGCGCGGAGCTTTGGTCCCGGTTCGTGCCAAGAACCGGGACCAATACCCCTCCCTGCCTATAAATAACCCCCACCCCCCTTCTCTCCTCTTTTTTTTCTCTTGGATTGGTGGGAAGTGGGTGCTATTTTTTTTTCCTTTGCCACGCACAAGATGTGTTCGATGAAATGCCCGACCCACACTTAAGTTCACACAAAATGATATCCTCGGCCGAGGTTAGCAACTTTATCCTTTTCGTCTGTAATTGATACAGAAATATTGCACGTGTCGATGTACGGTGGTCATTTCACTATTCAAGATGTTATTGTAATGGTATTTGATAAACTTAATTATATATATGATGCAGATGGATGCACGGATGCGATGGATGTACGGCGAACGACGCAGTTCCGAGTTTATTGCAGGCCTGCATAAATTTCTCGATGTGGCTGAGGCAAACAAAGTGAATAATTTTATGCCTTGTCCATGTGAGAAGTGTCGGAACGTCAGGGAGTACTCTGACCCGAGAACCATTCAAGACCACGTGATTCGGAAAGGTTTCATGCCCAGCTATAATTGTTGGACCAAGCACGGAGAAAGAGGGGTTAGATGGAAGACAATGAAGAAGAGGAGGATGATGACAACTATCCTATGTTCCCTGAGGAATGCGGTGATACTGTTATGGAAGACGTTGAAGAAGAAAGAGGTGAACATCGGGCATCAGATGAGCCCGCTGATGGTCTTGGTGGGGTCATTTCTGATGCAAAGCGAGAATGCGATACAGAAAAGGAGAAGCTAAAGTTGGAGGCCATGCTTGAGGATCACAAAAAGTTGCTGTACCCAAACTGCGAAGATGGCAGCACAAAGCTCGGTACCACACTGGAACTGCTGAAATGGAAGGCAGAGACTGGTTGTTCTGACAAGGGATTTGAGAAGTTACTGAAAATAATGAAGCCGAAGCTTCCAAAGGATAACGAATTGCCCGAGACTACATACGAAGCAAAGAAGGCTATCTGCCCTCTAGGATTAGATGTGCAGAAGATACATGCATGCATTAATGACTGCATCCTGTACCGCGGTGAGTACGAGAATATGGATAAATGCCCGGTATGCAATGCACTGCGGTACAAGATAAGACAAGATGACCCTGGTGATGTTGAGGGCGATGACGAGCCCCCCGGAAGAGGGTTCCTGCTAAGGTGATGTGGTATGCTCCTATAATACCACGGTTGAAACGTCTGTTCAGAAACAAAGAGCATGCCAGGTTGTTGCGATGGCACAAAGAAGAGCGTAAGAAAGACGGGAAGTTGAGACACCCCGCCGATGGGTCCCAGTGGAGAAAAATCGACAGAGAGTTCCCGACATTTTCAGATGACGCAAGGAACTTAAGATTTGGTCTAAGTACAGATGGCTTTAATCCTTTTGGGGAGCAGAGCTCCAGTCATAGCACTTGGCCCGTGACTCTATGTATCTACAACCTTCCTCCTTGGTTGTGCATGAAGCGGAAGTTCATTATGATGCCAGTGCTCATCCAAGGCCCGAAGCAACCCGGCAACGACATTGATGTGTACCTAAGGCCATTAGTTGATGAACTTTTGCAGTTGTGGTCCGAACCAGGTGTACGTGTGTGGGATGAGCACAAACAACAGGAATTTGACCTACGAGCGTTGCTGTTCGTAACCATCAATGATTGGCCTGCTCTTAGTAACATTTCAGGACAGTCAAACAAGGGATACAATGCATGCACGCACTGTTTAGATAAGACTGAAAGTATACATTTGGGAAACAAGAATGTGTACCTGGGGCATCGTCGATTTCTTCCGAACAGTCATGCCGTAAGAAAGCCCGGCAAGCATTTCAACGGTGAGGCAGATCGCCGGAAGAAGCCTAACCTCCCTGATGGTGATGTTATATATGACATGGTCAAGGATTTAGAAGTAATCTTTGGAAAGGGTCCTGGCAGTCTATCTGTTCCGAATGACGCTGACAACCACGTACCCATATGGAAGAAGTGCTCTATATTCTGGGAGCTACCCTATTGGAAAGTCCTAGAGGTCCGGTCTTCAATCGACGTGATGCACGTGACGAAGAATCTTTGCGTGAACCTGCTAGGCTTCCTGGGCGTGTATGGGAAGACAAAAGATACACCGGAAGCACGGGCAGACCAGCAACGTATGAAAGACCCATACAACAAGCAGACGGATAAAGGGCGTCAATACTTAAGCAGCTACGCTCTTACCAAAGCAGAGAAGGAAATCTTTTTTGAATGCCTGAGCAGTATCAAGGTCCCGGCTGGCTTCTCGTCAAATATAAAGGGAATAATAAATATGGCAGAGAAAAAATTCCAGAACCTGAAGTCTCATGATTGCCACGTGATTATGACGCAGTTGCTTCCGGTTGCATTGAGGGGGCTTCTACCGGAAAATGTTCGAGTACCCATTGTGAAGCTATGTGCATTCCTCAATGCAATATCTCAGAAGGTCATCGATCCAGTAACTCTACCAAGTTTACAGAAGGCTGTGGTCCAATGTCTTGTCAGCTTCGAGTTGGTGTTCCCCCCATCATTCTTCAATATTATGACGCATCTCCTGGTTCACCTAGTCGACGAGATTGCCATTCTCGGTCCTGTATTTCTACACAATATGTTCCCCTTCGAGAGGTTCATGGGAGTCTTGAAGAAATATGTTCATAACCGTGCTAGGCCAGAAGGAAGCATCTCAAGGGCTATGGAACAGAAGAGGTCATTGAGTTCTGTGTTGACTTTATTCCTGACCTTAAGCCGATTGGTGTTCCTGAATCGCGGCATGAGGGGAGACTGAGTGGAAAAGGCACGCTAGGAAAGAAAGCACTGATATGTAGGGACGGGCATTCTTTAACTCAAGCACACTACACAGTTCTACAAAGTTCCACCTTCGTGGCTCCGTATATCGAGGAACACAAGAATTATGTACGCTCCAAGAACCCGGGGAAGGATGACTCCTGGATTAAAGAAAAACACATGGAGACCTTCGGCAGTTGGTTGCGATTACAGCTCATGAATGACACCACTGTCGGAGATCAGCTCTACTTGTTGGCCGCGTCACCATCTTCGACTGTATTGAATTTCCAAGGGTACGAGATAAATGGGAATACATTTTACACGATCGCCCAAGATAAAAAGAGCACCAACCAGAACAGTGGTGTCCGCTTTGATGCAACAAACGACGATGGGCAAAAGGACACATACTATGGTCGCATAGAGGAGATATGGGAACTTGACTATGGACCTACTTTTAAGGTCCCTTTGTTTCGGTGCAGTTGGGTCAACATGAATGGAGAAGGGATAAAGGTAGACCAGCTGTACGGGATGACAACAGTGGATCTCAAGAATCTTGGTTGTTACAAGAACGAACCATTCGTCCTAGCCAATGATGTGGCTCAGGTTTTCTATGTGAAGGACATGTCCTCCAGACCGAAAAAAAGAAAAAACAAGCAAACGAATACATCAGACGATGAGCCAAAGCGTCACGTAGTTCTTTCAGGGAAAAGAAACATCGTGGGAGTCGAGGACAAGACAGACATGTCAGCAGATTATGATAAGTTTGATGAAATTCCGCCCTTCACAGTGAGAACTGACCCAAGCATCCCGTTAAATAATGAAGATGCTCCATGGTTACGGCTGAAGCGATCATAGGCCAGGGACATACGCGAAGAAGGGTTCATGGCTTTTATGTAAATCAATGTAATGTATTAGCACCGTAGGGCTGTATGACGGGAATCCGAATGCTTTGTATACTGCAAATCATCGCGTGGTCGTGAGCAGCAAATCGACCTTCGATCCACAGCGGCAAGACGTCTCTGATGATCTACGACCGTCCCAAAAAGTGTTGGGAATGTCGCAGATCATCAGAGCGCCTTGCCGCTGCTTGGATCGGACCGAGGGGCATGGCTACCACTTCCACCACCACCACCAGTCCCACCTCCTCGGCAATTCATCATTGCGTCACCCTAATCCAGTGGCTGGATTCAACCTACTGAGGGCTTGTGTTTCCAACAGCGTCGTTGTGTTGTCATTGTTCACCGTCCTACAGGAGGTGGCTCCAATGGCTGGCCGGTGAACAAGGACGAACACAATAATGCCAGGGAACATTGGCATATCACATCTAAACTCATATCTGCAACCTCATCACTCTCCCATGGCTTCCACCGTACCCACTCTAACCTACTCGGAGGCGGAGGCGCTTTCCGCCTCGAACTACCCCTGCCCGCCCGGCTACAACGTCCCCGCCGGCTGGAGGCTGAGCACCGGAGGCGTGCCGGTCCCTCCTATCCCTCAAGGTTTGGCACGTCGGGCGGCCATCACGAACCACTACTACCTCGAGCTCACTCCGGAGCAGCGGATGGATCCCCGCTGGCATCCCGACTACCGCCCGACTTGGGACGCCTTCTTCATCAATCGGCGTGAGAGGGCGCTCGCCAGGTACGAGGAGGATGGCCCGCCTCCTTCGAACTTCAACGAGGCCGGCCGTCGGCTGTGGTGGAGCGGCCGAACTCTCCAGAGCGTCATGAACTACATCACGGCCGGCGATAACCCCCACCTGCGCTACCCTCACTTCCAGTCCAGGCGCCCGACGACAGCGCCGCCCGACGACAACGACGACGACGGCGGCGACTACGACGACTACGAGGACGAGTATTATAGGCCTAGGCAGGAGTATGACTAACCTATGGTTTGTCTATGTACCCAAGATTGTTGTCATGAACTACTTCTGGTCTAGCTAAGACGACGATCGTGTAAAATGTATCCAAGATTGATGGGTGACTACTTTTCGCATTGATATTAAACAAACCATGCAAATTACATTGACAACATAAACCAACGGCTCACAAGCGCTCGAAAGAAACACACGATCCGTGTGCTTCTTCCTTATTGGTGGGATTCCCTTTAGTCCCGGTTGGTGGCTCACAGAGTGATCCAACAGCTCACAAGCCCTCAAAAGAAACTGTTCTGCATTAATAATTATTATTACATATTATAAATATAGGTTCACTGAAATTGTTCTGCATTTACTTCTGCTTGCCATGGGATTTTACAACACCAAAAATAGAATTAACTGAATTAATAATTATTATTACTTAATCATAAATCTTACTTAATCATTTTTGATCGATTTATACATATTATTAGTCGAGTTTGGATTTTGGATTTTGGATACAAATTCAAACACTTTTCATGTTGAAAGTTTTGTCAATTCAAAATATGCAATAAAGTTAATGCATTTTTAATTGAAAATGGCAAAATGGTTAATAGTTTGTATAGTTAGAATAATTATTTTAGAAAACAGAAAATGGTTTTGGATTATTTATTCAAATTCAAACACTTTTCATGTTGAAAGTTTTGTCAATTCAAAATATGCAATAAAGTTAATGCATTTTTAATTGAAAATGGCAAAATGGTTAATAGTTTGTATAGTTAGAATAATTATTTTAGAAAACAGAAAATGGTTTTGGATTATTTATTCAAATTTAAAAACTTTTCATGTTGAAAGTCTTTTCAGATTCAAAACCATTTGAAATTCATATCCAAACACCTAAATAAGAAAAAAAAGGCGGGAACAAAATTTCAGAACTGAAAAGTTCGAAATAATTTTGAAAAAGGACTCTTTGGTCCCGGTTTCTACCACGAACCGGGACCAATGAGTCCGTGGACCCCGCGCTTGATCTGGCATTAACTGCCCACTCTTTGGTCCCGGTTGCTGGCAAGAACCGGGACCAAAGACTCATTGGTCCCGGTTTTTGGCAAAAACCGGGACCAATGACCCAATAACAGTGCCCTGGCCCCTTCTCCTTCCTCATTCTCACGCAGGCGCGCGGTTCATCGACGAGGAGCAAGAAACGAAGGAGCTGAGCCGCCACCACGCCGTCAGGCCGCCCCGCCGCTGACCTCCACGCGCCGCCCCGCCGCCTCCCCGCACGCCGCCCCGCCGCCTCCCCGTACACGCGACGACGCGGCCGGCCCTCCTCCCCGCACACGCGCCACGCGCCCGGCCGGAGCTCGCAGCCCGCGCCGTCGTCCACCGCCACCGCCGTCCCCCACCGCCGCACACGCCACCGCCGTCCCCCACCGCCGCACACGCGCCACCGCCGTCCCCCACCGCACACGTGCCACCGCCGTCCCCCACCGCCGCCCGCACCGCTCTTCTCGCGGCCGGTGAGTTAAATTAGCATTTTGTATAGGATTTTTTTGTTAGTGTTAGGATTTTTTGTTAGTGTATAGGAAAATTTTGTTAGTGTTAGGATTTTTTTGTATAGGAAAATTTTGTTAGTGTTAGGATTTTTTGTTAGTGTATAGGAAAATGTTGTTAGTGTATAGGAAAATTTTGTTAGTGTTAGGATTTTTTGTTAGTGTATAGGAAAATTTTGTATAGGATTTTTTTGTATAGGAAAATTTTGTTTTGTATATGAAATAGCATTTTAGGTTAGTGTTAGGATTTTTTTTGTAGAAATAGCATTTTAGGTCAGTGTTAGAATTTTATTGTATAGGAAATAGCATTTTAGGTTAGTGTTAGGATTTTTTTGTATAGGAAATTACAAATATATGTTTGAATCCAAATTTAGATTGTAGTTCATTTAGATTGTAATCCAAATTTGAATGTTCAAATATGTTTGCATTATATATTTTAGAGTATCTCCAATTAAGAAATAGAGCTTGTTTAAGAATATTTAAAGTGTTAGAGAATTTGGTAGATCATTTTGAGTCAAATTCAATTGTGTTGCCTTCTAGATACTTAGGAATTCAAACACTTAGGATTTTTTGTGTTAGGGAAAAAAATTAGTTTACGATACTAGCTAGTTTACGATACGAGTTTACGATAAAGTTTTGTGCATTGTTCTTAATTTGCAGAAACTATGGAACGAGACGAAGATCAGGAAAATATCCTCCAGGATATAATCCGCGGGCCGGAAGATATTGTCGATGTCACCACGGAGTTTTTGAACAACTCCGGTGAGGGAGATGCGTCTCTCAACCGAAGAGACGGCTCCGGTGAGGTAGAACCCGACGGCCGGGGTGAGGGAGAAGTCAGCGAGGGAGAAGCCGACGAGGGAGAAGCCGAAGGCTCCGGTGGAACATTAAATGTTGCAAACTCCGGCGAGGTGCATATACATATATTAATGAAGCCGAAGATTGTATTAATTAAGCCTCTGCTGTCTATATACATATATTAACGCTCTTTCTTCTTTTAGCCCTCCGGATCGAGCAAATCTTCTGTAAGGACAAAACGAGGCCCAGCCAAAAAGTTGGGCGACCAAGAAAGGTACACGATCGAAAGAGTCGCTGAAGACGGCACACCGACTGCTCCCCCTGGTGTTAAAAATAAAATGGTAAAGCAATGCGGAGTTCTTGTTAGGGACTTCATCCCGATCACCGTTCGAGAATGGCATCGGCCAAAGGAGAAAGGACAGCTATATGTCAGCGTTGAGGGCAAAGAAAGACTTTGGAGAAAGCTCATGGTTAATTTCACCCTGCCGGCCCAGAGGTGGATTCAGATGAGGAGGATCCAGATGAGGCAGAAAAGATTGCCCGGAAAATCATGGAGCAAAAAGTCAAGGACTGGGCACTTAAGAAGATGGCCGAGCTATTCAAGAACTGGAAGAAAAGATTGAACAACCTGTTTGTCAAGAAAAATAAGACTCCAGACTTCGATAAAGGGTATGAGAAGATAAAGGACTACTGGGAAGAATTTGTGGCGTACAAGAAATCAGAGGAAGCTCTGGAAAAGTCTGCAAAAAATGCGGCAAATGCTGCTCTAAAGATGTACCACCATACTATGGGGCCTGGTGGCTACGCTTTTAGCATGCCTAAGTGGGAGAAACTTGAGGCGGACCTGCTGGCTAATGGGATCACTCCAGAGCCACTCAGTGGATCGAACGGGCAAGAAATTGGTTTTACGGGCATGGGGGCACGTTGGACGCAGAAGGGAAGTGCATATATAACAGAAGACACAAAGATAATCCCCTACTACCCATCCAAGAAATTAGAAATGCAGTAAAGGATGTTGCAGAGGGACGGTTCATTCCCGATAGAGAGGATGACGAGCTCACACGCGCCCTTGGGAATAAGGAACACGACGGACGGTTACGAGGCGTACCTGGCTCCAAGCCCAAGACAATTGCGATTCCCGAGCACAGGAAGAAATTTCCTGATAGAAGCCATCAGAGGAGAAAGGAAAGGGAGGCAATGGAAGCACGCGCTGCTGCAGACCGGCTGCGTAATATAGAAGAAGAATTAAAGCTGCAGAAGGAACAAATTGCCGTGCTTAGCCAGCAAGGTACTAGCGGCCAATCTCAACGGCACATGGTAGAAGCTGCATGCGATGGTACCGGTGGCCCATCGAATCGGAAAAGCAGCGTGGCTTCCACGGAGCTCCAGGATGGTAATGATGATGCAGTGGCTCCTCTTCGTCGCTACCCAGTGGATGATATCACGGAGAGCACACCTTGTGAGCTGCATGTGAAAGTTTATAACATATCCGTGAAGGTGGCGGTCGGCTATGCCCTACCAATTGGACCTAATCCAACTTACCATTTTGCTCCGGTTCCAAATGGCTACGCTGTTGTCGGGGTGGATGCAGTGATGAAAGATTTTGAGGAGCTGAAGCTGCACCACCCTGCAGGTGAAGATGGGGAGGTGCTTGAACTTGGAGAAGCCAAGAAAGCGCCAATTCTATGGCCAAAGGAATTCATCGTGCTTCCGAACTGGCAGCCAAGGCCATCGACTCCTCACCAGTCTCCAGCGCAACAGTCCTCTTCACCGCCTCAGCATTCTCCAGCGCAGCCGTCCTCTTCACCGCCTCACAAGTCTCCAGCGCAGCCGTCTCCGCCGCCGCGTGACCAGTCTCCAGCGCAGCCGTCTCAGCAGAAGAAACGGACCAACGCCGCTCCCCCGCTCCCCACTCAGAAGAGAGGTCGCACTCAAAAGATAGTCGACATCCCGTCGGTTCCTCCCAAGAGACCTTATGACAGGACTGAAGCGGAAAACGCCGAGGTAGTGGCTGCCTACAATAAGGCTTTTTTTGCACCAAAAAAGCCCGAGCAAAAGAAGGTATATGATGCAAAAACCAAAAAGTGGGCTAAGTCCTTCCTTGAGCAGCCATCCCAGATATCGATGAATCTGCCATCTGACTATGGTCGTGAACTTACTAAGCTAGCACGTGCCCAGTCTGAGCAGAACAAGGGAAGAAGTGCAAAAAGCGGGAAACAAATTGCCCAGCTCGGACAGCAGAAAAATCAATCGGTCCCCCCGCTCATAGTGTGTTCCGATGTCGACAAGGACTTCAGAGCCGCTATGGATAAGGACCTGGAATTATTGGACCCCAGAGCCATAGCTGCTGCTAAAGAACTTGGTGTCACTGTATCGCAGGCCAAGGAACAGGCTACCGCCTTGGGTATGAGCCTTGGTCAACTTTTAGGCTATGAATATGCGCCAATGTTAGAGATGGCACGGAAATATGTCCAAGGGGAGCCTATGGTCAGTAATGAGGAGCTGACGGGTCTATCAACACATATGCGAAATCTGCATACCTGGTACCTGGTGCACACATCAAAGAAGGACGCGAAAGAGTGGTTTCCGTGGACGTTAGAGTGGAGCATTTCTTCAAACGTTACATTATACAGGTTCAACTGACTGAACTGTTCCAGTTATTCCAAAAGCGCGCCCTCGACAAATCTATCCTCTCTTGCTATTGTCTGTAAGTGATTTATTTTCGTAATTAAGTCTCTAGCTCAGCTCGTTCATTGCCTGTATTATATTATCCTGACTATATATATATCCTTTTGTACGCTATTATGCAGAATGAAGATGCTGGAATGCAAAAGATCTAGAGTTTTTGAGGTTGGGTTCGTTGACCCATATATCGTGAATTCACATACGTTAGTCAATCACCCCAAAGACGTGGAGCATGACCTGACCACCTTTTTAACCATGCAACATTTCTGTACGGAAATACTATTTCCTTACAACTTCAGGTGAGTGTTTCTGTCTTGTACATATTTTTATTTGGCTTTCTCGATGTTAAGTGTAATTGATGAGCTATGCATGTCTGCTTTATGTAAACGTCCGCAGGTTCCACTGGATTCTGCTAAGCATTCAACCTGACAAGTCCATAGTTGAAGTCCACGACTCATTAAGTTGGGACCAAGCGTTGTGGTCCGACATGAAAGAAATGCTCAACAAGTAATTTCAATCATTATCGCATTATATCGCCCTCTTTCGTTCGTTCCCTGATGTCAAGTAATTAATAACTCCTTTGTTCATTTTCTTTGCCAAAGCAGGTGTTGGACAATTTTCAAACAGAAGGTAGAAGGTCCATTCAAAGATGAGCTAACTTATAAAACGGTGAAAAGTCCGCAGCAGCCACCGGGGAGTAATTTATGTGGATTCTACGTTTGCGAGTTCATTCGCGAGTTGACCACTGAGCGGAGAACAACTGCTTTCAGCAAAATGCGGGAGAAGATCGACCCAGAACGGCGCGTACAAGCAATTCAAGAGGAATTGGCGGGATTTCTGCTTAGGGAGGTCATCGATGAAAAGGGAGAACATTATGCTTCGGACGATGAACTACATATGTGATCTATCTCCATGTAATTAAATACTTGTATTCTCGCAAGAGATCGAATATTAATTATATATGCATCAACGTGTACTGTGTATATAGTAGAGCGTATAATATGCGTACGGAAACGATGGAGAGCACGTCGGCGATGCGAAGAAGGGGGAGACGATGGAGGCACCGACGAGAGGAGAGGGGGCACCGGCGAGAGGGGGCACCGGCGAGAGGGAGAGGGGGCACCGGCGAGAGGGAACCGGCGAGAGGGAGAGGGGGCACCCTAAACCCTAAATACCAAAAAAAAAAGGCACACATTGGTCCCGGTTCGTATTAAGAACCGGGACCAATGAGTCTCCCCCCACGCCCAGCCAGAACTGGCCACGTGGACCAGCATTGGTCCCGGTTCTTGGACCAACCGGGACCAGCATTGGTCCCGATTGGCCAGTCCCGGTTGGGCAACCGGGACTGATGTCCAAGCCCAACCGGGACCATAGGTGCTTTTTCTACTAGTGTTACATGTTAAGTAAGCCAGAGTGCAAGGTATTATTTGTCACTTGCCTATTACTAATCAAATTATCTATATGCAAATAAATCACACTCTTTTTCACCTCGGCACTTATTTCATGTAGGTTGAATTCAATATGGAAGGAAAAGCGTGCGGTGTTACATCAGAAGGTGAAACCGCAAAATGCAAGAAAGTTGTATGTGATCCTTCTTACTTAACCAATAAGGTGAATATTCTTCTTGCCTGCATTATGTTAAGGTCTAACTGATTGTCGAACACATTTAGTCTAGCATTGGTCTTGATCTTCGTATTTGTCTTCCCTTCTTGAGAAGTTCATATTGATAATTGACTACAACCTCATGTTTTACGTTGCTTCCAAAGGCTGATGTTTTGCACACGTTTTTCAACAGGTTAGGAAGATCGGCAAAGTTGCACGTGCAATCGCTATTATGAGCCATCCAATCCCGAATACAAACGAGTCCCACTCAGTCCAAATTATTTTGCCACAGAAACAACTTGGACGTAAGTCAGACATGTGAGTCCTATCTCAAGCCCAAACAGTTTTCATTTGATGAATGACTATATTTATTGTTCATCACTTGATTGAATAGATTATGTGATCCTCATTTATGACATCATATTTCTATTGGTCCTCTCTTGTTAGGTATGTCTCCGGTTGTTCATACATTCACAACATCGCACCCAAAGGAAAGTTCATTGCATTTGTCTCTACAGAAGCGGAGAGTGATAATGTACAGTCCGAACTGAAGCCTGGGATTGATCTGCTTGGTCCAGTAGACGAGCTGTTTTTTGATATGTATGACAGATATGAACCAGTGAATGAACTATCTCTTGATAATTGCTTCATCTCAACGGTAAATTTTACAGTATATGCATTGTAACAATTGGTTTCATTATTTTAGACTGTTGGATGTTTACAACAGTTCTTCTCTCTGTAGAGCTATGATGCTACCACACATTTCGAGACAACTGTGACAGACGTTCTTAACATGTATACAATGATCACTGGAAAGGTAATGTTTCATCTTCATTTTCGTTTCAAAATCTGCAATGCTTCTTCAATAGTGGTTTAAGCTAGCTACATTTGTACATCCTATTAGTATCACCTTTTACTATGGCGCAAGTACCCGTGCTCTCCTTCTCTTCCATGAATGGTTTGCTAAATAAAAAGTAGTAAATTGCACAAGTACGCCTCGAAAGGTGGCTCCTCAATTTGGTTATAGAACTTGACGGGTAGGATTAAACAGGGCACAAGAACTGGCGCTGACTAGCTCTACTTCATATTCTAATTTTATTCTCGATTTCTCATTGCAGGTTGTTGATCTTAACGTTGATTTGAGTGCTGCTAGTGCTGCTAAAGAAGATGAATAGCAGATTTCATAATCAAAATCCGGTTACTTGTCTGAGACATACTCGCTCCCAGGGGACACCGGTCCTCCGTCGCCCCCCACCATCCTTCTAACCCCCACCACACCCCTTTTTTACGGTGCCGGCGAGCTGCACCCCGCACCCCCTACCGCTAAGTTTAGGGTTTGGCTCTGACTCGCTCAAGTCTCGCCGGCACCTTCTCCACCAAGCTCATGCGAGTCTTGGCGTTGCCGGTGTCGGCTCGTTGGTGGCTGAGGAGAAGACAGAGATGGGATCGGGATGGGGATAGAAAGAACGAGAGAAAGGAATACTGGGAGAAAGAAGGAGGAGGCGTTTTGGGTAGTAGGAGCATGTACTCCCATTAAGAAAACAATATTTAAAAAAATGTTAAAAAATTTCAACAAAAATTCCGGATGTTCATCTTGACATTTTATGTCCACACATTTTTCGCGATGAAAAGACATTTTTGTGACTTGTGTAAAAAGACAAATTTCGGTGCTACAAATTGAGTTTTTTAAACGATAGTTTTTTTTTTGTCTTTTTAACACGGGCCACAAAAAAATATCCTTTTGTCTGAAATTTATGTGCCGGTATAAAATGTTTGTAGGTACACCCAGAATTTTTTCGAATTTTTTTGACATTTTGAAAATCTATTTTGAGTCAATGGAGTAGGTGCTCCTACTATCCGAAACCGAAATGAATTTACGGAGAAAGAAGAGGAGAGAGAAGATAAACGATTCTAGTGGGCCCCACCGGGTGAGCGCCCGTGTCGCACGACCGGACATGGACACGGTCAACCGGTAAGGAGACATTTCGTTCTGTCACATGACGGGCGAAAGGTTGCAAGGCCCGGCCACATGCCTGTTATGTGATAAGCACACGGAATCCATAGGCCATCTAATGGTGCAGTGCCCTATATCAAGATCGATTTGGTTCCAGGTCTTGACAAACGCCGGGTTCAGCCAATTCCTGCCGCATTTGAGCAGCAACTTGAGGAATTGGTGGCACGACCTGGCAGGCTGCCGGCCTAAGAACAGGAGGATGGAGTTGTCCTCGCTGAGCATTGCTTGTTGTAGACGCCTCTGGCTGGAGAGAAATGATCGCAACTTCGAGAGGAAGTTCGCGACGGAAGAGGTCACCCGCCGCTGGATGAAAGAGGAGTTTCAGTTATGGCTGTTGGCTAGGCGGTTTGCAGAGAGAAGGGAGGAGTAGGGCTAGAGAGAGCGGGCAATGTGGCGGTGTGAAACTCTCTTCTATCTTAATGACATGCAATCTTGCATGTTCTTGAAAAAAAATACATCCAACATTTTTATTATGTAAGCTTAAAAATGGGCACCAACATCAAGCAGCTGGCCAAGGAGGCCGTGGCGCGCCGTCTCGGCTCGCGGCCTGAGGAGGCGAGCACTCCAGAGCGTCAGCGGCAGGATTTCATGGCCCTGTTCGAGGACCCCTCTCGGACCAGGCGACGGCGGCCATTGACGACCTCGTTCTCTCCATGAAGAAGCCCAAGAGAAGAAGACGTTAGGAGCCAAGATGGTGCGGCAGATGCCGCCGCAGATGGCCTAGTTGATGATGTTTCTGATGCTTGGACAGGGAGGGGATCGTGTGACCGAGCTGGTGCGCCACGAAGCTGCTAGCATGGCCTTTTTCCACTCGATGTGGTTGTTATGGAGGGAGAGGAGCCGGAGGACCTTCTGCGGTGTGGAGATCTAGCCTATAAAGGTGGCGGCTTTGGTGCGGGAATAGTTGGCGTTGCGGGCTTTTGCCCACACGCAAGACCTCGGAGACTAGATTTTTGTTTTGATAGGTGTGTTTAGGGATTTTCCCTAAATCAAAATTCTGTACATAAGCATCTATTCTATCTAATCGGATAGCGGATACGACCGCTTTAAACCTCAGAAAAAATGCCTGCACACGCCCTCCATTTCGAGCAACGCGAAACAAGGCACCGAGGACAGATGATTACACAGCGCGCCTGCAGATTTCATATGGAGTATAGACTGATCTGAGCACGCAGAATTCAGAGGCTAGAGTATTGTCGCGGCTGGCTAGAAATGAGAGCCGGGACAGCGAAAGAGAATCCGAAGTGGCAGCGGCGTGGTACCGATCACCTTCTGGCTTCTGGCCGGCAGGCGCCACGGGAGAGCTCCTCTGACTTTGCTTAAAGCTCGGCAGAGCGAGGGCGCAGAGAGTAAATAAAAGCGGATCCCGTCGATGTACGCCGTGCCCGTGCGGCAGCGGCGGCAGGGGAGGTACCAGCAGCCGCGCGTCGTCACCCACGTGAACGGCGTTGCGGAGAAGCCGTCGCACAGTGGGCACTGGGCAGGAGGACGGGCTATGGCGGCAGCTCATTATTCTCGCCGGGATCGGGCCAGGTTCGAAATCATGCCGCGCATTTACCCCCGCCCTCGTCGATTTTATTTGCTCGCTGTACTGTAGCCTCTAGCCATTGATGGAGGAGCTAGCAATTAGCATACGATCGAAGCAGGCTATAGTGTTGCTGTAGCTCCCTCCCTCCTCGGCTGTTCAAATCCCAGCGATCAGAACGTCGAGATTGCCAACAATACCTGACTGAACCCCAGCTGTATAGACTCTAGGCAAGTATAGCCACATGCAAATGGTACAAAAACCGATGCATGAAACCAAACACGCCCTAAGCGCTGCTGTCAGCTACCTATCGATCTCCCCCGCGCGCTTTACGGCGCCTTGTTTGTTCTTACAGTTCATTCAACACACCGGTAAGTCATATTAGTCCTGGTCGAACTCGCAACCGGGTGCCTGGCTCGGCGGATCCTTCTGCCAGCCACGTGCAACGGGCGCGGCTTCGCTGACTTCGCATGGCAAAGGCACGGGTACAGTACCCTGACTTGGGCTGTGCGCACCGTCGGATCGAAATCAGACAGCCCAGATCAGAATCCGACTGTTCACGGAGTACTGTTCACGGAGAACACTGTTTAGCTGACGCTGCTCACAGACCCCTGTACCATCCGATCTGAGCCGTCGGTTCGCGATCCGGTGGCCGAAAAGTGAGCAAAGGCAGCGGCACTGTAGCTTCGCTGACTTTGCTTCTCAACGTCAGCGAATCCGGAGCGGCAACGGTGTGACGCACGAAGAGATGGGCGGCGTGTGTGCGGAGCGTGGACTATGGCAATCGATGCTATATACACCGTCACGCTGGGCCGGCAATAGTACGCTGGACTTTATTTTCAAAGTTGACATGGACCAAATGTCAACCCTTCACACGCACCGAACGGCTGAATCCCTGTGTACCATCTCAGTGACGGACCTAGAAATTTCTAGAAGCGTGAGGAAACATATTGATTTGATGCGCCAGTAATTTATATCAAAAGTCCGTACTAATGGAAACATGCTAGATATTATATTTATATTTCAACAAAACATGCCTAGGTAAACTATTTTTTGGGGGACATATTGCTATAGAAAATCGTGTGATACAATGTGTCGTGCCGCCAGCTCTGGACCGGGTTGGAGAGATGGTGGATCCGCCAATGCGGCCACGGAGTTATCATACATCTGCCCTATGTTTTTGTGGACGGACTGCGACAAAGTCACGGGAGGGAAGTACAAGATCAATTCGGTGTGTTATATTGTATGTATATATAGGCTGGTCTATGTATTCCTGTATGGTAAGGTGTACTACACCACCCCCAAAGTGTGGCTATGGAGTACATGCCTTCCAGGGCTACCCGGGCTATATTAACACGCACCCTAACTCCTAACGCGATATCCTTTCCTTCGACATGGTAATCAGAGCGTCCTCTTCCATCTAGGTGCTGTGATGTTGTCGGAGAGTACCCCAGTCCCAACGGGATATTACCCAACCCCAACGGCACTTTTATGAACTCGCCACACGAAGCTAGTCTCTGTGTAAGCTCATCTTTCACGTTTCGACTCTCCAAAGTAGTTTTACATTTACTTTATTGGTTTCTTGATCTTCTTTTGAAAGCATATAAAATTAGTGTAGATTATTTTCAGTTTTGCAATTGCATCTATCATGTATAAAACTCAATAAAAAATAGAAAAACTAAAGCAATATACAAATGAGTTATATCGTTGCAAAGTTTATCAATGATTCTTTACTGGGATATTATCATAGAGCTAATCCTGTTGGTGCTAATGTCTTGATAAGTACTCAGAAAGTTATAATACCTAATGAATTCTTGGAAAGCGAAAAAGAAGAACATGAGGAGGAAAATGAACGAAACACTCCATCCTATACATTTGTTAGTAATTTCGATATTTATGATGGTGAACCCAGTCTGGATGAATCTGTTGATGTTAGTTCTTTCCATAATAATTCACATGATAGATGGGTAGAAAATATTCTTAGACATGATAAAATTGATTCTAGTAATGATATTACTCCCATGGAAAATAAAGATGGTGACTATTATGCTATATTATTATTTGATAGTATACTATATGATTATCCTATTTTGGCTGATGAATCCTTGTGGTGAAAAAATTCTATAATGGTAAACCCAACAAGGAAAACGTAGACATGATAGATATCAATATGCTTCCTCCTCGTACAATTTTTATGAAAATGAGGCGTACTATTTGGACATGCTATATGATAATTCTCTAAAGATGGTCGCAGCGTTAGGCTAAAGCTTCCCGCTACGGGAGGGACGAGAGCGGGAGAATGAATTTTCTTTACCTACCGGCAAAAGATCGACCATTGATTACTTCCCTATGATCTGTGCCTCGGATGAAACATCTATGAATTTCTTGATTCATACATGTTTTATCTTGGGCACGGATCTTAGGTTATGAATCAACGGTAAATCTTGTGCTGGTAGGTACCGGCTTATGTAAATTTTTGTTTGACGAGAGCACGCAACTGGTGTCTCCCAAGAGAGATTTACACATCGGTTTCCTTCGACGATGACGAGAAAGACGAAGTAGAGGGGAGACAGAACGACGACAAGTATTTCGGTCGTGCCGCAGGTAGGAGCGATTTAGCGTTCTTTCCCGTATGTGTCTACTACAAGTACGTGTAAGGGCAACTCCAACGGGGCGACCCAAACAGACACAAAATATGTCCGCGTTTTGTCCATTTGGGTCGCCAAACGGACAGGCGTCCGACCCATGTCCGCCCTTCCCAGGCCACTGAACCCAACGGGGTGATCCAATTGTTCCGCTCTGTCCGGATTTCGATTTTTTTTTATCATTTTACAAATTCAATCAAGAAAAGATTGAATCAAACACATCCCATTGTACCAAAAGAATATTGTCATGCATGTCGGCATACAACATCCAACCCAAAAAAGAATCACACCTAGTTCCGGCCATCTCGGCCATGGTTATCGGCCATGGTTCAATGTCGGCATACAACATTGTCAAAATGACCGAGATGTGATCACTCTCAGTCCATATGGTACCTTCGCTTCTTGAGATAGTACGGCTTCTTTGTTGGGGTCAAGGTGGAGAGATCCATGTCCATGATCCGGGCCTCCTCAAGGCGTAGGGCGAGCTCAACATTTTTTCCTTGACATCGACTTCCTTGGTTCTTGTCTGGGCATTTTCCTCCTCGATCTCGAGCTTCTTCTTTTGCAATTCGAAGAATTGCTTGGACGCCTCCTCTCTCTCTCTCTATCGGCATTCCCTCTCCTTCCTCTCCTCCTTCTTCTCACATGACTTGTCCGTTTGGGTTAGGAACCCATTCAATGCCTCTTGCAATGCCATTGTTGATGCGTCGCGCTTCAACTCAGCCTTGGAGTTGGTCCTCCCCCCCTTGGCCTCTTCTCCTTCACACTTGCTGATGGGTCGCTGTCCCCATTTCTATTGGCCGCCCCCTCCCCCCCCCCCCCCCCCCCCCCCCCCCCCCATTTTTCTTGAGTGACGCATAGAGGTCCTTCCAGTTTTGTTGATCTTTGAGTACTTTGTAGCAATGGGTCAAGGTAAAGGTCTTCCCATGTTGAACCTTGAAGGTTTCCAATGCTTGCAAGACCTTTTAGAGAACAATACATTCAAATGCATAGGAGGACAATGCACAAGAGGCAATGTGAAGGAGGGAAGAAGACGTACCAATTCCTTAACGCTAATGCCACTAATTGGACGGGCATTGACATGCTCATGGGAACCACAAAATTTGCTAACCTCCGCTTGGATATAACTCCACCGCTTTTGGATTGACACTTCAGTCCGCTCACCCGTGATTTGATAGGGCGGTAGCATCTTCCTTTCATTGAAGTGTGTATACAACCTCAACCTATAGGCGCTCCCTCTTTGCTCGGCCCCGACGATTTGATCCGTTCCAATCTCGATCCATGACTCGCAAATGAGCTCATCCTCCTTCTGGGTGAATGCGGCGCCCCTTTGGCTAATCCTCCTCTTTCTTGCCCGGGCTTGGATCTCGAGCTCATCGACAAAAACTGGCTCGGCCTCGATGTTGATCACGTCCGGGCCGGTCGCCAGAACTTCATCGTCCCCCTGGCCATAATCGTCGTGGTTGTATTCATCGTGGGCATTCTCCCTAATCTTGTCCTCGAGAAACCCCTCCCCTTCTTGCTCCTCGTCATACACTTTGTCCACCGTCGTTTGCCCTGGCATTTGGCCGAACAGGCTGCGGACTTGGTTGACAACTGGCGGGTCAGCTGCACGCGCGACCTTCGTCAGCGGTGCCGGGGAGTAGCCGGCCATAGGCGCGGCGTTGAGATCAAGGGGAGGCACCATGGGGCGGTCGGTGTTGAATCCCCGACTTCCGATGAGAACAACGCGACACACTTGGAAGGTAGTAGTACGTAGGCGGTGCCGGTGGAGATGGCTTCGCCGACATGGAGCACTTCGACCTTGGCGGCCGGGACGCTGAGGCGTTCGAGCTGGCTGCCGCGGTTGGCGGGGCCATAGCTGCGGGCGGAGCCATGCCTAGCATGAGGAGGGCGGCTTGCACCGTCCTGGCGACGATGTCCTCGCTCTCATCGACATGCCCCTTTGCATTGGTGATGTCGATGGCGGCTTCTGCGAGCGCTCTCTTGATCTTCCTCTGGGCGCCCCGCTTCTGGGTCTCATTGGACCTTTGCTCCGCGGTGAGCTCTTTCTAGGACCACAGGCTGGTCGGCCGCAGCTACAACGTCGGCGGCGGCTGCGTCGGCTATGGTTAGGACAGGTGCCGGAGCTTGGTTTTGGGAGAGGAATGCCTGGAGTGGGATTTTGTCTCTGTTCGACGGGCCAGTGACGGACAAGGGGAAGACACAAGAGTTGTCCGGGGGCAACGCAAATCTGGCCCAAATTTGAACGAGAATGAGTCGCCGCGGACAGAAAAACGGACAACGCTCCGTTTACATAGCCCGTTGGGTTTTGATTTGCGTCGCCGTAGACAAAAACAGATGGGGACAGACTAAATGGGTCGCCCAGTTTAAGTTGAGGGGTGCACCATCAGAAGGGTTGACGAGTAGTCGAGATCCTGGTTGGTGTGCAAGACAGCCATGGCAATGCTAATAAACTCGACCTACCTACCACTCTACCAGCTTCCATTCCATACACGTACCGGCTTCATCAATCGGGACGATACGTCCATGTCTACCTGCAGAGCCTGCCAAATTAAAATGGCAGCACCCCAAACTCCGTCCGAGTGCCAAACTGCCGCTCTACAGAAATTGTAGAGATCAGCTACCAGCAGCAGCAGTGGGGGCACTGGTACAACTAGCACTTAGAGGAGTGAAGATTTCTTGCTGCCGAGAATACACAGACGATCGATATATACGCAAAGATGTGAGTGCTCGTGATCAGATTGTATATACGGAAAGCTATGATGCATGCAGATCGATGGGAGCAACATCGATAGACGGATGGGACGTAGCGTCACATCCTCGATCCACACCATGTCGGCGTCGAATTCGATCGCACGGCCAAACACACGCCTCGCCGGGCCCTGGGGTGCAGTTTCCGGCGTCGCATCACGTCCATGGTTGCCCCCAAGGCAACGTGAGGACACGTGACGACGGAGGAGCCGGCGCACGCGCGGCTGCCGTACGTTTGCCGTGGCTGCGTGCCGTCACGTCTACAGCGCCGACAGAGTAGACGAGCCATACGGCATCCGCCCCTACCGTCGTTCCGGCCAAAGGAAGCAACGAAACGTATGGGGGGACGGGCTGTGGGTGAGCGACTGAGCGGCACTTATGTTCGTGCTGAAGTGGTTCATTTCACAAAATAGACCAAATTTCAAATTAATTCACGGATCTAACCTTTTCTCACGGCGTCCGTCCCCAGGACGCCGTGCTAGACACCACAACGCCGCAGTCCAAGACGTCGTCGACCGTGCCACGTCAAACTAGATGGGACCCACCTTTATAGCATGGCGCCCCAGACCAGGACGTCGTGCCTATAACCACGACGCCTTCATCCAGGGCGTTGTGCTTTTTTTTTGCTTGTTGGATAACAGCAGAAACAGAACAAAAGGTTCCGAGGTATGTACGTACTAGACATATTGACACTTACTCCAGTGGATTGAGTTGAGCTGCTTGTTTGTGAGGTCGTGAGTTCGTGTCTGTTGTCTGCACAAATTTTTCTCGCGAACTTTTTGTTGTTTTCTGATTTCAATTCAACCAATGTATACAGTATGTTATATAAAACATAAAATTAATTTTTTCCATATACATAGGCAACGTTGCAAATATAAAACATAAAATTAATTTTTTTTCTTGTATGTATATATATTTTACTTTTATTTGTTACAAATATTTTTTTTGTTGTTTTTTGTTTTTACCCTACCAACATATATAAGATGTTACACAAAACATAAAATTAATTTATTTGTTGCTTTTATTTTTCACATAAGTAGGAAACTTTGCAAATTCTTGTATGTAATCACACGCACAATATATATACTTTGCTTTTAATTGTTACATGCATACATTTCATGTCGTTACATTTGCTTATATATAAGAATTTTCAATGTTGTTTACTTATATGAAAAACAAAAAGCAAAAAATATTTTTATGTTTTGTATAACATATTGTAGAATTTGAACATTGCCTACTTATTTGAAGAATAGAAAGCAATAAAAAAATATTTTTATGTTTTATATAACATATTGTATATGTTGGTTGAGTGAATAAACAAAAAACAAGAAAATTTCGGAAAAAATGAAGAAGAACAAGGGTTCGAACTCGCAACCTGTCAAACTGGAAGCACACTACAGACCACTGGGGTACAGCACAATTCGTGTACATAGTGTATACCTGGGCCTCTTTTGTTCTGTTTTCGCTTGACCTAAATTCGCATAGAAAAAAAGCACAACGTCCTGGATGAAGGCGCCGTGGTTATAGGCACGACGCCCTGGTCTGGGGCGCCGTGCTATAAAGATGGGTCCCGTCTAATTTGACGTGGCACGGTCGACGACGCCTTGGACCGTGGCATTGTGGTGTCTAGCACGGCGCCCCGGGGGCGGGCGCCGTGAGAAAGGGTTAGATCCGTGAATTGATTTGAAATTTGGTCCATTTTGTGAAATGATTTGAAAAAGGGTCAAATTCGTTAAATTCGCCTGCTGGAGTGTACCCAGCACTAAATTTGCAGGCGCGTGTCGGGCGGGTCGTGTTCGTGCTCGACTGCATGACATGGATCAGCGGTTCTGGACGATTACTATACATCAGCTTGGGGATTGCTGGATGTACACTGCCGGCAACTTGAAATTAGGTGCTAGTGTTAGAGCATCTCCACTCACGACGCCCAAATGGCTGCTTAAAGGCCTTCCAGACAGGCCATTTGGGCGCCGTCCGGACTAGTTGTTGGCTTTGTGTGTCGGTGCTCCCCACTCGCGGCATCCAAATATTTATTCAAATACGAAATTTTGATACGAAAGTGCATACATATCATTGAAGATTCGTTGAAAACTAACATAATTCATTCAAATTAAAATCTAGACCTAGATCTAGTACATAGGATGGCACGCCGGGCACCGACAGTTTGGGCAGGAGCCGGCCCTTGCGGCGGCGAGCACAGGATCCCGACGTCAGTCAGAGCAGAGGCAGTAGAGGTAGCCGGTGGTCACGGACGGCGGCGCAAGAGGCTGGGCGTCGGTGGAGGCTATGTCTGACTCAATGGCGAGCTGCATGTGGCCGGGATCCCATTCCGACGTCGGCGGCCAGTCCTCGAAGCCGTCATCATCACTAGGGCTGCACCTGAAGCTCGAGGCTCATCTCAGGCTAGACAAGGCTCGTCTCGAAGGTGGTGCAAGCCAAGTCTAGACCTTCCAGACAAGGCTCGAGGCTCGACAAGCCGGCTCGGTGAAGCTCGCAAGCCGGCTCGAAGGCTCGATGAAATAAAAAAATTGACATGGCCTTTGCCAAAATGTAACATTTGACAATTGTAATCAGCAATAGAGCATGAATGTATAACAGTGGCATGAACTAAACATAACAGTGGCATCCATGACAAGTCGATCACACAAAGTAATGTACTTGGTCCAATAGTCTCATAATCACAAACACAAGTGCACTTAGTTCAACAAATAGAACACGACATGAGTTGTAGCTCGAAACACAAGTCTTAACAATTTAACATAAAGTTCAACCACAAAAGGACCATCGCGCCATCATTTCATCTTCTTGTCGAGCGCTTGTCACTTGTTAGAGGCCATGTCGAAGCTGAAGTGTACACAAACAAATTTCAGCAAGTATATACAGGAAATAAGCACCATTTATACTAGTTTGCATCAGGTTTTTGTTGTAGAGAAAGTTTCAGCAAGTATACACAAGAAATAAGCATCATTTATACTAGTTTGCATCAGGTTTTTGTTGTAGAGAAAGTTTCAGCAAGTATATACAGGAAATAAGCACCATTTATACTAGTTTGCATCAGGTTTTTTATTGTATAGAAAGGTCCAACAAGTAGATAAATGAAATAATCAGAATTGACATTATTTTGCTTCAGTTATTTGGCTGTATAAAAAGTTCCGGCAAGCAAATATAGCAAATAAGACTCATTTACACTTTTGTGCTTCAGTTTTTTGGCTGTATAAAAAGTTACAGCAAGTAAATCATGTAAATAAGCATCATTGACATTATGTTGCTTTAGTTATTTGGCTGTATAAAAAGTTCCAGCAAGTAAATCATGTAAATAAGCACCATTGACATTATTTTGCTTTAGTTATTTGGCTGTATAAAAAGTTCCAGCAAGCAAATATAGCAAATAAGACTCATTTATACTTTTTGCTTCAGTTTTTTGGCTGTATAAAACGTTACAGCAAGCAAATACATCAAATAGAACTTACCAATTGCTCCCCACCTCCCAGAGTTGGTCCTTGTCCCATGTCCTAGCGGGGTGGCGAACAATAGCCCACCGTGACTGGAGGGCACCGAATGCACGCTCCACATCCTTTCTAGCACTCTCTTGTTCTTTCGCGAACCTCTTCTTCTTCTCATCATTGGGATTGGAGATGGTCTTCACAAAAGTAGTCCATGTAGGATAAATCCCATCAGCAAGATAATAAGGCTTGTCATACTTGTGACCATTGATCTCATAGGTCACCTGGGGTGCGAGGCCATTGGCGAGCCTGTTGAACACCGGAGACCGCTGCAGCACGTTGATGTAATTGTGCGAGCCGGCCATGCCAAAAAACGAGTGCCAAATCCACAAATCTTGTGATGCCACGGCCTCAAGCACGACCGTGCACGCCTCAACATGGCCCTTGTACTGCCCCTGCCAAGCAAATGGGCAGTTCCTCCACTCCCAGTGCATACAATCTATGATGCCAAGCATCCCAGGGAACCCTCTGGCCTCGTTGATGGCCAAGAGCCGGATCATGTCGGCAGCATTGGGCTCCCCGACTTCTTTTTCATATTGATTGGCATGTGGAACAAACGCTTCCAAAGCTACTGGAGTTGCACGATCGGGAGTTATAGGCTCAACTTTACAAGGGTTGACAATTGAATCCAATTTTTCCCATTATTTAACTCGGGGCCGAACACCTGCACCACGGCATTGCAAAACTTGGACATTGCTTCTAAGCACGTGGACTCGCTCATCCGCACGTACTCGTCCACAAGATCGCCGGCAATTCCATATGCAAGCATGCGAACAGCGGCGGTGCACTTCTGGTATGATGAGAAACCGAAGGCACCACATGCATCTGGCTTGCATATGAAATAGTCATCAAAATGCATCACCCCCAACCGGATACGGTTGAACAAAGATCTTCTCATCCGTAAACGGCGCCGAAAAATCTTGGGAGGATACGTGGGTCTGTGGGACGAAAGTAGTCCCCCAGAGCTGGAGTTGCCCAGCTCTCCGGTTTCGGTCCAATGCAGGAGAACGGCCCGGCAACGAGCCTCAGAACACCGGCCGCATCCTCTCAATGTACTCATTGACGATGAGGGTGGCAACCAGGCCGTCACTCTCATCGTCTGAGGAATCATCCGATGATGACACGCACATGATGTAGTTCTTGTAGTACCATTCATCGGAGCTATCCATGGCCGAGTTCGTACCTGAGCTGGTGCCGGGGCTGACGGCCGAACACCTTGTAGGCGGCGTTGGTGTCGCGGGCGCTCCGAGAGATGTGGCCGCAAGATTCACCGGCCGTGGCGGGGAGGAAGCAGCTCCGGTGACGGCGGGCAAGAGGAGCAGGAGATGGCGTCCCCGGAATGGCCTGCGGTGCCAAATCTAGGGTGCGACGGCGGGATGGCGGCGGGAGGGGGCGAGAGAGGCGGAGGAGAGAGGCGGAGGTGCTGGCCAGGGCGGACTAGGGCAGGACACAATAGCGCTCCGCTCGCGTCCGCGGCCGACGCATCGGTGACCCAAATTTGGGCAAAGAATGGGTCGCGGCGGACAAAAAAAACGGACTACGGTCCGTTTGCGTCGCCCCGTTGGGCCGTGTTTTTGGCTCCCACGGACAGAAACGGAGACGCGCGGACTCGATGCGTCGCCCCGTTGGAGTCATCTTAGCGTAGTAGCTTTTGTCAACATTGTTGTCCTGACCACTAATAGTGCTGACTAATGTTGCATTCACGTGTGCATCGTGTCGTATCCTAACCGTGACACATAACCACTACTACTAGACCAAGCATGATTACGAATTTAATTAAGATGTACGTACAGAAAATAGTGTGGAAAGACCGGACGGAAACGTTGACAATGCCATGCATGTCATGGGGCTCAAGACGGGCATCGTCAAGCATAAACCCTAGGATATAAACTTTTGATTAGGCAAAATAACGAGCAAACCAACGGCATGCCTGTAATCATCCACCGACCCACTGACTATTTACGCGTCACCTCGATGAGCTCCTACTGTAAATCTGTAATCTGTAATCATCGACCGCCCACTGACTATTTACACGTCACCTCGATGAGCTCCTACTGTGGCGCCAACAGTAAAACAGCTAAAGTTCAAAAGAGGTCATGTTCGAGGTGACGTCGTGAGTCATCGATCGATTCCTCGATGGAGTGCACGTCTAAACATCGCCTGCACGGCTACTGCGTAGGTTAGGCGGACTCGGCTTTTGCCGGACACGGCCACTGTGCCCGTGCACGACGTCGCTGTTCGCGTCAAAATCACCATCACTCGCTACGACCTAGCCTGGCCATGATCTCATCTTCTTGTAGGGGCAGCAGACCAGCTGCACGATGGGGTGCAAGAATATTTTCCCGGACGGATTGCCTCGCGAGGACGTGCGGGAAAAGATCCAACATGTGAACGTACGGTATGGAGATTGGCCTGTTAGCTTGAGTGGACATTTTGTGATCCCGAGTTGAGTGATTTTTCTATTTTAAAAAATTTAAATGTTTCGAGAAAATCTGGAAAACAATCATGGTTGTTCTCAATGTCGTTTTCCACAAACGTGTAAAATTTCAATTTGAAATACTATTTTGTATTTTGAACTACAAAAAATGATGAATGTACAAATATGATTATAGTGAACAATGCACATTTTCAAATGTTCAGATTTTGTCATTTTTGTGTAGTTCATAATAAAAAGAAGTCCACGTTTTTATTTTGGATTTTGCATGCTTATACGATACATCATTGTATACATCTACATCTTTTTTCATAATTCTTTTTTAATCTTATATTATTTTTCTTTAAACACAGGGATCACATGAGCTTGAAGCCAAAGTGGTTTTCTGCTGTTAACTGTTGGGTTTGTGGGAAGCATTGATAGTAGAAAAATATTGATCCCTTGTATTACCGTGAATCTTATAGGGTAAATAGGTACACGGAGTGACATAGAGTTCACTCTTGTTAGAATACATGTATATGTAGGAGTCGGAGATGGACTAGGATTGTAAACCTTCTTGTATATACCTTGTGTAGAGGTTGGATCTGCGTGGCGTCAATGACGACCTGGTGTTTTTGTTCCTCCGGTCCAGTTCTCCGTTTTCCCTAGTACGGCTCGAGGGCCCTAAGAGTTTGTATATGGTCGAGGTTACCGCCTGTTAGGAGGGTGGCGGTAACGTGTGGAAATGGGTGGATTCTAGCAAGGTTAATGGAAGATGGAGAGAAGATCTCGCTCTCTCTTCCGACTTGGTTTGACAGAGCCGGCGTATCTGCATTCCGGAAGGCATGGAGCCACAAGGTTTTGGTCTTGTTGTTCCACGATAAGACGTAATAGCCCACTCATATAAGAACTAGTCATATTTGCTTGCTGTAATTACTAATATATATATATAGCCCACGTTGTGTTCTCATGAAGTGTGTTTGGAGCTCGTGCTAGAGTTAACTACTCCCTACGTTCCTAAATATAAGATGTTTTAGCCATTTTTCATATTCAAATATATCTACATGTATCTAGACACATTTTATTGTGTATATTCACTCATTTTAGTCCCTATCTAGTCAACATGTAAAATACCTAAAACATCTTATTTATAGAAACGGAGGGAGCATAAGTTTACATCCGACCTTTCTTCCCTTTCCTATTTCTCTTCCCAACTAAGTAAACAATCTGACGTGGTACCTCTCTCTTATGGCCCGTCTACGCAATCTTTTATAAATTGGCTCACATAGTTACTCAAGCGAAGGTGCTTTGGATCCAAATTTATTGGCAGCTCGTCTTCCCTCGATATGGAAATTAATTGTGAAAACAAAAAAGGTAATCTATGGAGTATTTTTTAAAGAAACTTATATGGTTGCGCTCAATAGGAGTGTTGTCGATACTGTTCCGTGTGAGTGTTGTGGTTACTCTTCCGCACTTGTTATAACTATGAGCATGTTTGGTCGCCTGCAAGATGTCCATGCAAGTTATGCGCGCTAAATCTTGGTTCTATGGTTAGCTGGCCACGTAGTGACATTGGGCTGCACGTAACTCAAAACGCTCCGGATCATGTACGAGAGCTAGGGGAACCATCGATTCGAGCATTTTACACCCTCGTTCGCGCCGAAAACGAAACACAAATTCTTGCTTGGTGGATCTGACAGTGAGGTCGGTGTGGCTTGGTAGTAGTTTGCACGTGGTTTTTTTTCCCTCATCTTACTTAATCTAGTTCGCCTAATCCTTTCTGATCTACTGTGTACACGAAAAAAGTGCAATCTGTTGTGTGATTCCATCCCGCGATCGGCTCCTTGTTCTGTGGAATGTTAATATTCAATATTATGTTTATGTTTTGATCTTTGTTGACTATTTTTCTTCAATTTTGTCGCAGACGGTTGACCGGTTGAAATTTTCTTTGAAGAGTAGTTTCATCCCACTGTTTCGCATAAGTTTCGTATTATAAGTTTTACGTTTCAACTGTCGTACACGAATAGATCTACCTAATTTGCCTACTCCCTCGGTTCCCTATTTATTACCGTTGGTCGTATTAAAATGTGTGCTTCGTACGTTCTCTTTCCACGACAGTTAGAATGGAATGGAGGGACTAAATGTTTTCTTCAACCTCTAATTCTCTTACCCTCTTGGTCGTCTAATATGCAGTCAACCGTTTCATGACAAGGTTTACATGGAAAAAATGCGGATCGGCGATATGATTCCATTCTTCTTATTTTTTCGAAAAAGGATCCTGGCATTAAAAGAAACACTGAACAGTACAAAACAACTCAACGAAAACGAAAATTACAACGTCTTAGCTGTGATCACTTAGTTTTGTGTTCAAGTTTAGACTTTTTAGATGAAACTCATCAAATTCATCGCACGTGGTTGGCTTTGCTTCAGTGTACCCCCTCCCTAAAACATAAAAGGGTAGTATTGTCTTTTATTACAATTAATTAGTTGTTAATTCAGATTAGACTTCGCCGGCCCTGCCGAAGCATCCTGGCGAGACGCTCGTATACAAACAGCTGATCGATTCCTTCCGACCTCACCAATGTGTACGTACAAGCTAAGCTAAGCTAAGCTAGCTAGCACAGGTCAATGGATCACTAGTAGCAACACGACGCCAAGGCGCTCCTTCTCGTCGGCGCGGGGTACCTCCTGCTTGCTGTGGTTGTTGGCTCCGCCGTCCAGATCGTCATCGTCTTCGCCGCCGTCTTTACGTACTCCGGGTGAGGAGCGCACTACTACCTTTGGCGCTCTTCTCGGCCAAGCTAATGCGCAGATCAAGTGGCCCCTGCCCACGGTTATGCGGGAAAGGTGTTCAAGGGGCAGCGAGTCGCCGGCCCGTAGCACTTGTCCTCTATGTCTCTTGTGGCCATCGCAACAAACGCACCAGCGCATATTTACCAGTTTCTACAGCGCTAAGTACGATTTATTTAGTCGCTAATGACAAATTAATAATTATCAATGACCATCATACCCTTAACTACGAAGGGGTATGGAGCGATCTCAGCCCTTGATGTGTTTAAATTTGGCGAAGGGGGTACACTGAAGCAGAAGCCTTATTATTTTTACCACTAGATTCATCTTGTTGTTTCATACAGATCTTATGTTGTAAATTTCAGTTTCAGTGATCACAGCCGGAGTTGTTTGAAATGTGGTGGTGTGAAATAAGTTGAGACGAGGTTGGGGAAACCAGAAACCATCATATGCCCTAACCGCGCACGCAAATTCAAGTTTGCATCTTGAGAGGACAAAGGCTACAACCGGATGCCACACTCTTATTTCTGCTCCCGCGTAGGAAAAAATGCGGTCACCTGACAAAGTGCAATGGCCCAAGCCTGCAAGCACCCCCTCATGCTTTGTTGGCCCATCGCATAACTGGCCCGAAAAACTGGAATGGAGATGATATACATCGCCCGCAGGCGGCGCCCGCAAATAGGCTGGCCCATTGGGCGAGGTTTTTCTTTTTTCTATTCTCTTATGTTTTTTCATTTCTTTTTTTTGCTTGTTTCTTTATTTTCCTATACGTTTTCTTTTTGGTTTTTATTTTCTTTTATTTTAATTTAATTTCCACTTTTTTGATTTTTGAAAAATATTAGATTTGAATTTTTTCAGATTTTGGAAAATATCCAAATTTGAAAATGCTCAAATTCGAAATTTGTTCACATTTGCTAAAAAATGTTCAAATTCGAAAGATGTTCACATGCAAAAATTGTTCAAATCCAAAAAAAATCACACTAAAAAATTGTTCAAATCATAAATATTCAGTTTTGTAAAAATTTCAACTACAAAAAAAAATTACTTTTGAAAATTGTTCAATTCAAAATTTGTTTACATTCGAAAATTGTTCAAAATTTTAACCATTAGATTTGAAAAATGTTTAAATTCGAAATTAGTGAACACTCAAAAATTGTACACCATTTTTATATTCAAACATTTTTTTCAAATCACAAAAGGTGAAAAATAAAAAAATAAAAGCAAAAGGAATAAGAAAACAGAAAAGAAAAGGAACAAGGAAAACGAAAACAGAAACAGAAAAAAAAGGAAAACAGAAAAAAAAAACAACGCCAACAAAATGGGCCGGCCCAGCAGAAGGTGCCCGTTAGCGTCGCGGCCGATTCCCGCCGCTAACGTGCGTTATATAGGAATACGCCAATGAGTGTAGGGATTTCGAGGATGGCCCCAATAAATCCCTTTTTGGAAAAATCAAAAGGTCTTTTCCAAGTTTCGAAAAATTGTGAACAAAATCCTAAATGTAGCAAATGATTATTTATACCGGCATGCAAAGCATCAATGCGAAATTTCTATATTTTGGGCTGTGTAAAAATGACAAATTACTGAATCTGATGTGTGAACAGTACGAAATTCAATTTTTTTCAGATTTGTCAGCTTTTTGCAGGCAGGAATACAAACTATTTCGGTTTGAAATTTGCAGAACAGTATAATACATCATTGTCAACCTCCAAGAATTTTCTTAGAATTGTTTGAACCATTAAAATATCGATTTTTCTTCCAAAAAAGGGCTCTGTGGAGCCTGTGCTCCAAAAGAACTTTCCGCATGGCATATATCTTTTCGTAGTTTTGAGAAAGTTTACGAGACAGTGCCATGTGGTCGTGGCCTCTAGAGACTTACCCTAATTATCGGGTTATGTAGAGTCGTAGCTTTGGACGTTTTCTTTTTGTGATGGATATCCGGTTGAAATTCGACATAGTTTTTACTGGAAATTATCTACCCATGATCCAGTTGCTCATTTTATATGTTCAGTTTTGTAGCAAAGGTCGCATCCTAAACCAAAGAGTGAATAAACATACCCGCAACAAAAAAAAGTGAATCACAGCCTACTTTCCTTCATACCACCCATGTGTGCAATGCAGCCCAATTCCTACCGAGGGCTCACATAAGAAGCGAACCATGGGATAACGAACCGAACAAGCGCCGCATTCTGCCGCGGCCATCCAGCAAGCAGATTTCTTATTTTGTTTTTTATAAATCTCGAAAATTTATTTTTTAGAAAAGAAAAATAGAAAAAAATTCTCATACAACTTTAAAAAATACTATATTGGGATAAAAAATTGTAGCAAACAATCACAAATTTATTTGGAAAGTTATCAATAGTTAGAAAATTATTTGTGTAGTTACATGTTCACGTAGTCTAAAAAATTGATCACGTGGCTTAAAATATTTCACTTCAAAGCAAAAATTATCTGCGAAGTGTTAATTTTTTTTTAAATATGAGTGATAAAACATTCACGGGGTGCAAAATAATTGTTCACGAGGTTTAAAAAATATTACGTAATTACAATGAACTTATTTGCCAAAAAAATTGATGTGTGAGAAAACAAAGTCTCCCAGGGTTTAAAAAATGTTAGAACATGGTAGAAAATAATTTTTCACTACGTTTCAAAAATATTCTCTTTTTGCAAAGATAGAAACCCTATGATATAAAAACAAAAAAATAAAAAATAAACAACGAAAACAGGAAAAGAAAATAAATAAATATAAATAGGAATAAAACGAACACAAAAAAGGAACATAATAAACAGAGAAATGAAAAGAAAGCCTGTGGACCGGCCCATCTGGCAGTTTGCTCCAGGTGTTAGGTGGTAACCGACGCTTTAAGCGTCAGATAGGATTGGCTATTCCTACCGCCGTAGGTGATTTTAGTCGTCTCTCGCAGGCTTGTAGCCCAACAAAATTTAAACAATATTTTCAGTCCAACTCCTAAAAATAAAACTTCTCCCATAAAAAAAGAATCCGATCTCGACTTTAAACTACAGCTGCGCTCACTCCCAAGACCAAAATCTAGTGCACCTACGATACAACACATTCATGGCAGACAAAATAGAAACCATATGATATAAAAACAGAGAAAAGAAAGAAAAAATTAAGGAAAACAAATATAGGAAAAGAAAAGAAAAATAAATAAACAGGCATTAAGCGAACACGGAAAACGGAAGTCAAATATGTAGCGGAAATGAAAAAAAAGTGGGTGGGCTGGCCCATCTTGCTGTTTGCTCTAGGCGTTTGGTGGTAACCGACGCTTTAAGCATCAGATAGGATTAGCCATTCCTACCGCCGTAGGCGATTCTAGTCGTCCCTCGCAGGCTTGTAGCCCAACAGAATGCAAACAATACTTCTAGCCCAACTCCTACATAGGAGCATAAGTCTTCTTGCAGAAAAAAAGCTAGCTACGATATTAACTAGAACTGAGCTCAGCTTTCCCTCAAAAAAAAAAAAACTGAGCTCAGCTCCCAAGAGCAAAATCCAGCGTACCTATGATACAACACATTCGAGGCAGACAATATGCTCACCAGCCCCACCACATTGTATACATAGCAGATCCATTATTCAAAACATTTTGAGCCCATATCTTCGGGTTAGATTAATCACCTCTTCCCGTGATCGCATTAGGGGCATAAGCTCACTGCCACCGAGTGGCCACATTATAAAAACGCAATCAGATTCTCTCGGCTACACCAATAGAGTAGCAACCATGATTGATTGGGGCCCTAACATAACTTATCTCGTCGCCTCGTCCTCGTGGATAGGTGCACCAAAGTAGACTAGTTAACTAGCCACTAATCATGCAGCGTGTGTGTGAGAGAGATCTTGATCCCTGAACAATTAAATAGCTGTTCATGAAGGAGCTGGTTGGGTGGGGGCAAATAAGATATCTAACGGCAGCATCTCCCGGTTCATGTATCCCCAGCAAGAAGCATCTGCTGTCTGTGTTTGCGTACGTCCTGATCTACTGAAGATCTTGCTCGGTGCGTGGGTGGGTGTGATGTGGTGATGGATCATGGATGGATGCCCTCCAGATCTTGTGAACCTTCCTCCTGCTTATGTATGCAGCATGGGAAAGGTCTCTAGTATATATATACTATACAAATTTAAAGGTGTTTAGATGTAGCTGTCCGGAACTGTATTTTCTTTCTGAAATCATTTCCCCTTCTGACTGCCTCTCCAAATGGCCCTAACCCCCATCCAATCTGTTCAACCTGCAGGTAGGTCGCTGAACTGCCAATGGAGGAGGCGAGGGACGCATGGCATGGTGATTAGAGTATTCTAACACCAGTTGATTAGCATCCATCCAGAAGTATAATTATATCCTGGACCGACAATAGGAGCACGACCTTACAACGAACAGTACAGCAGTACGCCACTAGGCAGCTGGATCGGATATTCGGATGTGCGCCTCTGACGCTACACATGCTGACACGCAGCATTAGAAAGTTTCCCTGGCACCAACTGTACTTATATATATATATCCTTGAGACGGGTATTAGTGATAAAAATATCCTATGTGTCATGGCCAGGAATCAGATCTTCTGGTTCTTGAGGCTAAACACCGCAGGTGCAGTGCAGTACTGAAACCAAGCTGACAGCTTAGCATGTGCCTTGATGTGATCAGACCATATCTTACTATCTAATAGCTGTTCTCTAGCCATTTCCCCTTTTTCCAGTTCAGCTCCTGTTGAAACAGAACAAGGATTTGCAGCTTGGATATATTCTGAGGGCCTTTTGTGAGCGGAGGATCTTGGCACTACTGTTACCATAGTTCCATGATGGAATAAAAGTAGTTCACTGTCTGGGAAATGGAGTAGTTATCTACTATCTGGCAGGGATCTTGAGTCAGCAAGAAACATCCAAAAGTGATGTTATCATGCCAGAAGACAATTCAGCAAAACCACTCGAGTCTTGTCCACTACCCCTCTGACTAATCAACATCTGGAGCCTAATTCATCATCTCTGTACATCCCAGATCTAGCCATCTTTGTCAGTACTTCAGTTAAACTCAGCAAGACCATAAGTAAATATAGAGGTAGTAAGAACTCATCCAAATCCACTACCAAGTGCTGTCACTGTTAACATCAGTACATCACCACCCACATCTGGACCACTTGTAAGTGTGAGAGAAACAAACAGCAGCAGCAGGTAAGCAAACCCTTGTCCAGTCCATGAAAGAGCTTTCAGCTGCTTGCCATGATGGTGACTAGTAATTAACAATTGCCAACTAAGAGTGGCTTGAGTGCTAGGCAACGCTTAGCTCCAGTCAACTTTTTATCCTCTTCTCTAGTTTAAACTAGACGGGATTAGCAAGGGAATGTTACTTTTTTCACATCACAAAGCAAGCATGTCTGCTCTAGTTTAATAATTGATCCCATCCGCAAAACCTAAGCACTAGTGAAAGCTGGTGGTGGCCGCAGTTTGACCGGACCTAGCTGCTAAACTAGCTCTCGCGCGCTTGTTTGTGCGTGAAACTTTGGGCCTGCCTAACTCCAGGGAATTTGCGAGCTTTTCACAAGTTAGATTTTCTAGACGAATCTGCAGATGTTGTACCCACCAATAACTACCATCCTTGAGCAGACAGAATATCAATACTACAGAAAGCTACTCCTATCTCTGTGCTCCAGGCCTTCCATCAAAAGACAAGAATCCATAGTTAGCCATTGCAAGATGGAACTGGAGAAGCATCAAAACCAAACTGACATGGCTTCTCATCAGGACAAAATAATATTCATTACACCTAAAAATAAGATCAGTATTCATTACTTTCATTTTATCAATTCAAAGATATTACCAATTAGATCTGAAAATACTGTTGGTGCTGAAAACATGCGAAGATATTAGAAGAAATGGTCATTTGGTGGGGAGAGGATTCAGATCTGCCACATCAATACCTTGTACAAGCAGCTAAACGAACAGCTTTGCGGTGTCAAAGCGATCATGTCCTTCTCCGTGAAATATAATGGAAAGAATCTGAAGGTCGCCATCACCGGACAGAATCGCTGTCATTATGCAATCTCCATACTAGCTGATAGCTCAAAATCTCAGGCTTCCACTTTGTTTATTATTGCCAAAGCAACCCGTGGCATGATTGTTAATCAATCTGTGGCTTTTCCAAACATGAACACCGCCGTACCTACAGCTAGCTCTTAAAATAACAACCATGCTTGATGGCTCCCAAATTATATAATCAATTATGGTCATGGTGATAAGAAGGAACAAAAGGATCAATGACTTGTCAAAAATAAATACAGTATCGTTTGGGGTACAAGGGGAAAAGAACACTGCGTTTTGGCTTTGTTAAATCAAGGAGATGAAGATTCGTCGTCGCCGACCGAAATTGTTTTAAGACATGATATGCTATATATTTGGAGAAAAAGTGATGACATGAAAATTTATGGTTAGATTCTTCTATAGACCAATACAATATCTTGTAACCATAAGCTATTCCATAGGTCGCCTTCTGCACTCTTTTGCAAGGGTTGACCATAACATCCTTTTTTCTCCTATGCACATCCTTCTATTTGCTAAGAAATAACAATGCACACTATTCTACTATATACTTAACTAACAGTGTTGTTATGACCCAGAAAACAAACTGTAACCTCAAGCAACTCACAATATTTTTTGAGTAATCAGGAACTCACATATCATTCAATCAAATCCGACTTTCAGAAAGAGCTCATGCTTAAGAATTGTACATAACTCACATATCATCTACTAAGAATCAATTTTTCAGTAGTTCGGTACATGCCTACCTAGTAGGGTCACTGATAATGCTGATTCTTTCCATCCACCCACT
Source organism: Poa pratensis (assembly GCA_947311845.1). NCBI lineage: Eukaryota > Viridiplantae > Streptophyta > Magnoliopsida > Poales > Poaceae > Poa > Poa pratensis. The sequence continues at coordinate 28,254,763 of CAMZMU010000037.1, forward strand.
CCTATCTCTATGTGCCCATGTGTTTCTCACTCTCTCGTTATCAAGTAGTGTGTATGTGGCTCCAGAGAGCTGAAACACCACACCACTTACGGAAGCAAGAACATTCCAATGGCGGTCACACGTCCTTCCGTCCGTCCACTCCATGCTTATTCCATATGGTGGAGGCCAGTCACGTTGAGGAAAAGCCTGTGAACAAAGCCACCTCGGTTTTTTTTTTTGCGAGGTAAATCATCTCTGAATGTTGGGATAAGTATTGGCACAGTTTTGGAACTTATAATTGGTGCCAATATTATCTGAAATTAATTCGCTAGCATCCATCGTACTATGAGTACCAACAAAATTTTCACTTGGCATATTTTTGGGATGGAAAGTATGGCGATCCAAGAGGCAGCAACTCATGCACGGAAGTTGTTCGCATCTCCCCCCTCTGTTCCTAAATAGAAGATGTGTTATCTTTTCCCAGTTTTCATAGATTCGTATGCATCTAGACGTGTTTTAGTATGTATTTTAGTCCATGTGTGGTCCACATTGGGAATACCTAAAACATCTTATAATTAGAAATGGAGGGAGTATGTCACAAAAAAAAAGCACAATTGTACGAGAGTAGAAGGACATGGCGTTTTGCCTCATAAGAGCATCTAGTATCATTATGAAAATAACATTTAAAAATATTTAAAATGTCAGAAAATTCTGAAATAAAATTTCGGATGTACCTCCTAACATTGCGAAATATGTTTTTTTCATAATTGGAGCATCTAGTCTTACAAGTCAAAATGGATTTCCAGAAACTTATGTGTTACTGCAGTGAATAGTAAGGGTTTCTTTGATTCAAAGATTTTTTTTATAAGCATTTTGGAGTATTCAAATCCTTGGAAAAAACTCTACAAAGATTATTTGATTCGTAGAATTGAAACAAATAGGATTTTCCTAAAGAATCATTTACACTCTATTTTTTAGAAATTCAACATTCACTCAAACCTCTTGGTAAGAACATTTTGCTCTCCCTGTGATAGAATCAAATCATGTAGGATTGACATTACAATCATGTATTTCTATTATTCCGTTGTCCTTAGAATCATGTGAATGAAGGAACCCTAAAACTAAGTTAATGGTAAATTGGTACTCCCTCCGTTCTAAAATAGATAACTTCCATTTGTCAAGATACGGATGTATCTACACTTGTTACACATCTAGATACATCCGCATGTAGACAAATGGAAGTCATCTAATTTGGAACAGATGGAGTAATAGATACCATCTAGATGTTGGGATAAGAAATGGTACAATTTCTGAACTTAACCTTGGTGTGAGCATTATCCGAACTAAATAAGCTACTGCAACGTGTACTAATTTTTTTGGGTTTTTCATATTCTCTGCAGTCGGTAGGCTTCGATATGATTGCGTATACAAACATTAGGTGAGCCCTATGGTAGTGACTCGTGCGAATCATGAGTGAATTCCTAAATTCTCACATGTATGTAACAAGAGAGCACAATTTGAGGAGAGTAGTCGAACATGTAAATTAAGCTTGACTAACATAATCTAAATGTAATAAATGTATATACTTTTCAAGTTTAGGAGTGTGCTATTGTACATGTATTTTTACAATGAACAATGTTCAGACAGAGCAAGGGTATAAAAATAACGCACAAAAATGCATAAGACATTTGCCATTCTTTGAAAAAAAAATCAAACATGTTTATCTAGAAGATAAGGACATGAACATGATTTTGAAACAAAGAATTTGCACACAGGCAACCGTGTTAATAAGCAAGATATTTATATGTATGCAAGCTGAAATTGGGAAATGAATAAAAGACAACAAATAGTGAGGACACAATATTTATAGTGATTAGGAGCGAATCTTATGTCTGTGCACAAAATTATAAAATTGAAATAAAAATTTGGAGGCTCAGCTGAAAGTATCTCAACCTAACTCGTTGTTCTTTATTGGTATAGATTGTAAAATGAAACCTTATGGAAGCAAAAGAAAATTGTACATGTAAAATAGTATCTTTTTTACACGGTGCACAATGATATTTTCATTAAAAAAACGAGCTCGGATGTACATTTTATGGAATATGACTAGTAGTTTTCTCTATGAAATTAAAAAAGGGTCTAGAGAAATATGATGTGTCTTTTCTGGAATATTTTGTCAATTGCATTTTTTTCTTAGGTCAGATGTACATTTCAATTATAATGATTTGATGATACTTGGGGCTCACGGTGGGCATATTTCCCGATCCCGAATCCCGAATCCCAAAAATCCCGATCCCGAACCCGAATTACCCGAACCCGAGAATCCCGGTCGCTTTTTCGGGAAGGTAGTCTGATTTCCCGAATTAATATCGGGTAATTCGGGAAAGCGATCCTATTTCCCGAATACCCCGAATATCCTGAAACAAAGGAGCCCAGCAAAGGCAACGAGGCCCAGCCCACAGGCCCAGGAGCGATCGGTCCACTCCAGTGACTCCACACGCAGGAATATCCCACAACCCTAGCCAGAACCGATCGATCCACTCCTCACGCGTGAACTCCTCCACAGCGACGCGAGGCGGCAGCCGCCACAGGGCACGCCAGCTCGATCCGCCGGCCACCGCCGACCGCCCGTCTCCCACGCCAACTCGATCCGCCGGCCGCCGCCCGCCTCCCGCCGCCGGCCGCCGCTCGACCTCAGCCCTCAAGCCTCCCCCAACCACGCCGTCCGCCCGCGCTAGTCTACCTTCCCCAACCACGCAGTCTGCCCGCGCCGTCGCCGGCCGTCGTCGCCCGCGCTACATCAGCCGTCCTCGCCCGCGCTACATCAGTCTTGTTTTCTGTCGAAATCAATCCGAAATGCTGCCGAAATGATGTCGAAATCATGCCGAGTTGCTGCTAAAACCTGGAATTTTGTTGTCATTTTTTTCCTCTGTTCTGAATTTCGGGTATTCCGGGATTTCCCAATCCCGATCCCGATCCCGAAATGTCGGGATCCCGAATTTTCGGGAATCAAATTTCCTGAGGGAAATTCGGGAGTCAAGCTGTAAATCCCGAATTATTTTTTCCCCGAATTTCCCGTCCCGAATTTTCGGGAAATCCCAAACGCCCACCACTGCTTGGGGCCACGCATAATGATCGTGCATGTACTTCGGGTCTTGGCGCATGCTCAGCTTTGAGTGATGGATTGGTAGGGAAATGGCGACTATAGGAGCAAGATCGAGTGGAGCATGAACTGGGCAGCACACAAAGCGTGCTGCGGATCTGATCTGATAGGCATTTCCTCTTTCCATGTTGTTTTTGGTCCCCAAGGATCAGGGGATTTAACCTTCAAATCCACATCCTGTTCTCTTCCCCCCAGCAGATAATGATTAGGAGCTGATTTCGTTGCTGGCCCTCTTCTTTCCACAAGAGCACGCCTGCCTGCTCCCTTTTTACCAAGGCCGATGTTTTGTGAAAAGGAGGGTTGTAGGGCTAACAGAAAAGGAGCTACCGGGATAAAGTTGCCCAGATATTCGAAGGGCTATCATACGGTAGTGCAATTGGCAATTAGAAGGAACACAGACATTTTCATAAAGAAGGAACAGATATATTTGGTTCAACATAACTTTCAGTTTGTACATGCAGTTGACATGTCGACTCTTGTTGGTACTCATTGGATACACTACTTGAGAGTTGAGACCCTGAAATTATTCCTATTTTCACATGTCGAAACTTAGCCTATTTTATTCGAAAGATTTTCTAGAATTTGGAAGATTGAATTTCTAATGGATTTTTTATAAGATTTTTATTTCTGACAGCGGTACAAATTATTTCAATGGACTAATTCATGTCTAATCCTACGAAATTTATTTATGTTGAATGACAGCCAGCGGACAGTAAAACCTGCTTTTTTTAATGGCGCGCCTCAACAACTTTCATATTTCTCGTGTTTTTAATTTCTTTAGGACTTAATAAACATACCATATCATCAAATACCTATGTTTACTTATTATGTGTTTGACAATTACATGAACTGTATGGTTGTGTGTGGAAGCTATCGCACTGTGACTTGAACTCAAATATGGTGTAATGTATCTAAGTTATGCTCACGCCTATTGACGTGGTGTGGAACACGGCATATGCCACGGGGAGGCTAAGATAGGAATGGGGGCAGCGTTCTGCAACAGCGGCACCCGCAGGGATTGCGCCGGAGCGCGGACACGGGAAGTACCCAGGTTCGGAGCCCTCCCGGAGGAGTAACACTCCTACTCCTGCTCGATATCTCTATCAATGGTGGACACAGTACATAGTTGCTCCTTGAGCTGTTCGGGGAGTGTTCCATGGTTCGGGTGTGGGGAGGAAGAAGTATGAGGCGACCCCTTCTACTTGGGCACCGGACAACCTTATATAGGCCTGGCTGTCCGGCTTACAGGCGGGGCCGGCTGGTCCACGCCAGCCGGCCGGTGTCGGCTACAGGGGTGTTTCTCCGTGACGCCGTATGTCCGTGGCACAGTGTGCTACGCTTCGCACAGTCGAACTCCATAGCCGCGTAGGAGGTGTCGGGGTAGGCCTGTCGTCGTGGAGGGCTGACCGGCTGCGGTGCCGGACCCCGCCGACCGGGCAGGCGACGCCTAGGATCTTGTCGGGCGCGGTGCAGCGTTCCGTGTCTCCCGCCTGTCGAGGCTGCTGGGCACTGTGGGAGACGTAGGGCTAGGCCTCGCTTTAGCCCACGCCCGGGCGACGTGGAGGGCGTACCGGGCACGGCCCCGGCGCCCGCCCAACACGGGCCCTTGTCTTCCGCTCGACGTGGGAGTGCGGCAGCCGGTCATCCGGCTGGCGAGAAACCGAATCCGGCTGCTACTGTTGACCTTGGTCGCATAAGGCGGGCGTTGCTTGTCGTTATCAGTTTGTCTCTGGGAGCTGTGCTGATGACGAGTTTGCAGTTCCCCTTGCCCGTGCCGCTCGGCTGTGCTTCGAAAGGCTAGGCGGAGTCCGGCTGCGCTCGGGGCAGACGAGCTCGGCTTAGCCGGACAGCTGGAGGCGGCTGGGCACTTGAATTTGCGTTTCACTCGGGATCTTCTGTGGGCCTTTGGGTACCCGGGTTTTATCCCCATGTCACTAGCCCCCGAACACGTTGGAGCGATGCAGCCGGTTACGGCGAGGAGGGCTTCTGCGTGTTCAACAAACCGAAGAAGTTTATCCGGTCGAGGAGGCGAAAAGTCGGGCGCTCCGCCGGCCGGGTGCTGGTGATGACGTAAGGGATGACGCTGGCACGTCCCATCCGCCTGCCAGGCGGTCGCCCGGCAGTCGAGACGACTCCTCGGTTTCCGTTGCAGGATCTTCTGTGGCGATGCGCCGTAGACGAGGAAGAAGGGCGTGTAGTTCATCGAGTGGTTGGGGGTGGTCCTGAGGCTCCAGAGTACATGCGGGAGCTCTTCGATCCAGCATCCGGGTGCTCGCTCGAGTGGGTCGACCAGCCGGGGCCGGATTCCGGCTAGGACTAGGCCGTTTGCTTTCTCCACTTGGCCGTTTGACTGGGGATGAGACACCGAGGCGAGGTCCAGCCGGATTCGCTTCTCGCGGCAGAAACGCTTGAAGACGCCCTTGGCGAAGTTCGTGCCGTTGTCGGTGATGATGTTGTGCGGGTAGCCGTAGCGGTAGATGATGTCTTGGAAAAGGTGATGACCGTCTGGCCGTCCCACTTCTTGACTGGCTTGGCCTCGATCCACTTGGTGAACTTGTCCACCGCTACGAGGAGGTGAGTCATGCCGCTTCGCGCCGTCTTGAAGGGACCGACCATGTCGAGCCCCCAGACGGCGAATGGCCAGGTGATGGGGATGGTTTGCAGAGCTGCAGCCGGCGTGTGTTTCTGCTTGCTGAAGCGCTGGCAGCCGGTGCATGCACGGACCATCTGCTCGGCGTCAGCTAGAGCAGACGGCCAGTAGAACCCGTAGCGCAAAGCTTTCGCTGCGATTGACCTGGACGCGGCGTGGTGCCCGCATTCGCCCTTGTGGATGTCCTCTAGCAGGCGGCGCCCTCTGCCGGCTCGACGCACCGCTGAAAAACGCCTGTGGCGCTGCGCTTGTAGAGCTCGCTGTTGATGATGGTGTACGCCTTGGAGCGTCGCAGAACTTGTCGTGCTTGCACCTCCTCCTCTGGGAGTGTGCCGTGTGCGAGGAAGTCGAGGAATGGTTGCGCCCATGAGGGAACTTCGTGGATGGTGAAGACGCCGGCTAGCGCCAGCTGGGCGGCTTTTGGATCCGGCTGCGCAGCCCCCGGGTTTGCTGGTCTTGTCGATGAGCTCGGGGACGGGTGCGGCTGGCGCCTCGTAGCCGGGTGGGTCCAAATGACGTGGTGGGGGGACAGCCCCCGAGTTTGCTTGTCCGGCTGGTGGGCTGCAGCCCCCGGGTTTGCTTGTCCGGCTGGTGGGCTGCAGCCCCGGGATGACGATGGATTCCGAGTCGGGTGACGGTGTGATGGATGGCTTGTAGACGTGCTCGAGGGAGACGCCGGGTGCTGCCGAGCTTGGCGAGCATGTCAGCCGTCTCGTTGTTGGCTCTGGGCACGTGGTGGAATTCGCACCCCTCGAAACATGCGCAGAGCTGCTGCACGAAGAACCGGTAGGAGGCCATGTTGGCGTCCTTGGCGTCCCAATTTCCTGAAGTTTGCTGGATCACTAGGTCCGAATCGCCGAAGCACAGGATGCGCTGGATGCTCATTGCCTTGGCGAGCTTGAGGCCGTGGACGAGGGCCTCGTACTCGGCGACGTTGTTGGAGGCTTTGAAGTGGATCTGCACGGCGTACTCCAGCCGGTTGCCCTTGGGGCGGTGAGGACGATTCCGGCTCCCAGGCCTTCGTACATCTTGGAGCCGTCGAAGTGCATCCGCCAGTGCGCGGAGTCGGGCACAGGCGGCAGGTACTGTGTTTCCGCCCAGTCGACGATGAAATCGGCGATGAGCTGGGACTTGATGGATACTCTTGGCTGGTACAGGACCGTGTGCGGGGCCAGTCGACTGCCCACTTGGCGACTCGGCCGGTTGCGTCTTTGTTGCCGATGATGTCTCCGAGTGGAGCCGTGCTCACCACGGTGATGACGTGCTCTTGGAAGTAGTGGCGCAGCTTCTTCTCCGCCATGTGCACGCCGTACACGAGCTTCTGGTAGTGGGGGTAGTTCTGCTTCGACTGCGAGAGGACCTCGCTCACGTAGTAGACCGGGTGCTCCTTGCCTTCCTCTTGGCGCTCCACCACTAGGACGATGCTGACGCACCGGTTGGTGGCGGCGATGTACATGAGCATGGGCTCCTTTGGAGCAGGCGGCGCCAGGACCGGTGCCTCGGACAGTGCCTTTTGAGCTCGGCGAAGGCCGCGTCTGCTTCGTCCGTCCAGACGAATTTGCCGGTTTTCTTCAACAGGTGGTACAGGGGCAGGGCCTTTTCGCCCAGCCGGCTGACGAACCGGCTCAGCGAGGCCAGGCAGCCGGCGAACTTCTGGATGTCTTTTAGGCCGGTTGGCCGCTCCATGCCCTCGATGGCGGCGATCTTGTCTGGGTTGGCCTCGATCCCTCGCGCGGAGACGAGGAAACCGAGTAGCTGGCCAGCCGGTACTCCGAAGACGCACTTGGTTGGGTTCAGCTTCATCTGGAACCGGCGCAAGTTGGCGAAGGTTTCTCTCAGGTCGTCGATGAGGGTGCGGCGCTCTTTGGTCTTGATGACGATGTCGTCGACGTAGGCGTGGGCGTTGCGCCCGATCTGGTCGCCCAGACACTTCTGCATGCACCTCTGGTAAGTGGCGCCGGCGTTTTTCAGGCCAAACGACATGACCGTGTAGCAGAATGCTCCGAAGGGCGTGATGAATGCGGTCTTCAGGTGGTCATCCGGGTGGAGCTTGATCTGGTTGTAGCCGGAATACGCGTCCAGGAAGGACAGGTAGTCGCAGCCGGCGGTGGAGTCTATGACTTGGTCGATGCGTGGCAAGGCGAAGGGATCCTTGGGGCACACTTTGTTGAGGCTGGTGTAGTCGATGCACATGCGCCAGGTGTTGTTTTTCTTCATCACCAGGACTGGGTTGGCAGCCAGTCCGGGTGGTACACTTCCATGATGAAGCCCGCGTCGAGTAGCCGGGCGATTTCTTCTCCGATTGCTCTTCTCTTCTCCTCTCCGAAGCGACGGAGAGGTTGCTTCACCGGTCTAGCATCCGGCTTGACGTGTAAAGAGTGCTCAGCGAACTCCGTCGGTACACCTGGCATGTCTTTTGGAGACCATGCGAAGATGTCCCGATTCTCACGGAGGAATTCGATGAGCTCGCCTTCCTATTTGTCGCTGAGGGTGTTGCCGATGGTGAGGAACTTCCCGTCCGGCTTGCTTGCGTCAAGCGGAACCTGCTTGCTGTCTTTCTTGGCTTGAAACTGCGTCTCGCCCGACTGCTTCTTTGCAGCCGGTACTCCGGGTGCTCGGCCGCTACGGCGCGCCTGATCTCTTGAACTCTTCAGCCGCTACCAGCGACTCGGCGAGCTTCGAGCCGGCCGAGGCGCATGCCATGGAGCGCTTGAAGTCGCCGGCTACGGTGATGATGCCGCTCGGGCCCGGCAGCTTCATCTTCAGGTAGCCGTAGTGGGGTACGGCCATGAATTGAGCGAGAGCCGGGCGGCCCAGGATGGCGTGGTAGGGGCTGCGGTGGTTCACCACCTCGAAACAGATGCTTTCACGGCGAAAATTTTCTTGTCTCCGAAGACGACGTCCAGCCGGACGGTGCCGATTGGTGTGCAGGACTGCCCCGGCACGATGCCGTGGAAGATCGTCCGGCTGCGGTTCATCCGGGCCTCGGTTATCCCCAGCTTGTCGGCGGTGTCCTTGTACAGGATGTTGATGCTGCTTCCTCCGTCGATGAGCACTCGGGAGAAGGTGACGGCGAACTCTTGCTCGGTGACGAAGGTGGGGTCCAGGAGCAAGCTGTAGCCCCGGGATTCGGCATGATATCCGGGTGGTCGCCGGGTCCGAAGGAGATGGGCTGGTTTGCCCAGTCCATCAGCTGCTGGACGGCGGGGACGACTGCGTTCACCTCTGCGACGCGCAGCCGCTGGCTGCGCTTGTCGTTGCGCTCGATGATGGAGATGACGTACGCGGCGTCCTTGTTGGGGTACATGTCGCGAGATGTGCCGGCTGCGGCAGCCGGCTGTCTTGGGCGCTCATTGCGCTGGTTGTTGCCTATGTTGATGCCGCCTTGGGGAGGGGGTGGGCCGGGTGCTGGAGGCGGCGGACCCTCTCCGCGCTGCAGACGGAGAGTCCAGCTGCAGCGCGCCGTCGTATGGCTGGCCGGCTTCCCGGTCACGCTGTGGTACCGGCACGGGCCGTTCATCATGTCCTCGAACAGGTATGCTGGCTTCGCCCACTGGCGGTCCTCGTATCGCCCTTCTGGCTTGTTCCACTGGGGGGATTCCGGTTCCCACCGTCGTCGCCAGCCGGTTGGCCGGCTTCGGTTGCGTTGACGGCACGGTTCTCGTACCGCCCGTCTGGCGCGCCGCTTCTCTTCCGGCTGTCTCGATCTCGATCGTCGCGGCGGTCGCGGTTGTCGCGGTTGCCTCCATTGTCCCGGATGTCGCGGTTGCCTCGGTTGTCGTTGCTGGGGCCGCCTGCTCTCTCGCAGCCGGCTTTTCTTGTGGCCTGCCGGCTCCATCTACTGCATTGGGATTCTCATGGCGGAGTCGGCCGTGGCGTACTTGTCTGCTATGGTCATGAGCTCCGCCATGGACTTTGGCTCGTCTAGGAGCAGCGCGTGCTTGAGCATCGTGCCCTCCCGGCAGCCGTTGATGAAGAAGCCGACCGCCTGGATGTCGTGGACTCCCTCGCAGGTGTTGCGCAGGGTTGACCATTTCGTCAGGTAGTCGCGGTCGGACTCGGTTTTGCCCTGGGTGCAGCTGGCTAGCTGGCGAGGGCGAGCCGGGCGCTTGTAGGTGCTGGAGAAGTTCCTGACGAAGACCTGCTGGAAGTCCAGCCAGGAGTTGATCGATCCATCCGGCAGGCTGTTGAGCCATGTGCGAGCTGAGTCCTTCAGCATGAGTGACACGTAGCGCACCGCTACGCGCTTGTTGCCGCCTGCGATGGAGACGGCGGTGACGTAGTCGGATAGCCAGTCCTCTGGCTTCGTGCTTCCGTTGTACTTGGGCGTGTCGCGCGCGAGGGAGAAGTTCCGCGGGAAAGGCTCTCTTGCGATGCGAGGTCCGAAGCACCGGTGGACCTCGCCCTCCTCTTCTTCGAGCCGGCGGGATTTCTCCAGGGCGTCGAGGCGGTCACGGGCGTCGGGGCCGAACGTCGGGCCTAGATCTCCCAGCCGGTCGTGGACGCTTCCCCTGCGGGCAGCCGGCGGGTCGGGGTAGTTGTACTGGCCTTCGTCGGCAGCCGGCGCGTAGTTGTAGTTCTGGCCGCCACCGGCAGCCGGCGTGTTGAAGCGGCTTGGTCTGGAGTTGATGCTGCGTGCGCAATTTCCACCCGGCTGGGGGGCTTGTGTCGACGACGCCTGGCGGTCACCTCGTGTTGCGCCGGGTGGGGGGCTCCAGGTGGGGGCGGTGGGAGGGACGACGAGTTCATCGCGGATGCGGCCTGGTTCTGGCGAAACTGGTGGTCGGCGGTGTCGAGGAGGTCCTGGACGCGATGTTGCTGCGCGCGTAGCTCCACTAGTACAGAACGACACATCGGAAACGGGCCAAAAAGCCCATCGGAAACGGAAAAAGGGTCCGTGTCCCCGACCCTGTCACTGATGTGAAGGCTCTCATCGGCAACGGACAACAAAAACCGTCACCGATGAGGCTTGATTTTGGCTACGGTTGCCATCCAGTCTCCGTTGCCGATGTATCTAGACATCAGAAACGGAGATTCTGTTTCTGCTCGTTTGCATTGAGGTTTCTTCATAAGCCTAGAGCAGGAATAGATTTGGCACTGGACATTTAAAATTTCACAGCAGAAGCACAAAAATGCTAACAAATTCATTCATAAGGTATAACAAATGTCACCGATACATTGCATCACAAGACAACCAATTACTTATCTTCATTGTCATGCCTCTCTAAATCTATCATTGACATGTCTAGCTAAATCTATCTATGTCATGCCTCTCCAAACTTATCCTTGTCATTTCCAACTTAATTTATCTTCATGACTTGCTGTTAGAGTTCATGAATTGAATCTTCTTCTTGGACGGTGTCGCCAAAATATAATCAACTCGCCGCTTTGTCCCCGACCTTGTAGTTAGCTCATTTAAATGAGCTAAACGGATCAGCACCATGCTCTGCACATAGTGCAATAAGCGAGTGCTGATGTACTGAAGGTGCCTCTTTTGTAAAGTGGTCACTGAAATGCAAAGAGAGAATATATGACTCCGTGTTAGCTCACTATACATCTAGCATAAAGGACATACAACACAAAAGGATGCATAAGACAGAATAACAAACTTACAAATCCATTGCATAGTTGTTGTGTACCAACAATTATGCCGGACGACAAGCGCACCTTGGCCAAGGACCCGGCTTTTTATACAGTGTCACCGAAATGTATATCTGTTTTGCAAAGGAGATAAGTCAGCCATGAGTTTTATACACTACCGATTTGTGCTAGTTATGTTCTTTTCGAGCGACACTACGTAGTCGTCTCATCGTCCTCGGATGTATTACAACCCTAGTTCTAGTTCTGTTCATGAGTGTCCTATGGAAGAAAACCTAAGCAGAACAATGACAACAACCCTAGTTCGTCGGCACGACGGCCGGTCACAAATAGATGTATTACCTTTGGATCTGGCGGCGGGAGTACGTAGTCGTCCTCGTCGTCCTCGGATCGACACGCCATGCGCCCTCCAGCTACAGATCAGGCGACGAGATCTGCCCGGGTGGAGCAAAGAACGGGTACGCGCTGCCACGGTCGGAGGAGAGGAAGATGCGCGCCGACACGGTCGGAGGAGAAAAAGATGCGCGCCGCCACGGTCGGAGGGAGGGAGATGCGCGCCGCCACGGTCGGAGGAGAGGAAGATGCGCGCCGCCACGGTCGGAGGGAGGGAGATGCGCGCTGCCACGGTCGGAGGGAGGGAGATGCGCGCCGCCACGGTGGAGCTAAGATCTGGTGCTGCGTGGAGGCGCCGCCACACTTTGAGAGTGAGGCTGAGAGTGAGCGATAGAGTTTAGGGCTGTGTGAAGGGCGCATTTATAGCAAAGTAGAACATCAGAAACGGAGGGTATAAACAACCGTTTCCTTTGATTTTTTCACTGACACACTGGGCTTATACTGATCTCTACTAGTATTGAAGTTGAAGAACATAAAAATAAATAACTATAACTACTCCTCGGCCTCCGCCTTCTCCTGCTCGTATGCGAGGAGAGACGCGTAGTCGTCCGTGTCGTCGCGCGGCTCCTCGCCGACGATGCCATCGCCGCCCGTGCGCCCCTCCCACATCTTGTCGTCGTCGTAGCCAGGATCGTCGCGCAGCTCCGGCGGGAGGAGGAGCCGGCGGCTCTGAAGCAGCTCAACTCTTTCCGGTGGCATAGGCACCGACGCGCGGTTGAGGTGCCAGCCACCGGGTAGCCGAACCTTTGACCATGGCACTGGCCTCCTATATTGCCAGTGCCGCTCCGCGACGGCCTGCCCGACGTTGACGTGGTTCCATCCAGGCGACCGCGGACGAGCGTCTCTCCGCCGCGACGAGCGGCTGCGGTCGCGGGCGCCCGAGGATCCCGCGTCCTCTTCCGGCGGCATAGGCACCCTCCTGTCGTTGACGCGCCGGCCAGCGGGGAGGCTAACATTTGACCAGGGCACTGGCCTCCTATATTGCCAGTGCCTCTGCGCGACGGCCTCCGGCACGACGACGCGGTTCCAATTCAGCGAAAGCGAGAAACTGCTGCGGCGAACGCCCGAGGAGTTGCTAGGAGTATCCATGGCTGCGGCGAAGTGGCGTACTGAGATGGACGGTGCCGCGGCGCCACTACGCCACTACGCCATAGCAGTTACTCCGCCTCGCTTCGAATTCCAAGAAGATGGAACGTGTCCACATTGGAAACGGACACCCAAAAATCTCCGTTGCTATAGAGGCACATATCAGAAACGGAGCCAGAATTAAGACCGTTGCCAATACTATGGGTAACGGAGTTAATACTTTCTCCGTTACCTATGTTGACGGGCCAGCCACGGCCCAGGTCAGGTTTGTACGCACTGGCCGCGCGGAAAGCGCGATTCTCCGTCGCCTAACGCCTGCCGTTTCCATAGAGGGGTATCCGATGTGTTGTTCTGTACTAGTGCTCGTCCTCCTCTAGGTTGGGCAGTTCTGCTGCGGCGGCGCGTGCTGCCTTCATGTTCTTCGCGGGGGAGCTGTAGACGGGTCGACGAGTAGGCGGTGCTCCGGCTGGTCCAGCCGGCTCGGCGTCGGCAGCCGGTCCTCCTGCCATATTGTTGGCGAGGTTGCGCCTGACGTTTCCCGCGGGTTGGGCTCGACGGCGACGGGGGTGAAGCTGTGGGCGAAGTTGTACTCGCGGACCTACGCTTCCATGCGGCGATGCGTGGCTGCGACATCGTGCGCGCTGCTGAGGAGGCGCTGGCGTGCTTGCTCGAGGATGATGGCGGCCTACGCGGGATCCGCGTCGGCGGCGATGGGTGTGACCAGGCCCTGGAGCATAGCTTGGACGGAGTCGACGGGGGCGTGCTGCTGGGTGCTCGCGACGTCGGACACCATAACTTCCGCGTAAACGCGGGTCTCGGTGCTGCTCTTGCAGCCGGCCGTCTCCTCGGGGAAACGGTCGACGCAGCGCTGGATGTTGGCGGGGAAGGCGGGCGCGAGGGCGATGTAGACGCGGTGCTCGCCGAAGTGCAGGACAGTGCCATCCTTGGGGAAGGCGGAGCCGGCGAAGCAGTTCGCGTTGTCGTTGACGAAGTCGATGGAGCCGAACGTCGAGACGAGGACAGAGGCGACTCGCTCGCCGAGACGGCTGCGGGATCCCTGGCGGAATGTGACTCCGGCTGCTGCCATCTGCCCCACGGTGGGCGCCAAATGACGTGGTGTGGAACACGGCATATGCCACGGGGTGGCTAAGATAGGAATGGGGCAGCGTTCTGCAACAGCGGCACCCGCAGGGATTGCGCCGGAGCGCGGACACGGGAAGTACCCAGGTTCGGAGCCCTCCCGGAGGAGGTAACACTCCTACTCCTGCTCGATCTCTCTATCAATGGTGGACACAGTACAGAGTTGCTCCTTGAGCTGTTCGGGGAGTGTTCCATGGTTCGGGTGTGGGGAGGAAGAAGTATGAGGCGACCCCTTCTACTTGGGCACCGGACAGCCTTATATAGGCCTGGCTGTCCGGCTTACAGGCGGGGCCGGCTGGTCCGCGCCAGCCGGCCGGTGTCGGCTACAGGGGTGTTTCTCCGTGACACCGTATGTCCGTGGCACAGTGTGCTACGCTTCGCACAGTCGAACTCCATAGCCGCGTAGGAGGTGTCGGGGTAGGCCTGTCGTCGTGGAGGGCTGACCGGCTGCGGTGCCGGACCCCGCCGACCGGGCAGGCGGCGCCTAGGATCTTGTCGGGCGCGGGGCAGCGCTCCGTGTCTCCCGCCTGTCGAGGCTGCTGGGCACTGTGGGAGACGTAGGGCTAGGCCTCGCTTTAGCCCACGCCTGGGCGACGTGGAGGGCGTACCGGGCACGGCCCCGGCGTCCGCCCAACACGGGCCCTTGTCTTCCGCTCATCGTGGGAGTGCGGCAGCCGGTCATCCGGCTGGCGAGCAACCGAATCCGGCTGCTACCGTTGACCTTGGTCGCATAAGGCGGGCGTTGCTTGTCGTTATCTGTTTGTCTCTGGGAGCTGTGCCGATGACGAGTTTGCAGTTCCCCTTGCCCGTGCCGCTCGGCTGTGCTTCGACAGGCTAGGCGGAGTCTGGCTGCGCTCGGGGCAGACGGGCTCGGCTTAGTCGGACAGCTGGAGGCGGCTGGGCACTTGAATTTGCGTTTCACTCGGGATCTTCTGTGGGCCTTTGGGTACCCGGGTTTTATCCCCATGTCACCTATCATGAATGATACTCATCGTAGTAAGTTTTTTTCTTCTTCGAAAAGGGGGCATACCAGGCCTCCGCATCAGAAGTGATGCATATAGCCTATACTTATTGCAAGGTTTTCAAGTCAAGGTTTACAACTCGAAGATCACCATGACATACTAAGTACTAAACATGTATGTTTATGTTTGCCTCGGTAACGGATATATAAATTTATGCTAAGTAGATCCCAGTTTTCTAATTTCGAACAACATAAAAAGTATTGGTTCATAACCTAACATATGGGCGGAGATCAATTCCTTCCCAGTCTATGGTACTAATTTGAATCACTTGGATCATTAGCGGATTGAATTACACTACCAAATTTATTTTACAAGCAAACAAATTCATCCAAATCATAATATTCTAATAGTATTTAGCATCAATCCAGTCAAATAGACGTCTCCTCGGATGCTTAACACCCCGGCTGGCATTATTGCATGAGTAAAGATGAAAGCAGAAACAAAAAACTATCAAAACACTTAACCAAAGTAGAAACAAAAAACTATCAAACTATCGACCAAAGCTCTACCAGATCCAAGAAACCTGAGAAGAAGGTCGTGCGACACAAGCCAAGACATCGTCAAGACCTGATCCTTGGAGCAACAATACAAGAGTTGAAGGTCTTAGCAGAAGAAGGTCGACCAAAAGAGGATATGTACGAACCAGACACATGCCAACTTATTACAAGTACTGATCGGGTGCTTTATCGGATAGGAATGGGTTTAGGCCTTAATCTCATGGGCCTATACCACTTTCAGCCCACGACGTCTAAGACTCTCTACCGGTAGCTCGACTCTAGAAGCTTCTCGACCAACCTAGACCTGCCGTGCTGCATCAAGGCTCTATGAAGATCTCCTCGCCACGGACTACATTTGAAGGAAGGCTACGAGATCAAGACTTAACGTACAAGGCAAGACATGAACCTTAGACGCATGAAGGATCGGGCACCACCTCAACTTATACTGAAGGACTTCACTAGGACCGTCACTTACATTACACGCCGAAGCTCTGCCCAGACCTCTCTATAAAACCCTTAACCTAGATCCACATCTAAAATCTCCGGTCAAGACCCCCTGTAACTCGCCGAGATCGACTTTGTACTAGTTTTGTACCCACACCATGAATAAAGTATGAGAGATCTCCATTTATTTTGTCTACAGTTCAAACCTATTGACCTGGACTACCCGCCGAACAAATAAACTTGCTTCTGATCTCCGGAAGTAAGATTGACGTGGGATCGTGAATCACTATCCTTCGACATATCTCGACGTATTTTATTTTTTTTAAGCGAATCGACGTATTTTAGTGTGTAGATACATTTGTATTTAAACAAACGGGCCAGCCAAAGTAACATCCATTATTGCCTCTAGGGCATATCCCCCTAACAATCCAAGAAATGCGCCAGCCAAAGTAGAGGTCTACGACACAAGAAATCATCGTATGTTATTAAAATGCCTTGGTCGAGAACAAAAATGGAATATCTAAGATATCAATATGTAAATACAAACATTTAGTGTTCACCAATCCATCGAAAGCATCGGATAAAGTAGAGGTCTATGCCAAAAGAAATCATCATCCCATCTTAAATGTGACGGTGGAAAACAAAGTGAAATGTCTAGGATATCAAAAAGTAAATACACACATTTAGTATCCACCAATCCATCAAAACTATCAGCCAAAGCAGAGGTCCACACAACACAAGAAACCGTCATCTCATCTTAAGTGCCATGACTAAGATATCAAAAAGTAGATACATACATTTAATATTCACCAATTCATAGAAACTATCGACAAAAGTAGAGGTCTACAACACAAGAAACCGTCATCTCATATTAAATGACACGACCGACCAAAAATGAATATCAAAGATATCAAAAAGTATATACATGCATATACAGTTAGTATTCACCAATCTATCAAAACCATCGGTCAAAGTAGAGTTCTACAACACAAGAAATCGTCATCTCATCGTAAATGACATGGCCGAGACCAAACATGAATATCCAATATTATATCGAAAGGTAAATATATACATTTAGTATTCGCCAATCCATCAAAACAATCTGTCAAAGTAGAGGTCTGCAACACAAAAAACCGTCATCTTATCTTAAATGTCATGGCCGAACAAAAAATAAATATCTAAGATATCGAAAAGTAAAGACATACATTTAGTATTCACCATATATGGGTTGGGTCGTAGGATGGTTTCAATTTGGATCTTCCTAGTTCATTACGGGTTTGAAATGGCATCGAATTTTATCTACTCTTTTCGGCCCCATTCAGGCGGCATACATTTTTGAGGTGTAGGTTTCATTTTTACCAACAAAATATTGATTATATGTCACAAAAGTTAAAAATCAATTTATATTTGAATGAAGTTTCTAACGATAAAATTGTTATAACAAATGACAGATGTAATATTGGTCAAATTAGTGGTCAAAATTAAACATGAAAAACAATGGCGTCACGTGCATTGGCGATGAGTATGGGGAATTTATACATAGTAGCACGACGCATTATAAAAACATGAAAAAGACAGCAGAAAACACGAACTGTCACTGGACATCTTGTTAATAGGTTAGCTCCATAAAATGTGCCAAAATGATATAAAAACATTATAAAAGCATGTGGCATTGATATGTAACAAGCATGGAACAACCAAAAATTATAGATACGTTTGAGACGTATCAACCATCACACAAAGTAGGGGTTTACGCCATATGAAATTGTCATCCCATGTTAAATGGAACGGTCGAAAACAAAGTGAAACATCTAAGATATCGAAAAGTAAATACACACATTTATTATCTCCCAATCCATCCAAAACCATCAGCCAAAGTGGAGGTCCACAACACAAGAGCCCGTCATCTAATCTTAAGTGACACAACTAAGATATCCAAAAGTAGATACATACATTTAGTATTCACGAATTCATCAGAACTATCGACCAAAGTACATGTCTACAAGACTACAACACAAGAAACCGTCATCATAAATGACATGACCGACCAAAAATGAATATCAAAGATATCAAAAAGTATATACATGCATATACAGTTAGTATTCACCAATCTATCAAAACCATCGGTCAAAGTAAAGTTCTACAACACAAGAAACCGTCATCTCATCGTAAATGACATGGTCGAAGACCAAACATGAATATCCAATATACTTAAAGGTAAATACTCACCAATCCATCAAAACAATCGGTCAAAGTAGAGGTCTGCAACACAAAAAACTGTCATCTCATCTTAAATGTCATGGCCGAACAAAAAATGAAATATCTAAGATATTAAAAGTAAATACATACATTTAGTATTCACCATATATGGGTTGGGTCGTAGGTTGGTTTCAGTTTGTATCTTCCTAGTTCATTACGGGTTTGAAATGGCATCGAATTGCACTATGGAAAGTTATTTCCCCCAACAAATTATTGATTTCATACGGAACTTACCATCAATCAAGTCAAATAGGGCTCCCTCATATGGTTGAAATACTAGCTGGAATGAACACATGATCAAAGATGAAAGTAGAAATAATCCATGAAAACAATCGGCCCTCTTAAATGTTGCTATCGAGAACAAAACGAAATCGGACCTTTCTTACCGAGGGCAATTACCTTAACACTTTTTGACAATTTTATCTACTCTCTTCGGCCCCATTTAGGCGGCATACATTTTCGAGGTGTAGGCTTGATTGTTACCAACAAAATATTGATTATATGTCACAAAAGTCAACAATTCAATTTATAACAAATGACACATGTATTATTGGTTAAATTAGGGGTCAAAATTAAAACATGAAAAACAATGGCGTCACATGCATTGGCGATGAGTATGGGGAATTTATACATAGTAGCACGACGCATTTGCTTTAAAATAGTGAGAACGTAGCCCAATCAAATTCCGTGAATCTGTGCAGCTTTTTTTACTAGTACTAGTAACTTTGGGCTTGTTTGATTCATAGGATATGAAAAGTATAGGAAAAGGAAATCCATAGGATTGGAATGTCATGCCTAGTTCAATCCTATAGGAATACTACTTTGTGTTTGATTGCAAAGGAATTGTAAAAAGAGGTTGGAGTGAATGTTTGGATTGCTATGGAATGTAGTACAAAGATTTCTATGGGAAAAATTCCTATAAGAACTAATCCTATGAATCAAATGATCAATGTAGGAAAATTTTCTATAGGATAAAATCCTTTAAGAATCTTATGAATTTCCTTTGAATCAAACAAGCCCTTAACAAGTGGTACGTACAGCGTGAATCAGATCCATTGACCCAACCAAACCAAAATCCTACTACTGCTACATTCCTAGATGCTCCTCAAGGGCTGTACCTGCAGGAAGGAGCAGGTACGTACGACGAGATCCAGCCCTCCCTTTGCATAGATCCACGATCCGTCCATCCTGCGATATCAACCTCGAGCACACACACACACGAGAGATTCCCCTCCCCGCTCCAGTCCCGGCGAGCGAGCGACATGCCCACCCACATGAGGACAAGCCAAAACTCGATCCAGCTAAGATGATGAATGATACATCGTCGTCGTCGTCTCGTACTCTCGTCTGATCTCGCACCGCTACAGCGCCCGCCAGGCCCCATCTCAGTACTGCACGCAAGATCCCGCTCGTCTTTTTCCAGTCTTTTTATTTTGTCGCTCCCAGAAATCCTGGAAAAACAAAACAAAATTCCTTGGATTTATCTTCCAACTTTTATTTTGGTTTCTCTCTCTTTAGGAGTAGTAGGATAAAAAGGGAGGGGGAGAATCATGGTTGGGAAGCCAAGACCAACAAGCGAGCAAACAAAGAGAGGAACCAAAGATAACACAAAAATAGCTTTGAGGCAGACAATTAAACTAGCACCCGGCACCACTCCCCAACTCATCAGCCAAGATACTCTCTCTTTCTCTCACTTACTCATCGTCAGTAGTCTAGAGAGAGAGGAGGGAGGGGGAAGAAAAGGCGTGAGCAGATTGATAGATAGATAAAGAGGGAGGTGGATATCTCATTTCATAGATAGCACAGCAGCAGGCAGCAGCGGCTGCAGCGGGGGCGCAGAGAGGAGAGAGAACAAGAAAGCTTAGAAGAAGAGAGATCCACCTCGAAGTAAGCCCCACCCTCCTCTCCTCTCCTCTCCTCTTGTTCCTTCCCTCTCTCAAGCCAGTTGAGGCCGCGGCAAAGGGAAAAGGGAATTCCTTTGCTCTGCTCCGCTGCCTCCGAGCTGAGGATGAGGGAGGAGGAGGAGCCCAGCTGGTTCGCGCGCTTCGACGAGGACCTGCCGGCGCCCGACGAGCTCATGCCGCTCTCGCAGTCGCTCATCACGCGCGACCTCGCCGCCGCCTTCGACATCCCCACGCACGGGGCCGGCCTGGCCGGCGCCGCCGGGATGGACGGCCCGGAGATGAACGGCGGCGGGGCGTCCTCGGCCGCCGGGTCCAGCGGCAACGGCGGCGGAGGCGGCAACGGCGAGGAGCCGGCCAGGACGCTCAAGCGGCCGCGCCTCGTGTGGACGCCGCAGCTGCACAAGCGGTTCGTCGACGCCGTCGCGCACCTCGGCATCAAGAACGCCGTGCCCAAGACCATAATGCAGCTGATGAGCGTCGACGGCCTCACGCGCGAGAACGTCGCCTCGCACCTCCAGAAGTACCGCCTCTACCTCAAGCGCATGCAGGGCCTCGGCAACGGCGGCGGCGGCAGCCACTCCTCGGGCTCCGCCACCGACGCCGCCACGGAGCACCTCTTCGCCACCGGGCCCTCGCCCTTCCTCCCGCCCGGCCGCGCGCCCGCCGGCGCCGACCCGTACACCTCCCCCTACGCCCCCATGCCCGCCGCGCACCACCATCATCACCACCCTCCTCCGCAGATCGGGCACTTTCACCACCCCGCCGCGCGCCCGCTCGGCCACTACGGCTCCGGCCCAGGCGGCGGCTTCGACCACGGCTTCCTCAGCCGGGCCGTCGCCAGCGGCGCGCCCGTCGGCCCGCCAGCTGGGATGCACCGCATGGTCGGCGGCGGGGCCGCGATGGGGATGATGGCGCCGTCGTCCTTCGCCGACGAGCTGGAGCTCGGATCCCGCGGCGGCGGCGGCGGTGGCGGCCGCCGCGAGCTCACGCTGTTCCCGACTTCCGGGGACCACTAAGCCGCCGCCTCGACATCGACGGACGGTGACCGGCATCGATCGGGTCCTCCTCTCCTCGGGTATATAAAATTCGTTTCCTCCTCTGCCGCCGCTGCAACTTCCCACAGATCGGCATAGATACCGAGCAAGATTCACCGTATCATAGAGGCCAAGAAATTCTTTGGGAATTAGCAACCTACCATCCACCAAAATCCATATATTTCTTCTCTCCATCCCTCCACCCGACCTTGCTTCTGTTCTTGTGTTGCTGCTGCTATTTGTCATTGCTCCTCGTGTTCTCTCCCTCCTTGTTCTTACTGTCGATGAGATAAAACCTAGCCTTAGAGAAGATTATTTTAGAAGCCAAAAAAAGTGTGAAAAATTGCTGCTTTGATCGATGTTCATTCTCCAAGTATGTAAGAAAAACTCAATCCCTGCGAACTGAACCCAGGATCCAGGGGTTCAGTTTGCTCTGCTCATTTCATTTTGGTGACTGACACCTGCGTGCGTCCTGGGGTGATGCAACCATATTTGCATGTGAACCGTGACCACTCCAGAGAAGTGATGCAATCATCTGCCGTTGCAGATTGTGTGCATAGGTGATATAGGCAGGGTTGAATAATGTATGGACCCACCCGGCCTGGAGATGAATAAGTTTGAGGATTAAGTTTGTACCGGCAATTCGGCTCTCTTGTCGAACTGAGATCATCTGAAGAGGTTCCTATTGCTCCTCTTACATTCTTCTGAGCAACTCAAGTCGGAGTTTCTTGTAGTAACCATTTGTAAATCAGCCCCAACTCCATTTTAAAAGCTTCTTTGTTTCTTGTAGTCCTGAGAAGAAGAAAAGGGAAACCTTCTTGAATTGTGCTAGCACAGTGATGCTTATTTATGTTCTTTGTACGTAGATAAACGATGTTCAGGTGAATATTTTCATGCTCTAACCCATGTTGAATATACGTGGGAAAAATGCAAAAAAAAAAAAACCCCAAAATGCATGAACCAGTCGTCTGAATAACTTTCCAGTGCTAACTTAGCCGATTCAGTGATGCTACTTGCAACCATTGCCAGGAGGAGTATCTGAAACAATGGCCAGTCGACCATTGTTCTCTGATCGATAGAGCCATGTGAGACATGTTCTTCATTCCCCATAGCCATCTAGGCGCTGCTATCGATCTCCATTTCTATTGGCGTTGACGAGTCCAATAGATAATAAGTAACATGTCGAAGATGCTTTTTTTTTTTTTTTTTTTTTTTTTTTTTTTGAACAAGGGGAGGGATCCCGAAGGATCCCGAGTGCTTTATTCGGTGGGCATAAGTTTTACAACAAGGACATCAGTAAAAACGAAAATTACAATCAAGCCCTTGGCAATTACAAAAAGGACCTTAGCTAGACAACTAGAATCACAATCGGGTCCTTCTCCACCGAGCAAATGAAGCAACTCAACACGGGAGCCATCATCGCCGACGCCGGGGATGAAACCACTTGGGTACAGCGAGATGTCGAACGCCACCATGGAATTGCGAAGGGGCCTCCACAGCGGCACACTGGCCTGGAGGTTGAAGACGCCGTGGCACATACCGTACCATAGCAAAGAGTAGCTCCTTTGGCTAGAGATAACGACGGCGTCGATTCGCCGCCATTGATGAACTCTGTAAATATCAGCACAAAATCCCCAGGAAGCCACCGAATCAAAGCTTCTGCCTTCTTCTCCGCAACCTCCGCGCCATAGAAGAGCATCAACTTCTGATCGAGAAGCTCCCACAAGCCTAGTTTCCGGCCGCCAATCAGGATGCACCAATTCGCCAACAATCTCTAGATTCTTGCCACAATCCAGAGGAGGCAAATCGAAGAAAGGGCAGCAAAAAACCAGGGATTCGACCTTATGAAAGCTGGAAATCCTTCCCTTCACCACGCACTCCAACCTCAGGAGCAGCGCATCCAGAAAAAGAAGAAGATCCCGAGCCCAGAGCTGGCCGGAAAGCTCCAGATCGATACTTCCTTTGCGTACCTTATTCGGAGAGATGCGAGGCTTCTTCGACTTTACATACGGCGTCGCCTGCCACCAGGACACAGCAGCTAAGAAGAAGAAGACCAGGGCGCGGCGGATCTGGCCGCCAAGATCCGCCGTCCTACTCTCAGTCGCCATATAGGCAAAAGCAGCAAAGCAGCTACATCTAATCCTAAGACTAATATGTACAGGCCAGGCGACGCGTCCAGGCCCACGCCGAGCAGCATCGCTGCCGGAGAGAAGCAAGGAGCGCGCCGGCGAGGCGGCGGCGGAGAAGTCGGAAACGACTCTCAAGGGCACTGTTTGGGAGCTCTGTGAGGAAAAGAGGAGGAGCTTGTGACCACCCATATGTCGAAGATGCTGCCGCGGCGCATTGATTTGCCGAGGACGGACGGGCGGGCGTCGCTGTTGGGCGTGTGACCTGGCATTAAGTGATGTGACCACGAGAGCGACCAAGGCGTTAATGGCAGAAATCTAATCGGCCCATCATCTCCTCCGCAGCAGGATAGAAAGAAAGCGAGGTGTGTGGATTTTGTTCAGGTGGTGATGAGTAAGGAGTGAGCGACGAGGAGTGGTCTTGTCCCCTACCTCTGGCCTCTTTCTCTGCCATCCCGGCCTTGGGACATGGAGCAAGCAGCTGCATTTCTTGCTTGGTTTTCATCTCTCTCTCTGACTGCTCTTTACTTTTCACCCCTCACTCACACCCACACGTATATGAATCTCCTGCCGTGCACGGGTTGGTGAATGAGTCATGGCAGCAGCGGTCGTCCAGATCGTTGTTGGATCGGGAGTCACGGTTGCAATGTACTGTATCGGAAACGAGTGACGGATTTCCTTTCGTGTTAAACCGTTGGTTTCACGATCGAACGACTCTCCCGGGGTGGAGACTGCAATGTTTCGGAAACGGGGGAAGGATTTCATTTCGTGTTAAACGACCGGCCATTTTAGATGCCGGTTCTAAATAAAGGAGTGGCAACCTCTTGGTCCGCCGTCTAAATTTTACAGGACCTTGTAAATTCTCCCTTTGAGCTGTAAGAGTAACTCCAGCAGATGCCACACAAACACTCCGGCCCCTAAACATACTGCCAATGTAGCGGTGGGTGCTCAAAACAGCTTAGCAGGTGAGTGCGGCATTTTGACTCCCCGGGCTCACTTGAGCCTTTATTTTAAATATTCAAAAAATACATTTTAACTTAAAAAATTCTTGAAAAAATATGTACATACAGGCGACGATTAATACTTCAAGTCTGCAAAAGTCTCAGTCTGAAATATTCTATATTCTACTCTACATATAAAAGACAATATTATATATCAAGATGTGTGAATAGTGCACCTTCAAATCTTGTAAGATTTTATCTTTTTTGTGTAGCCAATAATACAAAGTATTTCAGATTGATATATTGCACGCTTGAAGTATACATCATTATCTATATGTACATTTTTTAGAATCTTTTGGAACTTCAAAATATCACTTTTTGGAATTTTTAAATAAAAAACTCTAGTGGTCTTGGGCTGCAATAGGATTTTTACGCTTAGCAGATGCCCTATTACCCTAGCGACATGTGTGTATGCAAGGGAAATTGGGTTCAGAGAAACATATTAGACGACCAGCAATAAACGATGCAAAAAAGAAAGATCAAATACACGGGACACGGGATTTTAACGTGAAAAACCCTCCTTAAGAAGGGAAAAATTACGGGCGCCAGCTAGCAAAACTTCATTATTACGGGAGAGGTTACAAACACCCGGATTTAAAACCTGCGACTTATTCCAACCGACGGATTACAAGAGGTATATATCACAAGCATGATCTAGATTTGTACTGATCCGTAGGGAAAGCACAAGTTAGCTTTTTATCTGCATAAGTTTCAAATGAATTTGGATCACAATAAAACAATACTCCACATTGAGACAAATTCAATCTTGTAGTATGAACGGGACCTCCTCCTTAACAATAAAGAAAACACTTTTGGCGCCAAACAACCACTAGAGGCTAAATAGTTATATCAACTAAGCCTGAGCAGAGCTCAGACTGAGCAATAGAGACTGGCTTTGTCCTCATATCAGCAGAATTATCATGAGTACTAATCTTCCATACCTCCAATTTACCTTGAGCGACAACATCACGAACATAATGGTATTTGACATCAGTGTGCTTTCTCTCTTGAAACATATGATTCTTAGTAAGGTAAATGGGACTCTGACTGTCGCAAAATAGATTAATGCAAGAATTGTCTATACAAAGCTCATCATATAGACTTTTCAGCCAAACAGATTTTTCAACTGTTTCCGCAAATAGCCATGTATTCTGACTCCGTGGTAGACTTGGCAACAACTGGCTGAAGTGTTGTTTTCCAACTAACAACACAACCACCAATAAGTAAACACATAATCTGTGACAGACCTCCTCTTATCCAAATCGGTAACAAAATCAAAATCGACATAGCCAACGAGTCCCTCACCAGACTTGTCAAACTTCAAGCAAGCATTAAATTTGCCAGGAAGGCACTGTTCATGATATCTTTCGATATTCCGATAAATCGACCGATTTATCGCTTCTCACTATCTGATCGATAAGATAAATCGGCCGATTTACCCCTTATTTTGGGTCGACCGATAAGTTCCACATAAGCGATATCCCCAACATTCGAAGTTACCTGAAAATCCACTAAATGACTTTCCAATGTTCTTTACCAGGATTAAAGCCATGTATCTACTACCAAGCTCATAGCATATGATAAATCAGGACGAGAATACACCATGACATACATTAAGGAACCAACTACACTTGAATATGGAACTGTGACATATACTCCAAAACATCTTCCGTACTAAGACATTAAGAAGCTGATAAATTAAAATGAGGAGTAATAGGGGTACTAAAAAAACTTTGCATCATGCATGTTAAAACGATGAAGAAATTTCTTAATATAACTTGGCTGGCTCAGAAATAACAAAACAGAGTTTCTGTCAAGGTAATCACCATACCTAAGATCTTCTTACCATCACCAAGAATCTTCATCTCAAACTCACTACTTAGCTCTGATTTCAGAGCATCGATCTCTTTCTTGCTCTTTGCAGCAATCAACATATCATCAGCACATAACAGCAAGTATATAGGTGTTCCATCAACAAAGTTAATGTACACACATCTATCATATTCAGACCTATTAAAGCTATGTTATTAATTATATATGTTTCACAATTAATGTTTATATATCGTGGTCTAACTTGTATGGTTTCTGAATTTAGGTTCGGATGTAAACCCATACGCACGTGTGGAAATATGAACACAAAGTAGTGCCCTAGTTTTGCCTCTTACACTAACTCATTGGTTGCATGATGACCATGTTTTCCTCATCATGGGAAAAAGGTTGCCGGTAAACAATGTGAACACATTGTTGGAGGAACAATGGGGCTAGGCAGACCCAATTTATAGATATGTTACGAGATCTTAACATCACGATGTTATTGGTAATATGAAAGAAAGGTTAACGTATATACAGGTCCTTCGACCACGAGGGTATCACTTCTCTACGTTTGAATTTTTTTATGACGAATTTGAAGTGATTTGTATGTATATTTAGATATGCCACACGGCATGAACTGCTGCTCAGTATCTTTTTCATTTATTTTGATGATTTGCAACTATGTGAGCTTCAGTTCAGTTGTAGGAAGATTTGTCTTGCCATATCATGCACCTTAAAATGAAGAAAAAGATAGATGTCATATGATGCATCTTCGTTTCGAGTCCTGTTATTACATGTTACAAATAAAATATATGTTAAATCTATATGATGTGCAATCAGCCATGCCAGCTTGTGAGATTAATAGTAGTTCATCACATGTTATAAACTTATTTTCTCGTGCACATGTGCACCAAATATAACTTTTCAGACTTTAATAAAAACTGAGGATAAATCGGAGCATATGATCTAGTAAAAACACGAGATAAAAATGTGTGTATGCATTTACCTTAGTACTAAAAGGCGGCGATGTAAATCTCCGCAAACACACGTTCCTGCGTATTGATTTGTTGGCAGCTGGCTCGTCCAGTTTCAAGCCCGAGTTGTTGCCTTTGCATGATCAACTCGTAGCAGAATGAGAGGCAACAACAATCATCTGGAATAAAGTTCTAGGTGTTGTGTGAAGAACGTGGCGCAATATTATATGAGAACGTGAAGCTCGGTGAATCTCTTGGTCAGTCCTATGAAATGTTTTCTATTACTGATCCTATTTGTTTGTGCCCTTATGTGCACTTGTTATGAACTTTATTTCCTGATTGCAATGTCGATTTAATGGGACATGCCCTTTTGTATAGTTAATGTATGGCTGAACTGGATGCACCGACAATTATGTATGTTACATGATGATGTATGGTTGGTGAATTGATAGCGTGTTGAATATTTTGCAACACGAAAACTGGGTCGGTCCATTTATCACCAATAACCAGTAATGTGGACCAACGAGAAATAAACACGCGGTCACCTGCTATGCAACCACGTGGACTATTAAAGTAATGACACCTGGACCAATAAAAAATAGAAGAGTGAGCCTTAAATGGACCAAAACCCCTATCGGGACTCAAGTATGACCATGCAATACTCGGCCTAGATTGGGCCGAAACAGTGATAGGCCATAGTTCACTAACGCCCCAGCCCACCTAACGTACATGAGTCGAACCACCTAACTTAAATGGGCTGATCCACCTTATTTAGACGGGTCGGCCCACCTATCTCATATGGGCTAGCACGTCGAAAATATATAGGTCGGCCCACCTAAACTAAACGGGTTGGGCCACCTAAAATAAACGGCGAACCCATCTAAAGTAAACGGGTCGGCCCACCTAAAGTAAACGGGCCGGCCCACCTAACTTAAATGTGCCAGCTTACCTTACTTAAACGGGTTGAGCCACTTAATAGTGTCAGACCTGTGGGCCTGGCCTCTATCACGATTATAACCGTGGGAGAAGATCTTACCAGAGTTTTCCACGTGTCTGTTATTCACTTATCACGGCGGTTTTGCCATGGTTGAGGCGCGAACCATTTACCACAATTCGTGAGAACCGTGGTTAAAAATCGGCCACCCCTTCTACCATGGTACCCCTATCGTGGTAAAAGACGTTTTAGCCACGAAAAAATGCCTTTCTACCACAAAAATCGAGCGTGGTTAAACCCACGTTTTCTTCTAAGGTTTAGAAAGTTTGCCGGTCTCACAATCAAAAAATAGTACAATTTAGCCTCAACCTCCTCCTATTAAAGTGGTGGGCTAGGATCCAATGTTTTAGAGAGAAACATATACTCCCTCCATTCCTTGATGTAAGGTGCCTAAGGTTTTGAGAAAAATTCCGAAATATAGAGTGTACTTCGTTCCACCACTCATATAAATATTTTTTTTACATATTTGATTATGTTTCCTTATCTCATACAAGCACCTCTTTTTTTCACGTCAATTAGCCAGAGATAATTCCATCCAAAACTGGTGTAATTTTTTCCTCCACGAGCATTCTTTAATTTCCGTGCCAAAACTTATACACCCTACATATAGGAACGGAGGGAGTATTATCCTTGACACTGCAAAAAACCACAATTTCACTGAGTTCTATTATAGTGAATTTCCGTGGAAACCCTAACAGGAAGCCATATGTGTTACATTACGGTGGATAGAAACATATCAGGTTTACATGTGCGAGAAAAAAAACAAGATCACGTCTAAACAAATCTCCAAAATACATAAATATAGTGAAATTTCATGTCATGTCTTGTGGAGCTTGCGGGAATTTAAAAACATGTTGTTTGGACTTTTTTTTACATATATATGGTCTCTCCATTGCGGAGAAGGATGGAGCAAGAAACTGATCTTGCTTGAGACTTCTCAAATGAATTTAAAATGAGGTTGGAGTTCATGCATGCTTAGAATCATCAAAATTACCCTAAAAAGAAATAGAGGGAACAAAATTTCTGTTGGAATTCTTAACCCGAGTTCCGCCGTCCAAAAGGCCTATATGATTGGTCAAATTTAGTACTTTATCTATATGATTGGTCAAGCTTTACTACGCGTTGACTTTTGACTAAATTTATATGTCTTATTTTAAGTAACAGAGAGAGTAGAATACAAGTACAAAAGAGCTAAGAGGATAATGATAAATACAAAGCATTTGAGGAGAGTTCCCATCTCAGCTCATGTGCACGACTGAACACGTACCAGCCAAGACGAGAGAGGGAGAGCAGAGATTGCATTATTGCTTCTGTAGCAGCTGGGGACGCAAAAGCCACTTGGTACTTTGCTTATTTTTATCCACCCAATCTACTTTTGCTGCTTTTCTTGCAAGCTTTGCCTCATGTGCTCTGCAGAAAGGCCAGTTTGCTAGTTCTGGAGCCAAAAGGACGAGACAGCAGCAAGGACAAAAGCTAGGATCTAATGCGCGGCAGCAGATTGCAAGTATTGCGCTGCTCCTGCGAGCGCAGGTGCGCGTATCCCAACTCCTCCTCCTCTGCCTCCCCATCTCACGCTGATCCGCTGCAGGGGAATGTGCTGCCAAAAGCTAGCCTTTTCTTTTCTCAGCCCACGAGGGAGGGAGGCGAGAGAATTTCCTAGCCAACGGCCGAAGACGAAAGCTATCAGCGGCATCCTGCCGATAGATGGAGATTGGAGATGGACTCACCTCTGCATCTGATGCTTTTGACGTGGATGGTCTTTCTTTTTTTCATTTCAGATCTCGTTGGTTTTTGTTCACGCAACACGCAAGAAAGAATTCTCACCATCTTTATTATTGATCATACAATCAGGTTGGAGCTCTTGGGAAAAGCCGCAAAAACTAGCACCGGATAAGCTACTTTTGAGCCATGATAGAAAGATTGCCAAGAGTATCGCGTTTCTGAATCGAGACCTCACCTGTCGCGATTGAGAGGCCGTCACTCACGGTGATCTTTATTTGTAGAGCTCCATGTGCGGCCAAATGGGGGCAGAAACATCCGAAAACCATAAGGTCACTAAACTGGTGTTACAGGCCCTAACTGATGATATTAGGTTAACCCAGTTGCCTCCGACGCTTCTAAATTTGGCAATGACGTGATCCAGGTATCTTAGCGATCTATGCATAGTACAGATTTCGGAAATCATCAACTTTGCTAACACAGAGCCTTTTTCTCCTGGTACAAAGCTTACATAGTTGGAAAGGGAAAGTCGAATGCCTTTTCGTCAGTTAAGGATTAACAATATCTTGAAGGCCATATTTTCTTATCACTGGAACAGCTTACGTTTGAAAACCATTTGCCTATGTTTTTTACCAACAGAACATACTGTTTCTTCCATTGTATTGTATTGTTTCGTTTCCTTTTCTTTTTAATTTGGCCATTTGGAAATGAAAACAAATTATATGTTTCAAATAAACAAGGTGTAGTGCTGTGTATGAATATGACCGACAAAAAGGTCCACCAGATCAGTGGCGGAGCCACGTTGTAGCTGTGTAGTCAAGCGACTACACAGGAATTTGGCAAGTTTAAGACCCACACCTATGCGTACCACAGTATTGAACACAAAAGTTCTGAACTTTACCACACAGTCCCACTTGTCATCTGCTTTGGGTACGGTTTGGCTCTTCCGTAATCCCGTGTCCCCCAAATCCTCAACTGATTCTGCCCCTCCTAAATCCCTAATGTCTAATTTGGTGCGCCGTGTCCCTAATGACGAACCAGGCGACGCCGCGAGGCGCACTGGGTGCGCTGCCGCGGCTGCTGCTATACGCCTATACGCGCGGATGTTCAAATTCAACAAAAAGACGAGACCGTTCCCCTTGTGAGGAGATAGATAATTAGTAGTGTGGTACAGCAAGAGGAAATAGATAATTCGTAAGTTGTATTTTCCGTGTCTTCCACACTGCCTATATGCGATCTATTCTGTGACGAGCAAGAGGAAGTACAGAATTGTTCTTTCTTTATGCATTCCAGATTTCGTTTTTCTTGCTGCGATATTTTTCGTCAGGGCTTAAGTTTGGTAAATGGATAGATTTATCAAGAAATGGGAGTCCAAGTCAAATGCTGCAAATTCTTTTGTGCTCCTGTTTAATTTTTCTACACAAGTGCGTGCGTTCTTAAAAGATTATTTTTTGTCACATTAGTAAAGCTTGACATCACAAGATTTAGATCCTGGCTCCGCCACTATTCTATCATGGAGTTGTCTGATTGTCTCCGCGCTCACGCAATCAATCCTCTTGTTTTAGGCCAAACACAATCAAGCCTGTTGTTTATGCTAAACGTGTGGCATTTTTAGAGTGATTTCCCTACCAGGGCAGGAAACGTCAACTCGACAAATGATTGTTGTAGATGGCCTCTGCTTGCTAGTTAAGCATGAATGGAGCTAGCGGAAACACGGTTTTACTTTGAAAAGGGAAGTCGTGAGTAGAGCTAGCCGAAACATGAGGAATTTCCAAGTCAACCGGATTTTGGTGTATCCATAAGATAAGAAGAACAGATGGAGGAGAGAGATGGGAGTCAAAATCCGACCAACGCGACGGTGATCCGGGACCAAGTCACGCTTCTACTCGGCTGAATCTCAATGGCAATATCCCGGGAGGATGCACGGACGCACAGTAGAGAGGGCTGTGCCGTGACGGCAACACCCAGCACCAGCAACGTACGCAGGGTACGAGCACACTCCGGTCGATCGGTGGCGTGATAGGCAGACACCGCCGGGGAAAGGTCTCTCTCGATCGTCTGCGAGTGCGTGGTGGTGGCATCGTCGCCTGCCTGGACCACAGCGCTCGCGGCACGTCCTGTGCTGTGGTCGACGTCGCGTGGCTTGTGGTACTGCACTGCACTGCCTAGTGCGTACTCTCTTGTTGGATGAGGACGACGATCGAGGTGATATGCTGCTGCGGGGCCCATTGCGCTTCGTGCCCGGTACTGTGGCTAGCTAGCTGGGTGTCCCACAATTCCGTGGCCCAACTCGAGACAAGTGATCTTACCTGGGCTGGGACCCAACCTTACGAACTTGCGTGGTGTTTTTTCTTTTTTGCCGCCATTGCTGTACACCTGCAATTCGCAGAGGAATGGGGCTGCTTAATTATGTGTGGTATTCTTGCGAGCTAAGCACAATAGGACAAAATCGTATCACGTCAATCCCTCTCCGACCACGTCGGACGGATGCCCATCGACCTGCTCGATCTCTTCTACCCAATAATGGCTGGCTCCTGCAAAACATGTGACCAGGATGCTGCAGTGCCGCCTCCACCAGTCCTTCCCCTATTTGCCGCCTTCAGCGCGCAGTAGGCTGGCGTCGCCCGAGCATCCAGTTAACAGGACGGCCCACTTGATACGTGTTGTGAAAGGTAGAATCTAGGTTCGAATTGGTGATGTTCTGCATAAAATATGTTTTGTATGTTTTACTGGCCCGTTTATCAAAGACTCGCCACCCTTATTTATGATTATGTTGCACGTATGAGTTATTAGAAAGCCCTTTGATTCTACAATTACGGACCGCGAAAGTAAACCACTCCCAACATGGACAATGTTTTCCCTTTCAAAGTAGGTTAGTGTACTATAAATATTGAGCTTCAATGGCATTTCACACGATGTTGTACTACTTTGGTTTATGGACTGCGAAAGTAACAAGGTTCACGCGGCGTTTTCGTGTTGAGAGGTACTATTTGCCGCTTTCAGGCGGCGTTGTAAGCTAGCGTCGCCTTAAGCATCCAGTTAACGCTCTGCCCCATTTGAGGCGAGTTTTCCTCTCTTTTTTTGTTTTCCCCTTTTTCTTTTATGTTTTCTTTTTTTTTACTTTTTTCTCTTTCTTCATTTACTGTTTTGGTTTTCATTATTACTTTTATTTATTATAAAAATTTAGTTGAATTATGTAACCAAAATTTGACCCTTCAACATTTTAAAAACCTCATGTACACTTTTTTCAGAAAATCGGCAAATATTTTTTGAGTCGTGTGAAAGTATTTTCTTAACCTTGTGAACATTTTTTTTTACCTCATAAGTATAATTTTTTATGAACTTCCTAAATATTTTTTTCAGCTCGGATCTTTTCAAAAAATAGCTGCACTCAATTTTTTAAAAACCCTTGAACATTTTTCCAGACATCTTGAACATATTTTGTAAGACCATGCACAACTTTTAAAAAACATAAAATATTTTCGCAACGTGAAAAAATATAAGAAAATAAAAACACGAAAAAGGAAAGAAAAACTAAAATTATAAGAAATATATAAGTATTAAAAAGGATAATAAAATTGAAAATGAAAGAAACTGGGAAAGGCTCGGTGGTTATTCGGCAGGAAAATGGAAAAGGCTCGGTGGGCCTGGGCTGGGCGCACACCACAGTGAGCGTGGTCTGGGCTGGGCATGGGCACGCTAGTAATTGCTTCGGTATTAATTCCGCCACATAACAGTGAGCACTTAGCACTAAAAAAACAGTGAGAACTTAAAACTAGGGGTCCCTAGTGGTGCAGACTTCAAGTGGCCTCGGTCCCTTCCGTATTACTAGTGCAGTAGTTGTTATTGTTGGAAGTAATCGAGAGCAACGAGAGGCAGACAACAATGAATCGAACTGTTGGTTTCATTGATAGAATATCGGGTATATAACTATATACCCTGGTAGAAAGGCGGTTTACAAGGAAACGGTTGCCAAAGTGGAACCGACATAAGCAGGGATTTAACTCATTAATTAAACTAATCAATTAATTCCTAACAGTTATTGACCCCTGGCAAGTTCTTTGAGAGAGAAATATATTCCGCGCAAGTACAGTAGTTGTTGCTAGTGCAGTTGATATTATCTGGCACTGTGACGATTCCTATTTGTTCTTGTAACTAACCATTGCTCATATACTCCTGAAAAAAACTTTATTATTGTTGTATTCTACCCCTCCATTCCTGAATATAAACCTTTTTAGATTTTTTAGCTTTTCCCAATTCGTACGTATTTTAGTGGGCAGTTCACTCATATTAGTGCAAAACTACGGAACAGAGTACGTGCCAACGGTATTTAGGACAATGTGTTGTCTGTTCGCTTGATCATTCACGCGTTAAAAAGATGGCTTACCGACAACGCATGGAACAGTACCAAAAGATTCACCGCCTGAAGATGTCAACTTATCGTACGAGGTAAAGCAGGCAACGGCTTCCGGTCTCTACCGTTTCACGAACACTGAATAGAGTAAACGATCAGCAGACAAGCACCACTGTTTGTAAATTAGTGCACGATAACAGTCTGATCGAAATAGGAATTCTTACACCTAGTTGACACTACCCTGAGTCTGATGATGGGAAAAACTGACTCCAAAACAGACGCACTGAACATATGACAACACAACATAGCAAGTTTTTAACAAATTATGTTCCCAACATCCAGGGAGTAGGGTCTCCTAGCCATGGTTGAAGGACTGGTACACCGGAACCTGCAAATCGAAGAACATATCCGGTCTTTCAGAAAGATGACATGAAAAAATGGAGTTACTTCATTAGAACTAACAAAGGCTTCACGTAATAATTGATACCCTCGTTGCTATCTGGCGGACGCATTTCAAATTAAATCAGCCCAACAACCCCATGAGCAATTGTTCTGACGAACAATATAACGAAATCAAACATGATTTTTGAACTGAACAACAGGAAATGGAGCATTATTATTGCCAGGGATAAGAAGCGAGAAAAGTTGGAACCAAGAGCAAACAAAATAGTCACAAACACCAAACAACATTCTCGTTTCTTAACAGATTGCTTGAGAACCATTCAACTTCTAAGGGAACAGCTTTATCAAGCCACCCTTATTTGCCCATGGGGGCATCACTCATCTTGGGCATAACAAGCAAGGCCTCGTTGTGCTACCAGCCAGATTAAGCCAAGTTCTGTGTAAAGAGCTAAATGCACGAGATGGTTAACTACCTTTTAGAACCTATAACAAAATTCGCTCCATTGCATGATTAGAAGTTACACATATTCTGACAGCTTAAGCTGGATACAATTCTTAAATACTGAAACAAATGATATGCAAGGTCAGCAGAAGCATATAACAGGCTTACCTGAGAAATCACATGGCCAAGATTGTCATAGCAATGGGGATACATCATTGCTGGGGTAGGCCACTGTGGGTAGACAGCAGTTCCAGAAGATCCCATCAATAAATCAGGTTGCCCAAAGTACACAGAAGGTTGGTTTCTCGGCATGCTAGGGGACTGCATATAACCAACACCATACTGCATAAACTGAGGCGCAGCAAAATTGAAGGCGCCTGGGCTCATGCCGAAGTCGGGCACGGGGGGCCTAACATACCTGCAGAAGTGAACACGTTATAGTTTGTAATTCAACACTGAGAGTTGAGACCCTATGGTGCCAACAAAATTTATTAAGTGGACATGCTAACCTTTTGTAGTTACGATCATAGTCAGGATCACTACGATCTTTTTCAGAATCCTTAAAAACAGCAACCCTGGAACGGCCGTTCAATGTGCAGCCTTTGTTCTCATCAACAGAACGCTCAACATTCATCAGTTCATTTCTTCCAATGGACAAAGCTCCAAAATCACTTGGGCCTTCAACATCTGCAGGAATGGAACCATTGAAAATACGTGCCCGTGCCTTGTTGTAATCATCTATCCTCTCTTCAACAGTTTTCACCGCACCATTATTGTTTCCAGCACCGTATGCACCATTTTGTGAAGCTTTGGGCCTTTGGCAAATGACAAACTTAAGCTTTTCTGCTGCCTCGATATCATGTCTTGCTTGCTTAATGGGAACTTCTGATAAAGCAATAGCTGGATATTTGCTTTCAGGTGTTTTTCTCGCAACTATCCTGCTAATTGGACCATCTACTAAGCTATCTGCTACTGTAACTAAA
This sequence comes from Poa pratensis, assembly GCA_947311845.1. Taxonomy (NCBI): domain Eukaryota; kingdom Viridiplantae; phylum Streptophyta; class Magnoliopsida; order Poales; family Poaceae; genus Poa; species Poa pratensis. The sequence goes on from CAMZMU010000037.1 coordinate 28,290,739, forward strand.
CCATAATGTTGTGCAACACGATGAGCAGCACAGCGAAGATAAGAAGTTGGAAAATGCTGGAATTCAAATTCATGCAGTTGATGATTCTGCATAAATTTCTGTATATCCAACTCCATCCGCAAAACTGTTGTGAAATAAAATAAAATGATTATACAGCAACAGAAGATTAAAGAAAAGTTATGCAATGACACAAACAAAGTACAAAACAATGTCAGATTAAACTGAACAGATAGAAATACAGTATAGCTTAACTGGTAGAAACAAAAACATAATAAGTGGACATGACTTGCAATAACCAGCAATCATCTTACAAACTGCAAATTGACTCCATAAAACAAAATCAAATAACTTCAATAAATTTAAAGTCGATTGCAGTTTAGCCGTATAATATCAACTATTTACACTGGTTAGAGCACCTATAATACATTATTTCTCGTGTGAGGATTCATGCAGTCAGTTAATCCAGTTCGTGCAAATACCACTAGAGAATGCAAGAGAACTGAAGGAATTTTAAAAAGAATCTATAAAAGCCGAATACTCGAATTCAGGTAGATTTCTATGCCTGGTGCACAGATATATGATACTATAGCACCAACATAGTTTATTGTTAGATATTTGTGTATAAAGTGCTGTTCAAGATGCAGATGTACATGCCTAGGCACTTGATTTTAGAACTGCCCAATCTGTGCAGGTGCAGAGTCTTCGGTTAGGCACGCAGAAGTACAGATTTCTGCTAAAGGTGGGAAGCACCAAGGTTCACTCTTCACAGCTTAAGACATATTAGGACCGGAAGTGGAAACAAAAAAAAACGAAAGTGAAAAGGTGCTAGGCATAAAGATGCTGAAATTTTAATTGAATGGTCCTAAATCGCATATTGGTTTCGTTTTAATCTTTTACCCACAGAAAACTGAGAATCTATCTCCACCAAAAATTGAAAATAAAGGAAAGGAGGCAGGTATAGTTATGAAACAGGCAGTTTGAAGAAGAGTTCAGCTGCAAGTGAAGGAGCTCGTCCCCATTACCTCATTGAGATGCTGAGATTTTCAGATTAAGGTCACAATCACCATCCTCACAGTCCACATTACCCTAATTAGGGTAGCAGACTTGTGCAATAATGGGTATCTCATCATTGTCTGTACACCTAACAGGATACAGCTGGTGTATCAAGTCACATGAATGGCCTAATTGCAACTATAGCTTCCTTACTGGTCCAAAGAATGAACCTAGAACTACCGAAATAACAGCCACTTGTGGAATTCAGCATAAAATATCTGATTCAACTCTAATTGGCATTTGGCTAAAGAAAAGTGGAAAGCCGGAATGTCAAAGGATAAAGAGCAGTTAGAGTAGTAGGCATGGGGCATTTCTAGAGAAGTATGAATCTGTTCATTATTATCAGCAACGGTTGCATAAAATAGACCGATATCGAGCAGAGGAAAACTGCTTGTCTACATCAGTATTGTTCTCTATCTCACAGGACAGCGCAATAAGCATTGGAGCAAGTAGCCACAAGGAAGGTACTCGTAGCCTGACAAAATGGCAGAATTCTATTAAACTGGACCTAATTACAGAACATCGATTACATCCTCCCTCTCCAAGCTACCTCGAGCACGAGAGGAACCTAGCCCCCAATTCCAAACCTAGATGCTAGAATAGGCCAGGAAACGAAGCCCTAGAAGCTTAACACGGAGTCGGAACCAAATCATACCGCACATCCACACGAACGACACATCCTCACACGAATCGAGCCATAAGCATCGGATTTCTACCTGCAGGGCGACGAGAGAGATGGAGAATTGGCGAAGAGATAAGGTTGCTGGGTACGTACTCATGAGGCGGTGGCGAGGGTTGTCGAGCGCCTCCACGAGGAACGGGTCCACGAGGGAGGCTACCCTGTCGTCGACGACCTCCGTTGGCTCCACCGGTCGCCCCTCCTCGGCGGCGGCGGCGGCGGGAGGCGGGGACGGCGGGGGCGGCGCGGTGGGGGCGGAGGAGGAGGAGCTCATCGTGCGCGGCGGCGGAGGGGGTAGGCGGGCGGGGGCGAAGAGAGGGAAGCTGCGGCGGCCAGCGACTCGCCCTTCCCCTCCCGCTTCCCTTCCCGATCCCGAAGTGGCTGCGCTGCGCTGCGGAGGAGGCGAAGCGAGACCAGGAGAGGAGAGAAGAGGTTCCCGACGCGACCACGGCTCCGGATTTTTCTAACGCCGCGTGGCCTGGGTGGCTGGGCCCCATTTTCGCGGTGCTCCGCGGCGCGGCTGGATTGTGGTTGTGGAGGTTGATTTCGACCGTCCGTGTCGGAGCTGCCACACGGTGCACCGCCCAACCAACGAACTATCATGGAAACTCACTGGTTTTAGATTGAGTTCTCTATTTTATGTTCAGAATTGTAAGATACAAATGTGGTGATCTTTGAGTTTAAACTATAGCTTTGTATTCAAAACGTCAGATGTGATATTTAGGTTTGATGAGTTCACATCACAAAAGTAAAATAAATCAAAAACGTTTTTAAGTAATCCAAAAGACATCGACAAGATCCAGGCAAGTCCTGTCAGAAAACATGTTTTCGAAATTGAACAGTGTTATGAATTTTTCGGTGCTTCAAATTAAAGAGATAGTGTCAATTACTAATGTCCGTCGATAAACATTCTGGTTGTACCCTTCACTACGATCTAACAAAGTGCCAGAGAACAACCACCATAGAAAACATAATAACATAATATATAATCCTTGTTCCTCATGCAAGGAAGATAATTCATAAAGCAACCATCATTTTTTTTCCATGTTATGGGCATGTGCACAAATATTCACGGTAATTTGGTTGCCAGTATTAGATGCAGTGAAAACGATATAGCTAGCATCGTTTAATTCTTTTCGGCGACACATATTGTCTCCCCTATGCGATAATGCGCCTACAACAAGGGCAACTTAAGTGAATCAATTTTTTAAATCTTGAAGATAAGACCACCTCTAATTTTGGTACTTGGCATCACGGGGGGGGGGGGGGGGGGGGTGCCCCCCAGCCCAACAGATTTTTTTAATTAGTACTTAGTAGTTTGTCTAGAATTGGAAGAATAGAACCATTCGGCCCCCCAGCTAGCTTACGGGCCTTTGGCCTGTTGGAGAAACACCACAAAGCACAGACCGCAGCACGCAGGCACCATCCTGGAAAAAACAAAGAGCACACGAGAACGCAGCACGCAGGCTCTCCGCTCTGTCTCTGTCTCGCACACCAGCACAGGCGAGGCGCATAGGGCGATCCGTGAGCGCAGCGGCTGTCGCCCCGCCTCGGACCGGCTGCCGCGACCAGCAGGGGCGAACGGGAGGCGAGCTACGAAACCCCTACCGTCTCCTCATGCTTTCATCTCCCCCGATCTGGCGGCCAGCGACCAGCACGCAGCAGCAGCGACGGAGGGAGCCGACGGCAAGCGGCCAGCGGCGCTAGAGCGGCAGCTAATTCAACTTCAAAATTTCTACTGGTACAACTCTTCCCAGCCGTTCCTCTTTGATTGCTGGCAATTTATTCTTCCTATGCGATAAATTGTAATCTAGTTAGGGTTTCAATCCTGATCTTGCAAATTTTAATTGGGGATTCTTGTTTTCGTTGGAACCACAGATGATTTCAGTTATCTGGTTGAGTAATTGATCAGATTGGGAGAAAGAGGAAGAAATCAGTGGTGTTATCACTTGGAAATTGGAGTGAAAATGGGTAAAAAAGGCAACATCGAGTCATACTTCAAGAGACAAAGAACAGAGGCTGTTGAGGAAGATCATGCGCCACCACCAGAACAGTCTTTACCTCTGCTTCTTGAACTGGAACCGAGACAGGAAAATCAAGATGAAGAGTCTCGAGAAAATGAAGAATTTCCGGGTCCTGTTGTATTTCGAGGAGTTGAATACTTGGAGCGAGACCCTGCTTTGCGACCACAAATTTGGCGATATCCACCTAATCAAAGAGATAGTGTGCGAAGAGCTTATTTGATGCTAGGTCCTATGCAACCTTCTCTGAATCATTATGAAGCTTCTGGTAAAATAGGCCATCAACGCCGCTTCCGATACAATTGGTTCAGTCTTTTCCCTTCATGGTTAGAGTACTCACAACACAGCCATCGTGCCTATTGCTTATTCTGCTTTGTTTCTAGCAAAAATATCTTAGCCAAGGGTGGTTCTGATGTATTCTCGGTGCACGGATTTGACAAATGGAAGAAGGTGAATGATGGAAGATCTTGTGCATTCTTAGGCCATGTAGGTTTTGGACCTTGCTCACCGCATAATAATGCGGTCACAGAATGTCAAGCTTTGATGAATCAACCAGGCCATCTAGAAAATGTTGTGGCAGCAAAGGACATGGAAAAGGTAGAAAGAAATCGGTTAAGGTTAAAAGCTTCAGTTGCAGCTGTCCGATGGCTCACATTTCAGGCTTGTGCATTTAGAGGGCATGATGAGAAAGCTGACTCAAAAAATAAAGGAAACTTTCTTGAATTTTTGGAGCTGCTCGTCTAGTGTTTGCTACAAAAGAATGTCTTCGAGAACTGAGATCAGATGATGGCTGGGAAGAATTCTTTTACAGAGTTGTTGAATTTTGTGTAAATCATGGAACTGAAATTCCAAACATGGAGGAACCTTATATCTTGCGTGGTGGTCGTGCACGACATCAACCTGATAAGTTCACTAAGGAGCGGTATTTCCGTGTAGAGGTATTCCGTGAAACTATTGATTGCCAACTACAAGAATTGGATCACAGGTTCAGTGAGAAGATAATGGATCTTCTATCTACCAGTGCCACATTGATTCCTAAAATAGATTTAAATCTTTTAAAGGTAGTCATATATGTGAATTAGTGAAAAAGTATTATCCAGCTGATTTTACTCAACAAGACCGGTATGGATTAGAACAACAGCTGAAATTGTTTGTAGTTGATGCTTCTAATGATGGAGAGTTGAAAAAGATCTCAACCTTGACTGACCTTTGTCGTTGCCTTGTTGAGACAGGAAGAGATGCTATCTACAATTTGATTGTCAGGTTACTCCAACTACTTGTCACCCTTCCAGTTTCTACCGCAAGTGCAGAACGTTCATTTTCTACTTTGAAGATCGTCAAGACAAGGTTGCGTAACAAGATGGAAGATGAGCATCTTGCCAATAATTTGGTTGTTAACATAGAACGCGAAATTGCTGAAAAGTATGACTTCGCGGCTATTTTAGAAGAGTTTAAGAGCAAGAAGGATCGAAAAGTTGATCTGTAATTTGGTAGATCAAGTAGTATATTTTGGTAGCTATTTTGTTATGAAATAGTAATTTTGGATAACATCATACATGTATTTTGCAACCGGTGTAATCAATATCAATATAAATTTGACTCAAAGTCTACAATTTCTAGTTTGTTGTTGTGGCTTGACTTTTTCTCTTGTCTTTCTCCCCCCCAAACATTTCCGTCAAGCTCCGCCACTGCTTGGCATGGAAACATTATAACTACTAGGTGCTCCTCTTATAGCCCAACCATGTGTGTACAAAACTATCGACAATATAAGGCGACTTATCCAATGGGTAGTGGTGGACAATGCATCATGATGGAATGCAAAGTTAAGTGTAAATTGTATGTGTGTGTTTACCGACCTTCATGGATCTGGGTTCTCGGCCTATAAGAGTTTGTGAGTGCCTTACAAAAATTTGTTTGGTCGTGGTTTTAGTGGACGAACTCGAAAAACCTATATAAGGTTGGACAACCCTTACAATGAGGCAGGCACAAAACTCTTCTATGTGTGGACAATCGTCATTGTTGGAAACCGCAAGGGGGCGGCTTTCTGAGATTTGGATTGGTTGCATTGACTTCGGCCAATGTATATCATCACATCTTGATCCACAAAACTTCAAAACGTAGAAAAAGTAATGTCAAACAAGGTGTGCACGAGAATGTATGAATCCGTCAGATTAACCTAAACTTGGGACTTTCAATTGCTCATTTACATGAATTTGTAAATATATGGGAAGTGGTAAGTCATGTTTGGTTGAACGGCAACATCATGGAAACTATTCTCGGGCTCATGTGAATACTTAGCTGCGCCAACCTATAGGTCTACGTCGTGACAGCCGCCGAATGTTTGAAGTGAAGCACAAACTCTGAACGACAGTAAAGGCAAATTCTTTGCATGGGTAAAAAGCAGAGTCTTGGTATTTGACCGCCTTGAGCGGAGGGATGCCCCAGTTGCAAACTTTTGAGCCTCTTTGCAAATGTGAGCAAAATATGTCGACCCATATTAGTATGTACCAAACTGGTAAGAGGCTCAGAGAGAGAGAGAGAGAGAGAGAGAGAGAGAGAGGGAGAGAGAGAGAGAGAGAGAGGAGTGGCGATCATTCCGATTGTAAAACTCATCTAGGTTCCGTCCCCTTCGCCGGCGACGACGGCGGTTCGTTCCGCCTCCTATGGCCTCAGGGCCTTGGAGGTGTGGCGGACCATGACCCCTCGTTGGCGAGAGGGTTCCCGTTATATGTTTAGCCTGTTAATTTTTCAGTGGCTTCTTCGGGACGATGAGTCGGCGGCTACATTCAGAAGTCAGAATAAGGTACTCCCTGCCTTATCCTCGCTCCGGGGGTGCATCTAGCGTTGACGGAGGGCGCGTGGAGTCATGTCCGGCGGATCTTCGAGCATCTAGTTATTGTGTACACTATACTCGGGCTAATGCGAATACTTGGTCACGACAACTTGTAGGTCTACCTCGTGAGAGCCGCTCAAAGTGTAAAGCGACGGACAAAATTCGAACCGCCGAAAATGCAAATTCTTTGCCTGGCTGAAAAATCGAGTCTTGGTATTTAACCCCCTTGAGCGGAGGGATGCCCAATTTTTGCAACCTTTTGCCCTCTTTGCAAATGTGAGCAAAAAGATGTCCCCCAATGTGTTTTGTTAGAATAAGGCTCTTGCTTGTATGCGGTAGTTTACTTCTATAATGGTACATCTACTGATCTACATATCACAATCACGATGCGGTTGCACTCGCCGTTAGGTCACGGCCAAGAGAATCGACGACGCTTGATTGACTAGCGAAGAACATGCTGCTATCTTCTCAAAACCAACACACCACGAGAGCATCGACGAAACTTCCCCCTGTTTGCAAATCGACACGAGGCATGCTGTGCTTGGATGTGAGGATCACCGCGTTGGCAAGCAAGCGACGGATCACGGGCATGACACGTCCACCCCGTCTCAAGTTTGGGAAACAAACAACATGGATGTGACTTGTGAGGAATTCCTTTATCACCGAGCAATGGAGCTCGGCAATGACACGTACGCCCGTCCAGTTCGGGAAAACAAACAACTGGCGTGCGCGCGCGCGGCAACACCGAACTTTTCTTTGCAGGGTTCAGGCACGGCAATGGACAGCAGGCGGATGGACGGTGCCATGGTCGCCACGTATCGACGCCACGGCAAGCCTCTCAGTTTTTTTTTTTTTTTTTGAGATAGGCAAGCCTCTCAGTTATTTGCACGAGTTTGTGTGTGGTTTCGGCTGGGGGCCCGCGGCATCACGGAAGCGAGCCAGCCGAATCCACATTGTCGGTCCGCTAGACAGGGCCAAGCCTCGGACTCATAGTGGAGGCCCAAGAGGCATAGTGCCTTCTTTGTTTCGTAATGGTTTGCCTTCTTTGTTTCGTATAGGTTTGTGAGAGGAATGAATATTTCAAAAAAAAAAAATATAATTTATTTTCATAAGTTCGTTACAGTGTCATTATTCCATGTTGAGTATCCGGAAAGTTGTTTTGGCAGCTGGACATCAATGATCCCGTTTCTTAAAAAAAAAGAAAATCACACTTTTGTGTTTCAATTTTTTGGCAAAAAGTATACGGGTACATATACATATTATCTACGTAGCACCAAATATTGTTTAGAAATATGTTGTATTTTAGGCTACACAAAAAGAAAAATTTAATAAAAAATAGGGGATTTTTTCCTACTTTATACATACATGAATTTGTTATTTTCTGTAGCCCGAAATAAAACATATTTTCAACCGATACCGTATATACGCATTGACGTTCAGAAATTGGAATTTTATTAAACTCAAAAGTATATTTAAAAAATCAAAACCAGGATCACTGATGCCCAGGTGCATCTAATTCTTTCTCAATTTTATATTTAGGACAAAGGAAGTAGTATCTATCCTGATAAGTTTTTTTTAAATATATTTCACAATTGACACTGAGCCACATCAGTATGATGTCAAGATAAGGGCAAAGCGTTCATGTCTTTTTAAGCTCCGAGCATATACCTCTTGTCCACTTAATGAACATATTATTACAACATAGAGCAATTCCTACCAGCGTGTTGGAAGTGACGAAGCGTGCATCTAATGAACTTGTTGTCTTGATTAATATATTAAAAAATGGTAGAACATTTTGTTTTTTCTCAAATATATATGAACACATTTTGCAATGTCAAGAAAAAAGATTTCCTCCAACGAACGGTGACAATAGTACACTTTTTCAACACGTAAATGGACTATTTCAAGTCGCTGAACATTTTTAGATATTTGTGAATAAATCTGTTAAATCAATGGGAAGTAGTTAAATGTCACTGGATAATACATGTACAGTCTATGGCTTGCAATGGTATGAATAAAAACATGAAGGAGAAAACCCGAAAGTTTTTTTTTTGCGAAAGGACTCTGGCATTAAAAGAAACACTGAACAGTACAAAACAGCTCAATAAAAACGAAAATAACAACCAAATTCTTGAGATGCCCTTCATCGCCGCCGCTGCCGCTCCTCCCTAAGTCGGCCTGACGTTGTTGGTTGCGGACGGGAAGTCGCCGAACGGGTCTAGAAGACCACATCCGTCCCAGAGACGAATGAGAAGGAAGAACTGTCGATGAAGCTCCTTGATGATCCGGAGAACGCCACCGCTAGAAGAAATCCTGGAGACCACACCACTTCGTCCTCCTCCTCCTCGCGCACTTCGTCCTCGAGCGTGCGCTCGACGACGACGCCGACGACGCCACGCTTCGTCAAGATAAAGAAGGAGCCCACGCCGCCACCAAGGGGCGTCCTGAAGATCAAGGACGAGCCAGTATGGTCAGCGCCGCGCTGGGGCGGCGTGACCATCCGCGACTTCGGCCCGCCGGTGCCCCGTGCGAAGGTGAAGGCCGAGCCGGGGATAGCGACGTCGTCCCGCGGTAAGAAGCGCGCTGCCATGCCGCCGCCGCAGACGGACGAGGGGGCTGAGGCCCAGTTTCAGAGGGACCTCGCCATCGCACAGAAGCCGTCGTTCGACACGATCCAGCCGGCGTCGCGGGAGTTCGCCGAGCACTGGTCGTGCGTCGAGCACAACATCATCGACCTCGACGCCGAGGTCCAGATTGCCACCGCGCCAGCGCCGCCCCCGATGAAGGAGGAGGTGAAGGAGGAGGAGCCGACCAAGCGCCGCCGCAGCAGGAGGGCGGCGCGTGGAACGTCGAAGACGCGGTGGCGGCGAACGACTGGGACCAGTTCTACGGATACTGGACCGGCAGCTAGACTAGGTTTATTTTAAATTTCGCCGTATTTTGTAAAAACTATCGAAATCAAATGAAATGTGTTTAAGTTTGAATGAATTCCGCCGTCTTTTTTTTTGAAAAACTATTCGGAGCGACCGGTGAGGCGCGGCGCTCCCAATAGGCGGCAACGGTTGCCGGCGCGCCCAATAGCGTATGTCCGGCAACTTTGCTGGACGCTCTATTGGGCGCGCCGATGGAGATGCTCACACATATTTACATGTTAGCAGCCGGCCGAACACCTAATGGTGTTGGATCAAAAAGTAAAAACTTCTCAAATCGAGCCAACCACAACATATATCCTGAGATTTATGGCTACACACAGAATGTAGATGCAGCATCAAACAATGTGTGTATGAACAAAACATTTGAATCCAATATATAGAGCACCATGTACATCATAAGTGTTCTCATAAATTGTGCAGTACCACGTAATGCACAATGTTGTCCTAGCCTACTTCAAGCAAATTGTTTTGGTAGGGCCACTCCTAATTTGGACATGGTGTCTCGGCCTAGCCAAAAAGGGAAAAGCTAGACTAAAGCCCCTACGCGACCAGGTGATTTTACACCATTTTTTCCTCCGTGCTTCGACTATCCTTAGTTCAGAACACTGATCTGTCAAAAATTCTGCTCTAGTTTCAGAGGATTGAAGCGAAACAAGTAAACATCGAAGGATCCTTTCTGTAAAGTATAAAATGGCGAAGTATCAGGTGAAAACTGCTCCCTGGTGAAAACGTGAAAACTTTATCTCCTTGCCATCCGATAGACAACAAACAGACCAGATTAAAAGTGGGAAGCGCCCCAGCCACTTAAGAGTATTTTTGCTGATAACCCCCTCCCTTACCGGTGTCCTTGAAGCTGATTTAGTCAACAAAAAGAAAAAAAACAGCACACGATCGTCCACGTCCACGATCTGTGCCGCCATGGAGGCTCGTCCAGAGCCGATCGCTGTGGGCGCTAACCCTCCGTCGTTTCTGTGCCCTAGCACTTCCCAAGCCTCTGCCATGAACCCTATCCCTTCCCCTCCTCTGGCCCAATCCAAAATTGATCTGCCGTCTGTGATCCCCCACGCGTCGCTGGCCTCGGACGACTGCCCTTGTTCTCCGACGATGGTGAATCGTCATACAGAGCACACGTCTACGCCACCACTCGTAAGAAACGGCGTAGCTGATCCTTTGTCCCCTTCCAGTGCGTAGATAAGCAGTGCACATGTTCTTTTTTTTTGTTTCTCCATCGATGGGATTGGCTGATCATGCAATCAACATTTTTATTTGTTTATCTAGCTTGGCCAAGATTGCAACGAGGGAGTAATGCATGATACAGACATACTCTCTCCGTTCCAAATTAATTGATTTCTATATATCTACATTTGGATGTATATGTACATGTAACATGTCTAGGTACATCCAAATGTACATATATGCAAGTCAATTAATTTGGAACGGATGGACTATATCCTCCTCCTATCAATATGGATAGCTTCAGTACACCCCAAAAAAAAGAGCTACAAGTGGCCCAATTTGTGTGAGTATCATTAGCACCACAATTTCTTTCAACTTTCCATAACAATTACTATCTTGCATGACTAATGAGTGTTCTAATTTTTAGGGGTCATCATGTAGACCCGAATGCGATGAAAACATAAAGCCAGCTGTAGGTATGACATTCGATAGTATGGAAGCGACGAGGAGTTTTACAAGGCTTATGCACACAATGTTGGATTTTCAGTCCGAATTGGACAGAAAAAGATTGTAGATAATGTGGTAGTCTGGAGGCGTTTTCTTTTTGGAAAATCAGGTTCTTGCATGTTATTGGTGGTAGCTAGAACCGATTTCAAATATATCACAATTATAGGTGGTGACCGCTATTCCAAGTCTCGAAAAGTTCAATTCAATGCAACATCCATAAGTGCTCAATGTTCTTGCATGTTATTTGAGACACGCGGAATTTCATGTCGACATATCATCGTGGTTTTGAGAGGTGCTAAAATGAATGAGCTACCTAGTCATTTTATTCTTGATATGTGGAAGAAAACGATCAACAGGAGGGTACTATATGATAGCTATGGCAATTGCTTGAAGAGAATGAAAGAAGTTCCTTAGACTTGGCAAAGCGGAAAATGGTTTCCGAGATACACCAAACATTGGATGACACAACCAGGCTGGCTGAACACTCCCCTGAAGAATTGGAAGCGTTAAGAAATGTTCTCCTTGACATGAAAAAAATGTGTCTCAAAGTTTTGCTGCCAATTATCCTAGTAGACAAGATGAGTTTGAGGCATATATTGGTTGCACAATGCCTAATCAAGTTGAAATTACAATGTGAATTCAACGTCCGACTTGTCCATGGTTTTCATCTCTACCTGACATTCCCAATGCATCCTATTTCTAAAGATGTCTCTCCATTCAACTATCTTTGCCTCACTTTTTTGTTGGCCATTTTTATTTCTGTCTTAGACAATTAAACTTGTCCTGCCACCACTGTGCATGATTGCCTCACACGTCTCAACTCTAGCTAGTTCCACCCATTGCTCATCCCACTCGAGGAAGGTAGTTATTTATAGACTAGGTGTAAGTGTGGACTTTCATTGCTTCACCAAACTGCATATGCCAACTGTTGCCTTTTTTATTTGCTTTATTAGAGTCTTGCTGTTCTGATGAACTAACATCTCTAAGGCTCATTATGGCATCTCAAATGTATGCAGCCTCGTGGCTCAGGCTTCCATAGACCTGGCTCAATCTTAGTTGTAAAAGTATTAACACGGCCAAGGGCATGGAAAGAAAAATTATCATGTTTGTCCTTCTCTGTTCATTGCCCCCCCCCCCCCCCCTTTTCTCATGTACAAGTTCATTCTTCCTGTCAAAGTATTTCTATGCACTAATGGTGTAAAGGATACCTGTACATGTTTTAATATTTATTACATGTTAGCAGCCAGCCGAACACCTACTGGTGTTGGATGAAAAAGAATCGAGCCAACCACAACATCCATCCTGGGATTTATGGCCACACACAAAATGTAGATGCAGCACCAAACCAGGGCCGTCCTTGAGGGTGTGCGAGGTGAGCGACCGCACAGGGCCCCCCAAAATTAGGGGCCCCCAATTTTTAGCCAAGTGCTGCGAGGTGAAGCCGCCGTCTTGCTTAGAATTTTCTGATTCTGATCATTAAAAGATGTAGGAGGTCAAAGTGGGAGTTGCTGCGCCGCCATGGAAGGGCTTCTCCTGTCCTTGGTCGCGATGGAGAAGATACATTGACGAAGGGAAGGGTACTGGGCTTCTGGGCCAAATTTCAACTGAGGGACGTGGGTGTCGTGGTAATCCAATAAAAAAACAGTGTCGGACAAGTTAAAGAATGTGTGTTTCTAAAAGAAGCTACTGGACGCCGTAAAAAAACAAAAGGCTACAAGACACGATCCTTAATGCTTTGATACTACATTTTTTAAGAATTAGTGCTTGACATATTACTAAGTATTGTAATAAGTTATTTATATTTTGAAGCTATAGAATCAATTAAAATTATGTTCAAACCGCCTCTTTTATTTTTCTTATTTTAGAGTCTATTTTACGTTTCGCACCGGTGCATGAGTGACAAAAGGAGACCCGACTTTCAAATCCCTTGCCGAGTCTATTCGGCCTACACAAGTGACTCGCTTAGTTGTTTTGTGACTGGCCATCTGCCGATTCGGCCAAATGTTAGTATGCCACTAGCGTGCGGACTGACGAGTCTCAGCTTAGCGAATCCCCCGACTCTTCGTTGTTCGCCTTGATGCCTTGACGATCCGACGACCGACGCACCCCCTACGAATCCCGTTTAGGAAAAAAAAATCATTCACAATCACAATTTTCACGGACTCATCGTTGTGCTATAACCCTTCGCCGATTAAGTGATTCTCCATAACTATAAATCATTCAGTGATTCTGCATAACTATAAATCATCAATAAGTCGATAATCAACGGATCAAACTTGATTATGAAAGTGGCACAGGGGCCCCCAATTTCTGGAGACGGCCCTGCACCAAACAATGTGTGTATGAACAAAACATTTGAATCCAATAGAATAGAGCACCATGTACTACATCATAAGTGTTCTTATAACTTGTACAGTACCACATAATACACAATGTCGTCCTAGCCTACTTAAAGCAATTTGTTTTGGTAGGGCCACTCCTAATTTGGACATGGTGTCTCGGCCTAGCCAAAAAGGGCAAAGCTAGACTAAAGCCCGTATACGACCAGGTGACTTTACACATTTTTTCTCCCTGCTTCAGTTATCCTTTGCTCTTTGTCTTGCTTCTACGCAACGGAAAGTTCACCGAAAATGATAGACATCACGTGTCGCGCGCACCGGTGCGAACACAGCCAAGTTGTGTAATCATCCAAGTTCCATCGCCGCATCTACACGGCTCGTACACACTTCAATTTTGGATTTTTTTTTTGCGAGTCCACTTCAATTTTGGATTGAAGCGAAACAAGCAAACGTCGAGGGCTCCTTGTGTAAATTTAATTTTAAAAAAAGGAATAGAATGACTTATCCAAAACACACAGGGCACATTTCCTGCACCACCCACCCACCAGAACCAGAATCTTCCCAGCAGGCCGGCTCGTGACGCACATATTTTTACCTTTCTCATCTCTACCCACGTCACGGCACCCGGCAGAGCCGGCCCGTGTGACCCCACATATCAGCGCACACAGTCTTAACTTCGGCGTTACTCACGTCGTACTACCTCACTCCACCACCAGTCCCAGATCTAGCTACTCCCCACACTTTCCACACGATCTCCACATCTTCATACCCACTGACCCGTGGGCCCGAGACGAAGCGGGTCCTTTTCACCATGGACCGAGCGAAGAACTGTGTACCACTGGTAGGGAAAACTGGATCCGCGTCAACACGCGACTCCGTCCACTTCGCTCCACCGAGTTGCGAATTCCAAATTCCTACCACCACTCCTCCTGCCTGCACCTCCGAGATGCCGCCCAAAACCCTAGGGTGAACCCTCCCGAGCCGCGCCATGGCGGAGCCCGCCCTCCTGGACCACTTCGACCTCCGCCACTACCCGCCCCACCTCTTCGACCCGGACCTCCACCTCGCCGACGACGACCACCTCCCGCTCGGGAACTTCGCCGGCGGCGGCGGCGACGACCTCGACCTGTCCGTCGATTTCTCGGTCGAGGATTTCCTCCTCCGCTCCCCCGACTCCGGCGAGGCCTCCGCCGCCGGATCCGGCCCCACCGCCTCCTCCTCCTCCCCCACCGCCTCCCCACTGCCTCCGGCACCGGTTCCGCCGTCGCCGATGGCAGCTGCGAGGTCAAGCACGAGGAGTCGGACGAGGGGAGGAGCGGCGGGGGCGCCCCTAATTGGGGCCTGAAGCGGAAGCAGCCCAGCCCCGCCCCAGCTCCTCAGACGCCGCCAAGTGCCGCCGATCCGGGGACGGCGAGGTCTCCCCGTCCGCCTCGGCCTCACGGCCCACCCTCGACTCCGACGAGGGCGGCGCCGTCGGCGAGGGGGAGGATCAGGACACGCGGCGGGCGGCGCGGCTGATCCGGAACCGCGAGAGCGCGCAGCTGTCGCGGCAGAGGAAGAAGCGCTACGTCGAGGAGCTGGAGGAGAAGGTCAAGTCGATGCACTCGGTCATAAACGACCTCAATTCCAAGATCTCCTTCGTCGTGGCCGAGAACGCCACGCTGCGGCAGCAGCTCGGCGGCGGTGGCGGTGTTAATTGCCCTCCTCCACCTGGGGTGTACCCGCCGGCTGCAATGCATTTCCCTTGGGTGCCCGGGTATGCCCTGCGGCCTCATGGCTCCCATGTCCCTCTTGTGCCGATTCCCCGGCTGAAGCCGCCGCAGCAGTCGGTGGCTGCGACCAAGGTCACAAAGAAATCATCAGAGAACAAGAAGTCGTCTGCGGAGGGCAAGAGCAGGAGCAAGAGCAAGACAAGAAGGTGGCAAGTGTTAGCCTTATCGGTCTGATGTTTGTTATGCTCGTCTTCGGTGCTTTTGTGCCAGGGTTCAATCATAGTTTTGGAATGAGAGGGAGGAGTGACGATGCGATGCTTAGGAATTTTGGTCAGACTCATGATAGGGTAATCAGTGTCACTAACCATGGTAAAATACCTAAGGGTGGTCTCAACAGTAGTGACATGCCTGGTGTTGATTCTGGAATGGTGATGGGGACTGATGACAGTGCTGAGCAGAAGCATCACCCTGCGCTTAACTCAAGTGAGAGCCTGCCTGCTTTGTTGTACGTGCCAAGAAATGGGAAGCATGTCAAGATCAATGGCAATCTGATTATTCATTCTGTGCTTGCAAGCGAGAAAGCGGTGGCACATAGGACTTCAGAACACAACAGTGACCACTCAGGTGTAGATCACAAAGAGACTAGTATAGCCATTGCTCGTCATCTGTCACTGCCTGGAAACAGCATGAATCCACAGGAGAAATCGCCGGTAGATGGACCATTACCACAGTGGTTCCGTGAAGGAATGGCAGGTAAGCAGAGAATTGTGTACCAATCTTGTGTTCTTGTTTATTGTGACACTGCAGTTATGAATTTCACTTATTAGCCAAACTATTATCTCTCTGTTGCAATTTGACACATTGCGTTGACAAGTAATAGACCACTAGTCAGTAAGAAAAGTAGTATGCCTGTTAGTTAGGGAATAAGGTCACTTAATATACCATTATATATTATGACAGTGCAATCGTTCAGGCATTGTGAACTCAAATTTTATTTAATGTTGTTAATCAACTAATCAAGTAAATATTACTCCCTCGTTCCTAAATATAAGATGTTTAAGGTGTTTCACATGTTGACTAGGTGCAGACCAAAATGAGTGAACATACGCACTAAAACATGTCTAAATACATGTGAGTGTGGAAAAAGGCTAAAACATCTTACATTTAGGAACGGAGGGAGTACACTTTAACCATCCACCATCCAGGAAAGAGAATGATATCTGTATGCAATATTGCAATGCCCCCTTTTAGCAATCACATAAGAGCTAGCTCAGTAAATGTTACTCCCTCCATTCCAAATTATAATATGTTTTAGGTATTTTAATATGACTACATACGGACTGAAATGAGTGAATCTAAACACTAGAATGCGTCTAGGTACATCTGAATCAGAAAAAAGCTAAAACATCTTATATTTCGGAACGAAGGTAGTAGTAATATTGTCGATTTTCATTTGGAAATGTCTTATAAGGCGATTATCATGTGGTCTCTGACCTGAAGTGGCTAAATCCTTAACACGAACTTATTGTCAGTACAGGAAAATTTCCTGTGCTTTTCTTGGAAAAAATGATACTCCCCCTGTTCACTAATATAAGGCACACTGGACCCATCATTTCAATTTCTTGATTCAAATGTATCTAGACTTATTTTACATAGATTCACTCATATTAGTATGTATGTGGTCAAAATTGAAAGGGGTCCAGTGTGCCTTATATTTAGTGAACGGAGGGAGTAAGTCTCCTAAATTTTCACTAATTTGTAGACAAACAAGTGAACTCCTTAGTCTTGAGGCTGTGCCTTTTGCTAGCATACAGCAGTTGCTTTTCTTGGAAAAATTAGAAGTCTGCTAAATCTTCACTAATTCGTAGACAAACAATTGTTAACTCCTTAGTCTTGAGGCTGTCCTTTGTGTTTTTGGTGTTACCAAGTGGATTATTATTTATTTGAGTAAATGTTCTCTGTTTTTGTTGACATTGATACTCCTCCAGTGTTAATGCGCTGTCTCTTACTCTGATTCTCATGTAACAATTTTCAGGGCCTATCTTAAATTCTGGAATGTGCAGCGAGGTTTTTCAGTTTGACATTGCCACTGCTTCTACCAACTCTGGTGGCATTATTCCTGCTTCTCCAGTTGTGAACTCCTCCAGCGTTAATGCTACTCAAAATATCCCAACACCAGCTCCTGCTTATCATGGCAAGCTGAAAAATAGGAGGATCATGTACAATGAGGCGATTCCACTCACTGGGAAAACGGTGAACAACACAGAGCCTTTGAACAGAACTTCTGAAAGCAGCAAGTTTCCTGATAAGAAGCCAGCATCATCCGTAGTTGTTTCCGTGCTAGCTGATCCCAGGGAGGCGGGTGATGGAGACGGTGATCCAAGGATGTCTCCGAAGTCGCTCTCCAGGATATTTGTTGTTGTTCTCCTTGACGGCGTCAGATATGTCACATATTCCTGCACTCTTCCTTTCAAGAGTTCTGGTCCTCATCTCGTGAACTAACCTTTGCAATGGATCATTGTGGATGGAGCGACTGGGCAGTATGCCAAATCTGATGGCCGATAGATTAATAGTGATCTGAGGCTGTTCTCTAACCAAGGACTGAACTTCCTATACACTAGGCTGAGGTAATTCAAGTTTGTCGAAGGTTTGAAGTGCCAGTTAGTGAAACGTGGTTCTGCAAGTTTAGACAACGTGTGCAGTTTGTGCTGCTGTGATAATTGGGTTCTTGTGCTGTACTCTAACCTTTAGCATTGTTATATGATGTAATACTGTTTGAGGAACTTGGAAGACAAATATACATGTAGTTTCTTCCTCTCCAGAATATACATAGTTGCTACTTTAAATTTGTTCATGTGTCACTTAAGACAAATTGATTTCAGCGTATGGAAACTTTTCTGCCAGCTTTGACTGGGGTAAACTTATAAGGTGCACAATTTCAATGAAATAATTCAGTAAATCATTTCATTGACATTGTAATGATCTAAAAAAAGACAGGTGGGGTTATAAGTTGTGGTTTGTGGTTATGAACTGCGTTGTGTTGTGCTGAACTAATTTTGTAATAAAATGTGCAAAATCTGGTTGAAAAAGCTGGATCACCATAATTCGCACCAATACCGAATCGCCGGTGAAGTTAAAGCTTCGAAAGAACAGTGGTTTCGGTGAAATGATCAGCAGCTCTATCCAGAACAGTAGCTTCAGCGAAAATATCGGCAGTTCTATCCAGGACTTCAGTGAAAATACCTTTTTGTCTAAGAAAAATCTTCTGAATTTCCAAACTACAAATGCAGCCGATCCAGAATTTGAATTTACAGACACATGAAAAAAAAAAAATCCATCGACCAAATGATTTGCGTGTCGTATAAAGTGTCAAAGTGACCCCGAGTAAACCAGTCTAAAACCCACGTTATCCGCAGGGGCGCAAACCCCCACTGTCCCTTCCTTCTCCAGCCCCCCATCCGCCATGGCGCTGCGCCTGCCCCCGCTCCCGGCACCAAGCTCCCGCTCTTCTCCCTCCCGCCTCCCCATCCCCTGGGCGCGAACCCGAGCAGCAGCCTGTACGCGGCCAACGCATTCCGCGGCGCCGATGCGGCGCCGTCGTGCGCTGCGCGAGGCGCACGGCAAGCGGCGGTACCCGTCGGAGAAGAAGCGGCTGGATCGGCTCCACAAGGAGCAGCTCCGACACACCGTCCCCGAGGAGGGCGGCGTGGCCCGGGAGGCGGGTTCTGGCGGCTCTCCAAGCTGACCGTCCCCGCCAGCGACGACCCCGGCAAGGACTTCCTCGGCGTCTCCCCGCCGCTCCTCCAGGCCGTTGCTAAGGCCCTCAAATTCCCGGTACGATTCTACACTGCATTTTCTGATATAATGCCGTGAACTCGCGAGGTTTTAGCCTTTTAGGTGAGTGAGTCGACAGGGCGTTGCTGAAACAGCTTCCGTGCTCTGAATGTTAGTGGTGCGATTAGCTCGTGCCATTTACTATTAGAAATTTGTACCCTCATTCGTCCTGGCGAATGCCACAATCTTGAGTTGAGCTAGCTGCTACTAACCTCCTCCCTCAGGGAGGTCGACTGAAGTTTTCCGTGGTGATATGGTATGGGCAATGCTCCCAGATATCAACCATACTAATCAGGAACTTGGTTGGATGAGTGTTGTATGTCCTGCACAGTGTACACAAACTAGTTGTCGAAATGACCGCTTACGCAGAGCAATTTAAAATGCCCAGCTACTATATAATGTTTAATGCTATGACATATGTTTGCTCGAAGTTTTTATTGTTACTCGTGTTACACTGTCCGTTCTTGTAATTTCTGCTGGCTTGTTGTTATCGCAGTTTTTTCAAGTTGGTGTGCTCATGTTTTATGCTGTTGATGTCTCTGTTAGACTTTTCCTATGATATCGTTTCTTTAATCTGTTCTCCTATGCAGGTTGCTTCTATGCTCCCTGAAGAGGCCTTTACTGTTATCCGCAAGTCGTTTGATGCACGGAAGGTTATTAATGGGTTGATATCATCTCTATCTTATTTACTATTCCTCCTCCTCCTCCATAGAGATGAGATGACAACTTAGCTGTCATAAAATGCTTGCTGTTGGAAATGCTGAAACAATCCAGTTAAAATGGGCCAAGCTTGGTAAAAAAGTACTTATGCAGTTGAAAAGAAGCCAATGTAGTAAGCTTCATTTACTTCACCAATTAATTTAACACCCTTTGTTGATAAATCCACACTTAACGGAGAGAATAATATTTATTTGCATGCCAAGTAGACCCATACCGACCTTTTGCTGGGTGATATAATCAGTTATAGGGTGACAATTTTGGTGATGTTGCGGAATACTATATGATATTTTTCTTCAGATTCTTGTTTCCTGTGCTAGACCCTTTAATCTTAATGTTCTTTGTTTTCTATCATCTTTTGAAGTTCTTTTCACCACGTAGATGTTCATCTAAATTGAAATAATACTCAGTTATGTGAATTTCATTATTGCAGTGACTGGTTACTCACTGTGGTTACCCAATCCTAGTTATATTCACTGATATCTGGAATGTATCATACTGTGTTTTGTTAGACGGGCTGTGTAGCACCTTTTTTGCTTCATCTTTGTTGCGACTGTGACTATGTGTGTTTCTACTGGTGTTCAAAAAATTATGTAGTGTTTATACATTGATACAAAAATTATTTATCACTTTGTCTACATTGTTTCTTTGTGAATGAATAAAACTTGTTTTAAATCTACAGATTTTGAAAGAACCTCAATTTGTTTATACTGTTGATGTGGATGCTAAGAAGCTTCTAGAGATGGAGCCAAGGACATGGGATTTTATTGCTAGATTGGAACCTAAGCTTGGAATTGTAGAATATATGTCTGATGAGAAGGTAGCAACTGATCTTATCAGTATGCTTAATGTTCATAACAAAGGCTCCGATGACGAACATGGTAGCAGGGATACTGTTAATAATGGTTCGATCTGTCCTACACGAATACAACCAAGGGTGGCAGTTGTAGGAAGTGGACCATCTGGCTTGTTTGCAGCCCTTGTGTTAGCTGAACTTGGTGCAGAAGTTACCTTATTAGAGCGTGGTCAACCTGTTGAGCAAAGAGGGCGTGACATTGGTGCACTAGCAGTTAGACGAATTCTCCAATCAGAAAGCAACTTTTGCTTTGGCGAGGTATACTGTTTGTTCCTATTTTACTACCAAGACATCACGGAACAATCGCAGAATTGTTTTCAGCAGTATTCAAATTGGTTGTTGTTAACAACATATTTGTTAAAAATATACGTTTATCGTCTAATAGAGTTTAGCAATCATGTCATTTGGCAATTACTAGCACCAGGTTCTGTTTGTTAAGGTGATCACATGGAATTGATATAGGCTATTGATAATTCTGGGTACATTTATCTTCGAAGAAAAGTGCTTTACTATCTTACTCTGAATGTGAAATAGCATAGGGATTTATTTTTTGATGTATATTGCAATCAGGTATATTAGCTGGTGGGTGGATTAGTGTTTTGCAAGAAAATGCATATGGCGGTCTCCTAATTTTATGACCTGAAAAAAAAGTACATAGACATATTTTAAGTTGACATGCATCTGTCATAATTCGAAGTTGCTTTAAATGACTGAAGCAGTAATAATATTCACATATATAAACTGCAGATAATTTTTTTAACTAGCACGTGCTAGTTCTGGACTCACATTTTCTGAGTTGTGCTTTCCCATGCGTTATTGTGAAATTTTTAACTGAACTGTAATGAACTAATTGTTGAACAAACACTATTCCGTTGTTCCATGTTCCATCAAATCTTTAAGTCCATCAATTCGTGATCTTCTGTTCTTAGTCATAGCAGGGTGGTGCAGGTACATGGAGTGATGGGAAGCTTGTAACCAGGATAGGGAAAAACACTGATGGTGTTCAGGCTGTAAGAATCTTACTTCTCTATCTCAATGAATGCTTAGCTTGAGAATTATAATTACAAATTCTTCTAAAAATATATTTATTTGTAATTATTGATGCAATCATGCAAGCTTTAGTATCTGTCGGCTACCAGAGTTCAAGACCCTGGTAGCAACCAGTAGATAAAATGAAGGGAGTAAACACAATGGTGTAGCCTTCGCAGATTCTACTCATTTTACAGAAATTAGATATTTAAATCAAGGAGCGATTCACAACAAAGTAAGGAAGCAGATGCGCTCACATGCAATGGCTTTCATGCTAGTTGCTCAAGTTTTCTTTATAATTAGTAAATAACTGTCGGATTTTTTCTAGCAAAAAGAAAAAGTTATTATAGGTTGCTCCTTTACTGGTCATGGATAGTATGGAAGTTTTGTTTTGATGTTTTGAATTCATAGCCATCAAGATATGAAGAGCGTACATTGCATAACATAATACCCTAGACATCGTAGTTCGGAACATACTATTTCGACGTGTTTAAGCTATTCGCTATGGGGTCTTGGATTTCAGGTGATGAAGACATTTGTCCACTTCGGAGGTCCTCCAAACATTCTAGTTGATGGGAGACCTCACTTGGGTACAGATAAACTTGTTCCTCTGCTGCGGAATTTCAGGCACCACTTAAGAGAGTTGGGGGTGAGTTGAACATATCTGTCTTCACTAAAGCTCTGTTATTGTTTTGTTATGTATATATGTATTGATCTATTCTGTTAAATATTTGGTTTACAGGTTGACATAAGATTCAACACTAGAGTAGATGACTTTATAGTGGAAGGTGGGCAGGTCAAAGGAGTTGTGGTTTCGGATTCGAGACTACAGCCGGGTTCTATTGATCAGAAACTATCATTTGATGCAGTTGTATTAGCAGTTGGTCACTCAGCTCGTGACACATACAGTATGCTTCTGAGGCATAATGTAGATATAACCCCCAAGAATTTTTCTGTAAGTTCTCTTATGCTGCTTAAGGCTGTGTCTACTTCCCTGGTACCTGTCACATGGTCAGGTGACAGATAAGCCACAACGAAGAATTGAAGGGCATCTTTGGGTTAAATATTAGAGTTTTCCATAAGAGGCACATTGGTCATGTATGCTGCTTAAGGCAGAAGGAGATGTTGGCACTTGAACAGGAGGAGAACTAGGGAACAGTCTCGGAAATATTAAGGCATAACATACAAAATTAGGAAATTATATCATTAAATCATACTGTATCAGGATTTAGGAGAGGCCCAATGGCCTAAACATGATGCCACCCCAAAACTGTATGTCATAGTCCACGAAAATGGCCAGAAATGCCCGAAATGACGAGTTTTGACGACGTCAGCATATTCGTGTCATAGTCCACGAAAATCGGGCATTTCTGGCCATTTTCGTGGGCTATAACATATAGTTTTGGGGTCCGGGACCGATTTCAATGGCCCGTGACCCCGATACAAGAATTTCCCGACGTCCTCAAAACTCGTCATACTTCATAATTAAACTGAAAAGAATGGAGTGTCTGTCAGCCCCCTTTAGTTCTCTCACGACTCATCCCAGCCTTTGTTTATCCCTCTCCTCCAGAAAACCACATCTTATTCAAGACATGCTGTTTGACATTCTCTATGTTGAATTGGTGATAGAATAATGTAGTTGGCATAAACTGCTCAATTAGGAATGTTAACTGGTTATTTTTATTATTTAGTCAGCCTAAAGTAGGACTTGTGCTGTATGATTACTGCAGCGTAGAGTGGCTGGACATCGCCCTCTTGTATATGTCTTTTGTTCCGTTATCTTTGACAATTGCAAGCACAACTTTTCTTCATACTATGAAGGAAAGTTTTGTAAATTGCTTTCTCTTCGGTCCATGTGACAACATTGGTTACTCTTGCAGGTTGGCTTAAGAATTGAACACCCCCAAGAACTGATAAACAACATCCAAGTAAGCCATATTTCATTTGTTCACATCAATGTTTTTTCTGATATATACTCGCCTAATGTGGTTATCTTAATTTCAAGGTTGATATTTGATCTCTAGTAATTTATCATTCTGCATTTCGTGAACTCATAATTGGTGATTGTTAAAAGTGAGATTGAAACTAATAAATCAAGGCGTAGGATCTTAATTACTATGTCATCATACAGAGCAATCCATTTATAAATTCTGGAAAAGTATAGAAGCTGAAAGTTTCTCCAATACCCTCCAACCATCAAATTTTACAATAGAAATAGCAGCTTGAGCAGAAGCTGAGGAAGCTCTGTTGTGTTTTCATAAACTTATATTCATTTCATCGCAAATTGTGACAAGTAGCCAATCAACTATGCAGTGATGAGGCCTCATTTATAAAAGCAGGGGACCGAGTCTGTCTTGATGACATATGCCTTGTGTCCACGAGTGGTTTTGAGCATTGATGCTCATGGAATTACTGTTTATTGCGTGATAACAATAATAATTTTAGTATGTGCACAATCTTACTTAGAAACTGTGTAGGTTCGGCTACCAGGTTCATTGGATGTATGAACCTGTTGTTCTTGTAGTAACTATGACCTAAGTAGTTAGAACTCACTTATTTTACGGCTTGATAGAGCTACACCGTCTGTCTTTACCCCCATAAAAAATTCAATTGGTGGTGGCAGTCCGTCCACCTTTGGTTACTGTACATGTTATATTTAGTACAGATGGTTAGATGAAAGCGGATACAGATATCTTCTTAAACTCAGAGTATAGTTTTTTTAATCCGTATCAACACACGGGTATTGCACTAGTATGATTAGAAGATTGTATGATTCTCGGGAAAAAAAGAGTAGAAGATTGTAGCATACTGTATTTCGTGCTGTATTGAAGAACATATGAACAATCTTTTTGTTGAAGTGTATATGTGGATTGTCTAGCCCTTTCCATCAGTTCAGACTTTTGGTTGCGTTGGCTAGTGCATGAAACATGACATGGTATCAGAGCCATAAGTCTCGATTTCGATTCCGGGCTTTCGCAATTTATCCAAAATTTGCTATTGCCCCCACTACGTCCACGTATAGGCCTCTTCTGTCATACATGAGATTGTTCTTCTTCTATTCACGTGTTGACTTTCCGCGTCACAAGTGAGAGGGGGTGTTGAAATGTATATGTGGATTGCCTAGACCTTTCCATCAGTTCGGACATTTGGTTGTGTTGGCTAGTGCATGAAACATGACAGTTTTCACATACTCACGATATGTGCTATTCTGATCAATTACAGTATTCTGAATTGGCTGCTGAAGTGCATAAAGGGCGTGGGCGGATACCTGTAGCAGATTACAAAATAGTGAAATCTATTGGTGAAGGAGATGCAAAGAATGATAAGGAGCAAGCAGATCAAAATCGCAGTTGTTATTCATTTTGCATGTGTCCTGGAGGACAGGTCAGTCATTTTCTTGTTTAACTCACCACTCTTTTTTAATGTATTGTCGAGTATTACAATCATGTTCTTGAACTGCCGAAACATGCCTGCAGGTTGTTCTAACTAGTACAAATCCATCGGAATTGTGCGTCAATGGCATGTCATTCTCACGGAGAGCATCTAAGTGGGCAAACTCGGCTCTTGTGGTGACTGTATCATCTCATGATTTTAAACCATTTCAATCCCATGGTTCTCTTGCGGGTGTTGAGTTCCAGGTACTTGTTACAATTCCTTTAGATAACAGCTGAAATACCGGAAATTCACAATGGCACCCGAGCTCATATGCTCCCGTTATTTTCGGGAAAATAAAAAAAATAGAAAAACTTTTCAAAAAATTCCGAAAAAAATCACAGGCAAACATGAGTATGGTACGCCCGTCCGTGATTTGTTTCGTAACGAAATGACATCGTGGCCGCCCTGTGCAAAAAAGACAAAATCACAGATCTGAAAATTCAAATTTTTGGATCTCATTTCAGTCAGAAAAAAATCACGGCGGGCGTACCATACTCATCTTTGCCTTAGATTTTTTTCGGATTTTTTTGAAAAGTTTTCTATTTTTTTTATTTTCCCGAAAATAACGGGAGCATATGCTCCCGAGCTCCAAAACGCCGCTCCCCTGAAATACTTAATAATTGCATTTCCATCACCATGCACAATTGACTACACTGACCCTCTGGATTATGTGCATTAAAATCATGGTATGGTAGATACACAATGGTATCAGGAGATCAAAATTATCTAGAAGACAACCCTTGAATGCAAGAGTAGAAATAATACACTTGGACATGCTTAAATTCTTGAGTGTTCGATTCCTTTACCTGTCCAACGCAGCTGCTTTGCTGTACTAGTTCAGAACTAGATAAGATGTTCTTTACACAGAATGCTGTTAGACTTTTGGGAAAATAAGCTAATTTATTTGCTTTTAGTTTATGTTATTGCCCATTCCAGCACTCTTACTTAGATAAGGAAGCCAAACTGCTGCTGTGTAATGTTCAAGGTTATGACATATATAGATAATTTTTTTATGATTCCGTGTAATTTTATGATTCCGTGTAATTTTTTATAATTGCACATTGGTTATCTAGCGACCCAAGTAGTATTTTATGATTCCGTGTAATTTTTTTAGTAAACAAACAACAATGGGTAGATGGATTGGACATAGGTGGTTATATGTGGTACAATAGCAAACGTTTTGGTTATTTTGATATGAGTAAGTTGTGAACTGTGAGCAGTCTGTAGGTTCATACTTCATTACTGATGGTGGAGGTAGGCCCAACTAGATATGCACATAAATGATAGGATGATCTTAAAGGTCATGCCTACACTGTGCAAGGTTGGTGATTGTATTTTCACAGTTGTTCTTGTGTAAGTGATCTATCCTAAGTGAAAGAGGGTAATGTTAACAAATAACAACTATTGCTGATAGTGCGTGGAGCTGTGGGCTTTTGTTCCAGATTATTCAAAGATTTTCTTTAGTCTATGTAGTGTTAGATGTGCCCATTTTCTGGTATGGGTGCTGGAATGTATTACCAGACTATCATGTTAAATTGATCATCACTTTACTTGGAAAAAATCGCTCACAAGATGATGATCTTCTTTTCTCCATCTAATTCAACTGAAAATTGATTCTCAAAAACATGACAAGAAGATTAGCTATGCCTATGAGGCACGGTAGATGGGGCACTGGTGGACCGCAACCCGTAAATATTGGCTCTATTATGATATTAAGTAGGTGAATATATGGAGAAAATTAATCTGAAGCGACCAGTAAAAATTCTAAGATGACATGTGATGTATGCTACAACCTTACCATGTTATCATGTGTGTGTGCTTTTACATAGTCTAGTCACTCAAAATGTGGGATGCCTTTGTCATTTGAGCTCAACAACCATTATCTTCCATCTGTATGATATTCTGATGACAGTTCCGCCTTTCTGTTAATAATCTGGTTACTCATAAATGTAGGATGCCTTTGTCTTGCTTAAGCTTAACAACCATTTTTCCATCTATAGTACAGTATGATAACAGTTTCCCCTTCTGTTGGCTTATGACTTATCTGTACACCTTTAAACACAGAGAGAATATGAAAGAAGAGCAGCTACGATGGGCGGAGGGAATTTTGTAGTCCCTGCACAGTGTGTCACAGATTTTATCAGTAACAAATTGTCAGGTACTAATGTTATGCTATGATCTTCTCACTTACTAATGGTACATGTTTCCTTTTTTTACTTTGTTATTACCTGTTACAGTTACAACTCTCCCACCATCAAGCTATAGGATGGGAGTTCGTCCATCCAAACTCCACGAGCTATTCCCTCCTTACATAACTGAAGCTTTACAGCAATCAATAATAATGATTGACAAAGAGGTTATGAAATATGCTTTTCTTCGTTTTGCAGTTTTGACTTCCATCTGTCCTGACCCATTTGCAACGCAATATTTCCAGATGCCAGGCTTTATTTCTAGCGAGGCCTTACTTCATGGCGTAGAGGTATGCAAATTTCTACAGGACAAGATGAATGGTTTTCCTTATTAATTTATATACTTAAAATGGTGGTTCATTTGGTAAATTCCTGGACAATGTATTTAAGCATCAGGGAGTCTAGTGTTAGTCTAATGCCGTCAATGCCATAACCATTGAATGGTAGCTGGATAGTCTAATAGAATTATAGAAACATGCCCGTAATCTATATGCTTACGAATTTGTGCCTCGAATGTTCATGGGCAGCATATTTGATGATAGCCTGCTAACGTCTCATGTAGAATTGGTGATTTGGGTTTGTTATTAGCCATTTGAAGGAATTTTTCTTACGAGACATGCATTTCAAGCACTACTTTCATGATCAGGCATGCTTTTCGAGCACTATTTTTATTTGAACAGAGAGACAATCTGGTCCACTGGCATGTGTTCTGCAATTTTGCTATAGCAGTTGTATTCTGTTAGTTGCAGCCTGTGCGGAGTAACGGAATAGGTACGAAAACTGGAGCATGTTTTGAACTATATTAGAAACAACCCGGAGTTTAGGTATTAATGCACTGCAGTTCAGTTTAGAAAATGCTGAATCCTAGTATTAGTTCCTGCAAAATAGCCCGCAAAACGAGGGTAGATTTGTAAAATTGTAATTAAGGGGTATTAGCAAGGTGGTCTGATAGTGCATCAGGTATCTGCAGTTACACTTTGGCCTGTGATAATGAGATTGTAACACTTAAACTCTGACTTGTGCAAAGAAACAGTGGATCGTATTTTTAATACCTCTTGCGTACTTAATTAAATTTTGGAAAAGCTAAGATAGAGCTGTATTTCCATTGGAGTAACGTTTATAGAATTAAAAAAACAAATACTTTTAGTTTCATCGAGCCTGGCGAGCTAGGCTAAAGCCCCCGGACTTAAGTCATTTAGTTTACAACATCGAGAACCCAGATCATATTTTCCTGGAAGATACCTGAAGAGTGATAGGTCCATTTTGTCTGTTTTCCTGAGTGCTTATTCATATCCCATTTTTCAACGATGCCAATATATAGTCTAGCCTAGATAGTGCAATTCTAACTAGGTTTTAGGCTTTTAGCTACTTGATTCGCTGTCCCTAGATTCTCTGTCCTACTTATTGGTAATGTGCAATTTCCCTCTGACTAGGCTGTATCCTTTTCCACTCAATCTTCTATGGTCAACTTGGGTTGTTATATTTGTGCTTCATTTTACCTTTCCATTTTCGGCTCAAATTCTATGCTAATCCGGTAGTCCATATAATTGCCAACTCCCATTGCTACCTTGATTTAAATTTGAGAGAAGCCCTGCACCAAGACAAATCGCAAGTCAGTAAGCAGAGCTAGTCGAGGTGAAGAATATTTCCAACATCAAGCAGAATGCATCCAGTTTTTCTTAATTTTTCCTGGCATACGTAAATTATCAGAAACTTCTGCGGTGTGAAAAAGATGCAACATCAACTGTTTTATCCACTGCATAAGTTCATTTGTGTGTACTCTTTTTTCTTTTTTTCGTTTTATGGCCTATTTATATTGTGGTGGTAAAGGTATATGTAGTGTTACGGAATTCCATTTTGACTTGTAGGACTATATGCTCTTATTATGAAAAAACATATTTCGCAATGTCAAAAAATTCCGAAACAAAATTCGGGTGTACATATAGACATCTTATATAAGCACACAATTTTTTGTCAAAAAAAGACATTTTTATGCCTTGTGTAAAAAAGACAAATAAAATTTCTAGTAAAAAGTTCTTTTTGAGCACCGAATTTGTCTTTTTTATATAGAACACGAAAAACTTACTTTTTCGTGAAACTTTGTGTGACAACATAAAATGTTCGGAGGTACACCTGAAATTTTATTTTAGAATTTTTTGACATTTTAAAATAATTTTTAAAATATACTTTCACATAATGAGACTAGATACTCCTGCGAGCCAAAACACCGTATCCATAGTGTTATCTGTTCATGCATCTTTTCCCTTTTACTCATTATAATTGATTTCTGTTTGCAGACTAGAACGAGCTCTCCCTTGCAAATTTCTCGACATAAGGAGACATACGAGAGCACGTCACTGCAAGGGTTGTATCCTATTGGGGAAGGCGCTGGCTATGCAGGGGGCATAGTAAGTGCTGCCGTGGATGGTATGTACTGCGGTTTTGCTTTAGCGAAACAACTTTCTCTGTTCACTGGTGATATAGAGTCAATTCTTGGCAAAGCACAAAAACAAACAGGTTCTGTAAAATATTGAGTGCCGATTCCCGTTCATACTTCATAGGCCCTAGCTTGTTCAGAAAGACTCTCACGATGTTAGCAAATTTCATAGGAGAATTTTGTCATGGAGAAATTTGTGATAACTGTACTGATAAAGAAATTCGAGTCTGATGTAGGAGAAAGCAGGGATGCTATAGGAGTTAGTGCTACGGATTAAATATGAAACTTCTTGGCTATATATAGCAACCTAGTATGTTGCAGTTTACAGTTCTTCCTGTCATAGGGCTAACTTAACATTGTGGAGATCCTTTACCTATGGTAATTAACAATTGAAATTGTTGTTTGTTTTTCTGTTTCGAGGGAGATTTTGCCACATCTTCTTCAGTTCTGTAAAGCAATGCTACATTTCTCAAGTTATTTGTGTATTGCACTTTTGCTACTAGAATTTACAAACATTACCCTCGTTGCTCTGGTATTATTTATCCTAGTTACTTGTACAGTTTTCTCGTGTTTATCTTCTTGATGTACATATACAGCACGAGAAACAATATGCTCCTTTGCTTAAGCCGAGTTTCTGGCAATACAGCGTTTATGGCAACAGATGAGCGATGGGTTCGGAAGCTTACTCCATTTGCTCTTTTCTGTTTCATGTTTAGAATCCGTGTGGCCTCTCTGGTTCAAAGGAGTTTCATAGGAATTTGCAGGATTCAGATAGTGACAGTGAAACCAGCACACCCTTGATAACCGAGTAATTTGTAGCATCGCCCAATCATCTGTCATATTTCTTTCCGCATCTCTATCACCCCACTAGAGTTTCGGAATGAAATCCCACTTTTCGTTGTTGTTAGTTGATCCTGCTGTTTGTAATGCATGCATGGTCCATTGGTCCTCCTGTGTGCTGTACTGTACACGACTAAATGTCAAGTGGCGCTAAAAACATGCCAATTCAGGTACTGGTCTTGTCACCTTGGCGGTCAAACTAGACCTTTGCTGACTACTCTCTCCGTCCACAGTTACATGGCGTTCTAGTTTTGTGTAATCTAACTTTGATCATCATTTCGACCAGTAATACATACCAAAATTGTCATAAATTATAACATTGGAAGCTTTATTTATATACGAATTTAACGATATAACTTTTGCAGCACATTACCCATGTCGTCTTGGCCGAAACGATGGTTAAAGTTGAACCCCGAAAACCTTACGCACCATGTAATTGTGAACGGAGGGAGATCTGTAGATTACACCAGGTACTAACTATATAACGCAAATTAGGTGGTAGGTACTGTATAACCTTATGAATTCATGGTCCTATACAGCTATACTGTTCATACTGGACTACTGGAGTGCGTAGGCACGGTAGAAGCTCCATCTCCAGTGCCCACGGGTGGCTCCATCTTCATATGTGACTACTTGCTAGCGCTGACTGCTGTAACCAATTACCCACGGGCCACGGGTCTTCCATTGGTTCCACTTCGAATCGCATCTAGCTAATACTATTTGAGATAGTGTCACCAACGGTGCTGTCACTGTTGATATCATTGAGCGTCGATCGTGTCCGTACCATTAAAGAGGTCAGTGGGTGGCGTTAGGGACAGGCTCGGTTAGTTTGAGAGAGATTTGCAGCACTGGCTGGGCGAAGTGTGCCACTTTAGGCACCAGAGATGCTGCAGAAATATATCTTTGCCCCCCATGCATCATTGGAAACCTAGTCCCAACCTAAAGAAGGCCTACGAGGGTTCTTCTCAGTCGCCGGAAGTGCATCGCATGATGCCGAGGACCATGTAGGTAGCAGCAAGTAGAGAACGATAGTGTCCGTCTCCTTTTGTTGCCAGAGAGGCTCGCAGAATGTCACCGCGGTGGTGCTGCCACTGTGGCCTGCCGAGCCGTCGACGTCGCCGGTGGTGCAACCCCCAGCTCCTCCTGGCATTGCACTCCCTGAATTTTCTGCACGAGTGAGCGCGCATCCTTGTGAATCTTAGCATTAGTTAGTGGGGCTGGCAAGATTTCCTGTAATTCCCAAACTTTGTTTTCATTTCCCATATGTTCATAAATCTTGAACATATTTTAGTGAATGCAATGCCGCCCATGAGGAACTGGGGGACCCTCAAAAGTTGCTAGATAGCTAGCATGGCGCATCCGCGGAGATTGGCGACCCTTTTGGTTGATTGGAGAATTTCTCCTCGTTATCTAAAGAAAAGGAAAATTATAATTTAGCTTCTCAACTTTTGAGGGTCTAAACCAGCGTTTAGGCTACCGGACAAAAACATTTACTTAGGGTCAAGAGTGTAGGAAAATACTTTCTGTTACCTCCGGTAGAATCCAAAATTCAAATCTTGTCAGATTTGATTTTCCAAACAACACTTTATTGAATTTGCATTATTTTTGTTTGCACTGGTACATTTCTAGTGGTACAATAATGTATTGAGAGTACCGCCAAGACCAGCTATATGCCAGTTATTCGCGAGAATACTAGCTAGCTTTATCCCTCAACTGGAGTACCATAGAAATCACACCTACATTACCCGCACTAAGACTAAAATAAAGTGGTTTTGGATAACATCGTGGTGATATTTACACATGTAATAGACTAACAACCCCGCTGTTTATTTAATACATGAGATTTATATAACTTTTGGTAAAACAATAATAGGAATACAGATGTTGGGAAGAAAACAAAATTCAAGAAACTGGACACATGGAAAAATAGGTGAAAAAAATAAACTATCAAGGTACCTGAAATGTAGAAAAATAAATAATGAGGTAAATGCACGAAACTGGAGAAAATCTCAATTGTTAGTACCCGTATCAATCCACCAACATGGGGTTTGACATTGTGAAAGCACAATAGATAAATTACCATACCCATCAGTAGTGCTAGCGGTTACAATGTTGACCGTCATGGAGCCTCTTTTCCCTATGTGGTATGCAGTAGCAGGGCATTCCTTAAAAAGTGGCTGAGCTCTCCACAAGTGAAGCAACCTCGTCCAACTTCTTCTTTCTTAAAGGGTGTAGTCTTGGTAGGCTTATTGAAGGTGGGTTTGTCCTTACTTCTTGGGAAATTTTTGTTTTTGCCACACTAGTTTTGCCCATTTTGCTTTTGCCACTCTAAGTTTTGACATTTTACTTTTTACCTTTTGAGGGGCAACGGAGGGCAAAAAGATGCATTACCAAGAACTGGCAGGGCAAAAGCAAAATGTCAAAACTTAGA
Source organism: Poa pratensis (assembly GCA_947311845.1). Classification (NCBI taxonomy): domain Eukaryota; kingdom Viridiplantae; phylum Streptophyta; class Magnoliopsida; order Poales; family Poaceae; genus Poa; species Poa pratensis. The sequence goes on from CAMZMU010000037.1 coordinate 28,323,760, forward strand.
GTGGCAAAAGCAAAATGGGCAAAAACTAGTGTGGCAAAAACAAAATTTCCCTTACTTCTTCCCCTTGTTCTTGCCGTGTGGGTTTTTTGCACCATCTTGGCGCTAGACTGACCCTCACCTACTATCTCATTCATGTCCTTAGCCCAAGCCTTCTCCCAAAACATCAAGAGACACTATCAGGTTTTAAATTGATATCTCATGTCTCTTGTGTTTGAGATTTTGGCGAAATTCTTCAATGAAGGAGGTAGCTTTGAAATAATGCATCCAATCACAAATTTGTCAGGCAAGGCACACTTGAGGAGTTCGATCTCTTTCCAGATGAACTGTATCTCATGAGCTTGTCAACTACAGATCGGTTGTTTCACCATCTTATAGTCATGAAATCTCTTCATGATGTACAACTCATTGTCTGCATCGGTTGCACCGAGTTTAGCATTCAGTGCATCCCAAATCTCCTTCCCCTCTGTTATGTGCCTATACACATCACACAAATGATCAGAAAGAACACTAAGAACACATCCCACAAATATAGTATTGGATTCCTCGGATTATTTTCCTGGTCTTCAATATAGCTACTTCAAGCTTGCCTTTACTAACACCGAACACTTTCATAGCAACACGGCAAAGGCTGGCCTTAAATTGCCACCTCTTATAGTGCACACCGCTGAACTTATTCGGCTAGAGTCCATTAGCAAAACCAGCCATAGATAATTAGGCATTTCCATGATTAACTCCAGAATATATATCATGACGTGTGCAACAACTAACATGGACTATACTAACATACTAGATTGATCACTCAATATGACAAACATACATATGTTGGGCGACAACTAGTGATGGAAGCTATGTCTGCTCTCAGATGGGTGCTCGCGCGGTGTGGCCGGGACGGTACTCCTTGGCTTTTGGGGGTAGTCATTCTCTACTTAGGATCTAATAAGGTCGCAACAGCGCCGAGAGGGTGGCAGATGGTCATGGATCAGCAACATCCGGATCAGTCGGTGTGTGTGTTTGGGAACCACAGAGGTGTAACTCGGCGGTGGGCACATCTATTAGCCGGCATAGAGGCGTCAAAACTGGTGTGTTTGGGTGGCGACGCGGTTGGGATCCTGGGTGTCACGGTGTTTTGGCGAGACTGCAATGGCTCATTCTCAATCATGTTCTTGTAGGACTTTCCAAAGTTTGTGGCTTTAGTCGCGTCAGTTGATTTTTTCCTTTCTCACGAGGCTCGATGGTAGGGTCCCTGCCGACCATGGTGGTGCTCACGTGTTCCTCCTTGGAGGCATCCTCGAAGAGCCCTCTTCCTCTTCGTTGTATCATGGCCAATGAGGTCCGAAGTGATAGTGTTTGGCCTCTTTGGTTTAAACAAAAAGTGGAGGAATATCATAGGAATATGTATTTTTATCGTGTTGTCACTATTCATGGTTCAAAGGAATGAAATAAACGGAAAACACATACACAAATCCTTTGATTTGAGCTTCAAAGGAGAAACACACCAATTTTACAATCCACTGGGATCTCCTTTTGCAATTCCTAAGCACGAACAATGAGGCCAATAACTTTTGGGCTTCTTTTATTCAAAGAATTTTTAGGCGAACTTTGGGATTACAATCCCTAAGAGTTTTTTCTACGTGGACTGTTTGATTTGTAGTATTGCAATCCATAGAAATTTTTCCATAGGATTCATTTGTACTAGATTTTGTAGGAAAGCTAACCAGAACGAATCCTACTTTTTTCGTGTGATGGAAACTAACAAACCAAAATCCTGTTGGATTCAAGCGTATGACTTTACAATTCTGCATTTCTTATATTCCCACGTATCTAGAATCTTGCAAATCGAAGAGGCCCTCAGTGGCGTAATAACATCTTAATTATACATTTTCATGTGGTTTTTTTGCGACATATTTATTAAGATTTCTGTATTTTTTCTATTCATATGAACAAAATATGTAAGATTACAAAATTAATGTGTTTTCAGTGCTCTGTTTTACACATGCAGTTTTATCATAGTGCTTTTTTTCTTCTATTCCCGTGTTTTTACAGTGCCTGCTGCCGATGGTATTTCCATATGATGATGTAACAGTGGTTTCTATAAGTATCGAAACCGATCAAGATATCTAAACGGTGATCTGATGCCATTTCGACCTGACAGCAGTGGGCGGCGTCACATCTCAATCATCCTGTAGTGGAGCGGATGCCTCCCATTTCCGGAGACTTTTTTTCCCGGGGCCGATATGTCCAACTTAACACCAACCTTTATATAAAGGCGTGCACACAAGCTAGACACCTCGCATCTGGCTCCATTCTCACGCACGCACGCCACGGAGCTATAGCCAGCCAGCGCCTAACCGTAGAGCTCCTAGCTCTCCTCCACCGCTCCGGCGGAGAGAGCGAGAGAATCTGCCGCGGCTGCTCGCCGGAGAAGGAAGTAACGGAGGAGAAACAATGGCCGAGGACGGGAGAGGGGATCAAAGATGTTGCCGAGAGGAAGAAGGCGAAGCAGGGCGGCTTCAGGACCATGCCGTTCATCCTAGGTGATTGATTCATCCCTTCCTGCATGCCTTCGTATTTCCTGTTGTCTTGTGAATCTTAATAGTCGCGTGATCTCTGCTCCCACAGATTATCTAGCTAGTGGTTTCGCCTCAGGTTTTCCAGTGGTGCTCCACTGGAGTTCTACCTCCCTCCTTTTGTTTCCTTGTGTTCGGAATGGGCAGCTACATATATACAGTACTGCCGATTTACGTTATGATTTTTCCCTCAAAAACGATTTTACGTTATGATTCAGCGGTGGCTGCACCTGAAACCATTTTTCTTAGAACGAAACAAGTTCAACTGAGGCAATGGTTTTACTGTACTCGCATAAAAGTTTAATTAGGAAATAGTTCGTACCTGTAATTTTCTTACAAAGCTCGTGATCTACTTTTTGTGGAGCAGTACATTGTAGTTCTGCAGTTTATGCATTCCTACTGTTTTGATTTCCATTCCATTCTACAGTACGCATCCTCGTGTACCACTACCACCTACCGAATTTGTCGCGAAAAGAATGCTGCATGTAAGAACATTGCTCTGCAATTAACAATCACTCTTCGGTCTTTTATTATTGTTATTTTTGCTATTTCTCAGGCGTCTGAGACATGACTATTTCTATGATGAGGCCTAAGAAACATCCGATCTGATTATTAGGATTAATGCAACTACAAATCTCTTCTAAAAAACTAAAAATGGACTAAGAGATTTTTATCAAGGAGTCATAAAGGTGGACTGAAAAATAAACATTCCTAAATCGATTGAGAGATGCACCTCTTTAAAAAAATATACACTTTATTAATGCATCCAGATAATACAAAATACACCCTGGAATCTGTTACTCCAGCCTCCATAAGATATTTGGATTAATTGTCTAAGGATTTTGCTGTTGTACTTCAAACCAATACTTAGAGATGTGACTCATCCCTACAGAATCCATGATATATTTTATTTTTTGGCTGGGAAAAATCTACTATGCTTTGCATGTTGGAAATAATCTCGACACGTGAATATTAGGGGACTTGTAGGTGGATAGGAAGAGAGTAGAGTTTTGTTGTAAACGGTGGACTGTCGCCTCTCCGTGGGGCGACGTTGTACTTGGTGATTTCACCATTCGAAGAAGTTGCATCAGCAGGAACCAGGGTCGGATGGTTCGAGCTCACGCCTGCCTCCGCTGCTCTGCCTTCGATCGCTCCTTGCTCCGGCCGCTTCGACTCGAGAATGCAGGCCCCTCCGGCATCACTCCAGGCTCCAGTACTCCCGGCTCGAGTCGCTCCCCTGTCTCCGGCAGCCTGCCGCCACTCCCCTAGCAATGGGATACACGCCGAGCTCAGTCAGATGTGCATCCTGCTCCCGGCTTCCCCGACCCCAGCACCCTTCGCTGCCGTCGACGCCTCCTTGCCCGCCGCCTCGGCTCCCCTTGTCAGCGTCCAGGCTCAGCATGTCCTTGCTGATCTAGCTGGGCTTGAGTCCGACCCTGCCGTGATAGTTGAGGGCCTCGGTACTTGTTGCTGCCGCCGGCTGTCTTGGGCGGCCCGGTATCTGCGGTTCCTGCTGATGCAACTTCTTTGAGCTCCATTGAGGGGGACGGCGCTGATGTGCACCATGTTGAGGAGGCGCCTATAGAGCCCTGAAGGATGTGTACAGGTGGGTCTGGGCGGTCATCCCAGCCGCGCGCCATCGTCTCCGCTTAGGGAAGAAGGTCTCGATCAGGGTCTCGCCTTCAAGCGTTGGACTCGAGGGAGGTGTTTTCGGTGCCTCGAGCGTGGACACTAGGTCCGCACATGTCGAGGGCCCTTCAGATGCATCCGATGTCGTCTCCCTGGTCACCGGAGCGTTTCTGCCGTGTGCGCTCTCCTGCTACTCATTCTCGCTCTCCGGATGCTCGGGCATGTTCTCCAGGAACTCGTGCTCCTTGTCAAAGAAGCCGTTCTCCGTCCGCTCAGCCTCGTCGTCCCTCGTCGCCTCAGAGTGGGGCCGAGGCTGTGGGCCACTCGTCGTTGCATGCTGCGGTGCAGCCGTGTTGCAAGGATTATAATGCCAACGCCTTTTCAGTCGCTACTCTGGAGTCCCAGTTTTGCCTGCTGCGCATGGAGGTCCTTCAGAAGGTTGAGCTGCTTCGCTCTGAGGTCCGTGACGCTCTTACCAAGCTTCAGGTTGCGTCGGTTGTGCCTCTGCCACCTGAGGTACAGTTTGGTTCCGTTGATGAGGGGACCGAATGCTGCTTTGGAGAATTTTCTCCCCGTGCTCAGGATGCGATGCCGTCTGTCCTTAGGACTGATGTCCTCACCGAGGTTGTGGCTCTAGTTGTGGAGATCTTGCCTGAGCTGCGGGATCCTTGTAGGGAGTCGTCTATGGTGCTTCCGTGTGAGTTGGGCTCGTTGGAGCCTCTGGCGGTGGACATGGCGCCATCCCCACCTCCGTCTGAGTCGTGCGAGTTGCCCTCCTCTGTGCATAGTGGAGGTCTGGTTGGTTCTGTCACTTTCTCATCCTTGAGTGACCAGGTTATTGATGTGGAAGCACCTAACCCTGGGGCAATGAAGTCCATCCGTTCGCCCCTCTTTGACCGTGAAGGTATGTTGGCACGTATTGACGAGGCGGTCTTCGTGAAAAAACTTGGTGGCTTGCTCGCCTGCTTGGAGGCAGCTAGCCCTGGATCTGGCCAGGCGATTGCTTGCCTCATAACAGAGGAGGCTTCTACTGGCAAAATCAAGAAGGTGAAGAAGTCTCTTAGGAGCATAGGCAAGAAGAATGGAGCCATTGGTAAAGCGCCCGCGACTGCTTAACGGCAGCTGCGTGGTCCTAGGGTAGTCATCAGTCTGCGGTTGCTTAGGTAGAGTGGGGTTGTCGCTTCGGGAGTTGCTGGTTTTAGGTGTTGCCTTTTTGTGGTTGTGTTGGCCCCTCCCATGTTGTTTGTTATATGGTTCTCGTCCGGTTTCTTCCACTAATAAACCGGGCACCTTTTTCTTAATAAATGGTTAGAGCAAAGCTTTTGCTCCATTTATTTCAAAAAAAATGTATTCACTGTTTGAAAAAAAGATGATTTTTTTTTTCATTTCATTGTCATCTTTCCTTAAGCAAGCGCATATACAATGGAGATTTCGACTACACCGGAATTTATCTCCTAAAATAATAAATAATAAAAATGAAATATCCGAAATGTTCCATGCTTTATCCAAATTTGTGTGGAATTAACCAAACTGGGATTCCCTAAACACAACACAGTGCAATCCACTAAGCACACACAAAGAATAATCCACCTAGCAACCTCCCTTAGAATTGGTGTTAAATTTCGTCACCCTGGTCTATTTTGTTCAAAACTACGTGCACGACAAGAATGCAACGTCTGATGCAGCCTATAGGCAGTAGAATGACGTTTTTGGAATTACATCGAAGAACCCAACCTGGCGAACAGCATAAGAATCTCCTCTCTGAGCACTGAAATTATAGACTGCCAAACTGTAGTTCTCTTGTGGTACCAATTATCGGCAACCTTGTCAAATAATGCAGTACAGTACTGTTGGTAGGTGCGGAAGTGCAGAATCAAATCTATGACCAACTTTTAGGACTTCTGACTGGTTGGTACTTGATAGCGAGTGTGAAATGTTAAAACCAGGACTGACATCTCGGTTTATCATTTTCAGTTCATGTAAGGTTCAACATGATATGACATTTTAATTCTACATTTTTTTCCATTTCCCCATATTACGATTCTGCCAAGCATATATACCCTCAAACTAATTTCCACATAGATATTAGTTGTTCGGGACGCAAGAATATTTTCTTTCCTATTATTGTTGGAACTGAACTTATTCTTCTTAGAGTACACACGCCCAATAGAATATGAATTATAGATAAGAAATTCCCCTTCTATGGCTAAAGCATCCCCTTTTGGACTTCCTAATGAGCAAGGTGTATATATCTCTCTCATTTGTGAACCCTTTATAATGTTATCCATGTGGATTACGATTACCTTTTATTGTATAAATGGATCACAATCAAGTAAATTAAAGATTGTGATCCTAAAACTAGTCACATACAATTTGAGTTCTAGTTAACAAAAATGAGAGAAATTCCACTTATTACCCTCTAGGTGCGATGACGTGATAGCGTTTACCTTATTTTATTTACCCCTTATGGCATGTGCAATAGGTGCCTGTAGGGCCTCCAAATCGGTGTCCGGCACCCCCCAATTGAGTCCCAATTGTGGGGTGCCGGACATGTGTCCGCCCAAGTTTTCGACCACGCCCACAGCGGCGCACCCCAAAGGTCCGCCCTCCAAACGGTTCTAGGTGCCGACCAAACAACAAACACCTTGCGGGCGGAATTTATTAAACGAGATTTAACAAACTTATAATTTAAAATCTAAACGAGATTTAACAAACTAAACCTAAACTACGCCATTATCGGCTACACGCTACAGCGTCTAGCCAACCACTACACGCGCCGGCGGCGAGGAGAGATGCCGCTTCATGGCCTAGCGACGGGGAAGAAGATGCGAACCAAGCGCCGAATCATCAACAGACTTGCATGCCTCAATGATCCGGCGCCGAAAGTTTCATCTGCTATTGCCGTCGGCTACGGCCTTTAGAAACGTAGCCTCGGCCGTGGCTGAGGCTTCTGGTTTCGCGGCCGGCGCGTGGTGGGATTTCATCTACCGGCTGCCCGCCTAATCGGAAGCCTCGCCGGCTTCAGCTGGTGCCCCCTTCTCCGGTGCCGGCGATGCTGCTGACCAAGATGCGCCTGCCGTTTCTATTGGTAGATCGGACAGCTCGGGGGTCGTCGTCGTCCTCGGCGTCGTCGTCGTTCGATGCAGACAACTCCGGCGTTGGCTCCCGCGCGCCGGTAGGGAGGAAGTCACCGGCACAGCGCGCCTCGTACTCCGCGTCCACCACGGCGTGCCAGTAGGGCGCCGAGATGGAGTACTTGGGGTCGAGCTTTTGCTCGTACGGCATCTCCATCCACTTTCGCTTGACGAAGTTGGCGCGCTCCTGCCCGCTGAGCCGCGGCGCCACCGGCACGTTGACGACGTTCCTCGTCCACCCTTCGGGTAGGGACGCTTCCCCCTCCACCGGCACGCTGTGGTGGCTGCACAGCTGCGCGGTCTCCAGCGACACGACGTACGGAGGCGCGTTGGCTGCGTCCTCGAGCCACCGCTCGCGTTCATATGCCCTGGCCATCTCCGCCTCCTCGTTGCGGCGACGGCGTTCCTCCATCTGCTCGCGGCGTTGCTGGCCGCGGCGCTCGTTGCAGCGGCGAGCGCGTTCCGCTGAGAGGAAGTCGCGATGACGCCGGAGCTCGCGCTCCTCCGGCGTCTCGTGGTTGCCCGCCATGCTTGGCGGCCGATCTGCTGGTGGCGAGCAGCGGTTCGCCTGGCCATACATTGACGCCGACGACGCGTGTGCAGGGCGCCGCTGCTGGAAGCCGTAGCGACGCCAACACGTGGACGGCGCCGCTCGACGCATCGCTTCAGTCTGCGCCATGGCGTTTATTGCGTCGCGTCGCTTTGCTCTGCGCCCGCTAGGGAAACGGGCGGGGCGTTATTGCGAGGCATGCTGACAGGCGAGCCGCCGTCTCGTCGCCTCGCCATTAAACGCGGCGGAACGGGCTCCTGCACAACCCAAGTTAACACGGGCGCGGGGCGCTGTCTCTATGGCGGGTGGGCCACCCCTGTCGGAGGGCATGTCCGCCCCATGTCCGGCACCCCCTAGAGGGCCTCCAAACTTGGAGGCCCTTTCGGGGGTGCCGGACACGAAATTGCTCGGGACGAGGCATTGGGGGTGCCGCTGGTGGCGATTTTTGGCGTCCGGACCCCCATTGTGCCTTTGGGGGTCATTTGGAGGCCCCTGGTGGAGATGCTCTAAGGAGTGCCACAGATGACTTTTGCTAATGTGGAGGACAGTAATATAATTAAGAGGGATAAAGAGTATATCTATAAGTCTACATACATTACTTGGGATATTTAAAGAGAACATACACGGTTTTTTGTTTATTGTACATATGTTGTTTGTCACTTGCCCTCGTAAGTGGTTATGGCTATTACTCATAGACATATGACTGTATTTTGTTATATTCATGTAAGAGACATATGTTGTTGTAGAGACTGGGTGTAATTGATATCATCTTGGTATTAATAAATTCCCTTTATTTAAAAAATTAATGTAAGTGACATGGAGGCATATAAGAGGCAAGGTATGTCTAGGCTATTGTATATGACCTTAGTTGTGACATTTTACACCGATTACCCTACTTTATTACTTTTGTAAATGAAAAGTTAGATCCACTTGCAAGGATGACATTGCAACTTAGTAGAAACTCAACTCAGGCGAGTACTTGTTAGGGCATTACCTAACTATGTTAATTTTCATCGCATTTGAAATACCCTTCTATAAATTTGTCAAATTTGACGGATATGTATGTCTGCCTACAACATATAGATTAAGATGCTCGTAACGGGGGTTTGCCTTGTCAGATTAAGAAATATAATTAAAAGACATAAAAATAGACTAAATACTGTCATGTGATTGTATCTAAGGGGTAAAAGTTGAATTTACTCAAAAAATAAAGATTGTTGTATACAATTAGATTATGACAGAAGTATAGATAGTTTGCAGGTGTCTCGAATTCTTGAGTACTTAGCTAATACTCCTTGATTTAGCATATACTGTTAGGTGTCTTAAGTACTTTAGTGGTACTTAGCAAAATTGATTTGCATACTAGATTTGAATATAACATTCCCGCCATACTTGCGCACAATGAACAGCGAACGACTTCTGCGACCGGCTTGCGACGGTGGGGTTCGGCTCGAACCTGATCACGTACCTCACCCTGCAGCTGCACCTGCCGCTCGTGGAGGCCTCCAACATACTCACAAACTACCACGGCACCAGCAACCTCACCCCGCTCGTCGGCGGCCTCATCGCTGACTCCTTCGCCGGCCGCTTCTGGACCATCACCGTCGGCTCCATCATCTACCAGCTCGGCATGGTCTGTCTCACCCTCTCGCCGCGCTCCCCTCGCTCCGCCCGCCGCCTTGCGCCAAGCACGCCACCGAGTGCCAGCGCGCCTCCACTTACCAGATCGCCGTCCTCTACCTGTCGCTGCTTTCCACGTCCATCGGCTCCGGCGGCACGCGTCCCTGCAACATGGCGTTCGGCGCCGACCAGCTCGAGCTGGACGCGCGCAGGCGCCGGGGCGCCAACGGCGGCAAGGCTCCCATGTGGAGCTTCTTCAACCTCTACTTCTTCGGCATCGAGCTCGCCAAGCTCACGGCGGTCACCGTGGTGGTGTACATTCAGGAGAACGTCGGGTGGGGGTGGGGGCTCGGCGTTCCCACCATCGCCATGTTCGTCGCGGTGATCGGCTTCGTGTCCGGGTACTCCCTGTATGTCAGGATGCCGCCCGGCGGCAGCCCGCTGGTCCGGCTGGCGCAGGTCGCCGCGGCCGCGTTCAAGAAAAGGAAAGCCGTCGTGCCGGACCCCGGCCTCCTGTACGAGGACAAGGTGCTCGACGCCGGCATCTCCACCACAGGCCGTCTTCTCCACACCGACCAGCTAAAGTAAGCTGTACTGCTACTCTGCTGGTCAATTTGGCAAACTGCACGAGCTAATCAATGAACTGCTTGTTCTCCAATTACAAGGTTCTTTGACAAGGCGGCCATAGTGACGGAGGGCGATGTGCTGCCGTCAGGCGAGCCGAAGCTGTGGCGGCTGTCGACGGTGCACCGGGTGGAGGAGATCAAGTCGATCGTGCGCATGCTGCCCATCTGGGCGGCGGGCATCCTCATGGTGACCGCGTCGTCGCACAACAGCAGCTTCGCGATCCAGCAGGCGCGCACCATGGACCGCGACATCACGCCTCACTTCAAGATCCCGCCGGCCTCCATGCTCATCTTCACCAACCTTGCCATGCTGCTCACCCTCGCATTCTACGACCGTGTGCTCATCCGCTGCTCCGTCGCTTCACCGGCCGGCCCAACGGCATCACCCACCTCCAGCGCACCGGTGTCGGCATGACCATCGCCATGCTGGGGAACGTGGCCGCCGCGGTCATCGAGACGAGGCGCAAGTCCGTGGCCGCCGCAAGCGGGATGCTCGACGCGCCCAAGGGAGCCACGCTGCCCATCAGTGTATTCTGGCTGGTGCCACAGTACGCCATCCACGGCATCGCCAACGCCTTCATGGACGTCGGCCGCATGGAGTTCCTCTACGACCAGGCACCCGAGAGCATGCGGAGCACCGCGGCGGCGCTCTACTGGCTCACCATCTCCGCGGGGAGCTACCTCGGCACGCTGCTCGTCACCATTGTGCACGAGAAGACGCGCGGGAGCGGGCAGTGGCTCCAGGACAACCTCAACAGAGGGAAGCTTGATAACTACTACTGGCTCGTCGTCGGGCTGGAGGGACTCAACCTGATTTACTTCTTCGTCTGCGTCAAGTACTACACCTTCAAGGCATTGGAGACGGTCGGAAGCGACGAGGAAGTCGAGCCCTACCATGGCAGTGCCAATGGAACCAACAAGGAGAGGAAGGGTGCAAGCTTCAAGTGACAAGCTAGATTGTGTGTTTGGATCTCTGTCCCGAGCTAGAAGATGAATTGGGTTGGGATGGAATCATGGTATATTAACAATTAGAACATATATGATGTATCTTTACGTGGCAGAGTTTACCAAATTCCGGGTAAAATATGGCATTAAGCGGAACCATACTTTTACCAAAAGATAATTGCCTTTTTATCTTTAAGTAATATATATCAATTTTTGTCAAAAAAAGACACTCTCTCCCTTCCGGTTTAAAGGCGTATCTCAATAAATAAATAAATGCCTATTTAGAAGGCTCATTGTTTTGAAAATATGCAAATATAGTTATGCCTACATAAAATTGTGTCAAATTTTGTTCTCAATAAATCAGCCAATGCATGAGAAGTGAGAAAGCTATACATGTAACATTATGGTATCTAGCACTTAACTAGGCCCTCCTTTATTGATGTGATTTGCAAGATGAGCACAATAAACTGAAAATGAGGGAGTAATTGCCAAACCCCTCTTGTTACGTCATCTGCCACCATCCCGCACCTCATCACGAGTCGCCACCCTCCTCCTCCCGGTGGCACGCCCCCGCGCACACCGCTCCATGGAATCCTCCGACCATGGATCCGGGAAAATCTTGTTCATTTCTCCTCAAAATCTCCATTTGCTTGCAATTTTAGGATTTTCGAGTAGATCTTGCAAAATTTTATATTATGTTTACTCATTGCAATTTTGTGTGTGTTTGGAGGCTTCCCGTTCGTGGTCCTCACATCTAGATGCCCTGGAAACACAACTCGTTCGAACTCCGCACGACACCCGGACACTTTGGACCCACACATAGAGCACCAAATCCTCCCCAAAGCAAGTATATTAGCCTCCTCCGTGCACTTATCATTGCTCCTCCTACCTATATTTTCCATGTGCCGTGATATAAAAGTGGCTAGAGGCAAGAGTGTCTCCACTAAGGAAGAATGATCTCGCAAAATCCCTCTATCTCCAATAAGTCAAACTTAGAGCTCAACCGACAAAAAACATCCAAGAATACTTGCTAAAGGCCCCACCATAGAGCCTAGAATTCCACCAAACTTCAAGACCATGCAGGCAAGGAGTGAGAGGTGAAGAAATTCATGAGAATCCCTATGATAGGGAGAAGAGTACCACTTGTGACTGATACTTAAATATCAATGAGACCAATGTGCATATGTGATCACTCAAACGATTGTCGAAACTATCTATATCCAATGAGGAGTACTTTGAAGGAATAATTGAATGTGATGAAGGTTTCGGTAAAGATCATGACTAAGAAACACGATTTTGTCCTAATCTTGTTTGATGCCATTGTGCACTTTGACATTGATGATGAAATGACAATGATCTGGATGTCCTGTATCGAGAGGCACCAAGCTTCTTCCAAGGTTTTGTACGTGCTTTGGGCTATTAAGTTTGATGTGTCAATGATTACCGGGCCCTCCAGATTCATCTTTCTGAGCAAGGAGTGATGATTGCCTCGCCACTTGTTATATCGGATGAAAGGGCAAACTTGGTCACACCAGAGACCCCCTTCGTTTATTTGATGTGATGCACAAGTTTAAGGGTCACTCCACAATGGTGTCAACGTTGGAGACACCACTACGATTTGTGGTCAGCCTCATGTAAACACCAAGGATCTTCGCAAGATGATGTGATGAATTTTATTTATCATGACGAGGATGGTTGTAATTATAAGGCATGTGCGAATTTATGCTACTCCCTCTGATCCAAAATAAGTGTGGCAGTTTTGAAATGTGGTTGGTTCAAAACTGACACAATTATTATGGATCGGAGGGAATACTTGTATTCAAGATCTTATCAACATAGTACTCCTGCCATCCTAATTACTTTGCCTCACACTTTTGTCCAAATTTAAGGATGATCCCCCATCTACAAGTTGTAGATTCTTGTAGCTCATCGAAGAAGAAGAAATGCAACAACATAATGAAAACTATTAAGTACACATGTGATGGTACATAGGGGTATTCAAGGGCGGAGATGCCTGAAGGAAATGCAATGAGAAGAGAGTGCCACTAGGCTGTGATGATTTTTATGAGTGAATATTTCATTTTTTTTCCCGAAACAGAGGCTGAGACTCCTGGCTTTTTCATCAAAATGATGCACACAACGATTTTTCTATTATATTATCAACAACATCTTAAAAAATGCAACGTTCAACATGAAGTCACCTTCCTACCGACAACTGACGCTACGCCTACAAGTTTGATGATCGCCGTCGTGTGCCCTGACGTTATAATTACGCACATCATCTAAATTCAGAGGCCTCACTGAAAGGACACGGATGTCGCCTAGAGGGGGAGGGGGGGGGGGGGGGTGGTGAATAGGCGATTAAAATTCTTTTACGGTTTAGGCTTGAATAAATGCAGAATAAAACTAGCGGTTAATTTATCAAGCACAAAACCTAAACAAAGCTAGATTTACCTATGTGCACCAACAATTTATGCTAATCAAGATAAGCAACTATGTGATAGCAAGATATATTACTTCAAGCTCGATGGCTATCACAAAGTAAATTGCATAAGTAAGAAGCTCGGGTATATAAATACCGAGGCACTTGGAGATGATGATTTATCCCGAAGTTCACTTCCCAATGGAAGCTACGTCTCCGTTGGAGCGGTGCGGAGTCACAAAGTGATCTCCGAATAGCCGTCAAATGGCACATCGTAATCTCCTTCGTGCCTCTACCAATGTAGAGTGCCACGAGCAAATATGGGACACTTGAGGGTGGTCACCGAACCCGTACAAGGATGAGGCACACTCCACAACTTAATTGGAGTCTCTCACCGGAATCCCGCGGCTCCCAAAGCCATAAGACTCACAAGGTTGGGGCACGTCTCCACAACTTAATTGGAGGCTCCCAACAATCCCGCGAGCCACCAAAACTCCGAGATCAACAAGGACCGTCTAGGGCACTCCAAGTACCCAAGAGGACAAGCTCTAGGGCACCCCAAGTACCCAAGAGTAATAAGTTTCTCAACTTCAATTTCCACGTATCACCGTGGAGAACTCAAACCGATGCAACCGATGCAATGGGCAAGAACACAAGAAGTGCTCAAAATCCTTCACTCTCAAATCCCACCAAAACAACTATATATTGCTATTTGGGGGGGGGGGGGGGGGGGGAAGAGAGGAAGAACAAAGAGGAACACCAAATCCCTCCAAGATCTAGATCCAAAGGCTTCCCCTCACTTAGAGGAGAGATTGATTGGTAGGATGATAGATCTAGATCTCCTCTCTCTTTTCCCTCTAATTGGAGGCAAGAATCATGGAGGAATAGAGAGAATAGCAAGCTCAAAGAAGGTCAACAATGGGGGAAACACGAGCTGCAACCTTGGCTGGCTGGAGGATGGTGGAGGGGTTTTTATACCCCTCCATGAAATGTAGCCGTTGAAGACAGGGGAATCGGATTATCCGATCCAAGTGAGCATCGGATAATCCGACAGTCGGATAATCCGATACAAAATGGATCGGATAATCCGACTACCTCCAAACAGCCACGAAACAGATTTCCTTGAGTCCTTAGCCGATTTCGAGAGAAAACTTGAGAGACGGATATTCCGACGAAGTCAAGACCGGATAATCCGATTCGACCCATGTCGGATATTCTGAAAAACTCCAGTACGCATTACTTTTAAAGTCCTTAGCCGAAATCGAGCAAACCTTGAGAATCGGATAATCCGGGTCGGCTAGGACCGGATAATCCGATTCCTCTGCAGAGCAAAACTTGACGGAAACAGCAAAACTGCAAACTCAATAACTTTCCCGTTTGAACTCCAAATTAGGTGAAACCAATTTTGTTGGAAAGGTAACGACAAGGAGAAGGCATGGGAAGGTGTGGAACTTTCCTCACGGATAAACCGATAATATTTCCAACACGAAAACACAACAAGTTTTCAACCAAAATCCGTTTTCGAAGAACTTGGTCTTGTCATGAAGATAACGACAAGCATCGAAACCAAACTAGGAGAAAAACCAAAAACCAAGAAAGATGATGAAGGCACGTATGCAAAGGTTTGAGCTCTCTTCAATTGATACGCTAAAGCTCAATCGAGAGCCCCTCTTGATAGTACGGTGTCTATCCTATAACCCGGTCTCCCACTAACCATGAGACCGGTAAAATAGAAACCCTATCAAGATCATACCTTGCCTTGCGCATTTCACTTGACTAGATGATGGCTAT
The DNA here is from genome assembly GCA_947311845.1 of Poa pratensis. Taxonomy (NCBI): domain Eukaryota; kingdom Viridiplantae; phylum Streptophyta; class Magnoliopsida; order Poales; family Poaceae; genus Poa; species Poa pratensis. The sequence goes on from CAMZMU010000037.1 coordinate 28,339,044, forward strand.
CTTGATCTTCTCAAGTGGACCACCTTTCTTGATTGCGCTTCGCTTGGTGAGGATCCACATATTTTTCCCCCATACTCCACTATGGGAGAGCCTCTTATCGACATATCTTCACTTGACCATTATCTCCAAATGGGTGGCAAGATTCAAGCATATGATATCTTCGAGATACTTCTCTTGAACTTGCACAATACAAGCTTGATGACGAACACCACTTGACGTTGATCAACCTTGTATCTTTTCTTCTCTTTTCAATAGATGAGTCTTGAAGATAACCATGAATGATCACATAATCTTTTCTTCAAGACATACTTGCAATATACTCAACTCACATACACTAGTAGGAGAATGCCTTTTAGTGGCGCACCAAAAAAGGATTCTGTGGCGCATGGTGGGCGCCACAGAATCCTCGCCACAAAAATATTAATTCTGTGGCGCACCCCACCGTGCGCCACAGAAATACCTAGATTTTGTGGCGCATATTTCTGTGGCACACCCAGCACCATGCGCCACAAAATTGTTTTTTGAATTTCAAAAAAAAATGGCGGCCAGATCTAGATCCAAATCTGGATCTAGATCTGGCCGCCGGAATTTCGCCGGAATTTCGTCGGAATTTCGTGGCCATGGCCATAGGTGGATGAGTGGAGGATGGGGGTCACCGGAGATGGTGGAGGAGGAGAAGATGTCGCCGGAGGTGGAGGTCGCCGGAGGAGACGCCGCCGGAGGAGAGGTCGCCGGGGTGGAGGAGGGGGTTGCCGGAGTGGAGGAGGGTGTCACCGGAGGAGAGGTTGCCGGGGTGGAGGAGGGGGTCGCTGGAGTGGAGGTGGAGGAGGGGATCGCCGGGGTGGAGGTGGAGGAGGAGATCGCCGGGGTGGTGTAGGAGGAGGAGGAGGAGGAGGAGAGAGAAGTGGAGAGAGGAGAGGAGAAGGAGGAGGAGGAGAAGGGGAGAAGAGAAGTGGGGAAGGGGAGAGGAGAAGTGGAGGAGAGGAGAAGGGAGAGGATAAGTGGAGAAGTGGAGGAGAGAAGGAGAAAAGAGAGGGAGAAGAAGGAGAAAAGAGAGAGAGAAGGGCTTGGGCGGGATTCAAATTTCGAATCCCGCCCAACAATTCTGTGGCGCACCCGCCACCACCGTGCGCCACAAAAAACAATTTCCAATTTTTTTGATTTTTTTCTATTTTGTAGAAAAAAATCTTCTTTTCGAAATAACTTTTTACTCTTTTGGAATTTCCCGAATCTAAGAAAAGTTCACCGGGTAAAACCGGGTGAAATCGAGCTCCTTTTTTTCTCACGATTTTTTTGGTATATTAAACGCATTTTTTCGACATCGTATGCAAAAGTTATGGCCGTTCAAACTTTTTTTCTTCTGTTTTTTGCAAAAAAGGTCAAAATTCATATTTCAAAATTTCTACACCAAGTAGACAGTAAAACCTAACTATATCTCAAAGGATTTTATTTATTGAAGATTTTATCATTTTCTTTTCTTGTTTGCAAAACTGAAAAGGCGATCCACGGGGGGTGTGTGATCTGGAAAAAAAAATTCTGTGGCGCACCTGGCCATGTGCGCCACAGAAAGTCACACATGGCCAGGTGCGCCACAAATTTTTTTTTGTGGCGCATGGCTACTTGGTGCGTCACAAAAAGTGATCCATAGAAATGTGCGCCACCGATTTTTTTTTGTGTCGCATGGCTACTTGGTGCGCCACAAAAAGTGATCCATAGAAAGGCAGTTTGCTAGTAGTGATATGACCAATCATCGGATAACTCCTCGAATACCATCTTGGTCATCACATACTCTTCTTCTTAATCATATCAAGTATATATCCATACACCTCGATGATCCTGATGCTAAATACTTCATTATATCAATATATTCATGGCATCAACCTTGAATCCAACATATGGAGTTCAATCATGGTCTATGGACAAACACTACAAGTACAACTCAATGCAACCATTAGTCCATAGGGATTGTCATTAGTTACCAAAACCACACATGGGGGCGCCATGTCCCTTCACTCACCACGAACGGCGAGCCGGGAGCACAAATCGACACACTCCAGAAGCCACCACCATCGTGTTCCGCCAACCCATATTCAGGAGGGATCAACACATTTACCATATAGGGCCTGGCATCGACGCTGCCATGATGCCACACAACGCCACCGCCCTGCACATGTGCAACATCACGCGTCCATCGTCGGAACCCTGCTGCGCCACACGTCGATACCTGACGTCGTAGATGCGGTAGACATGACGCCACTCCACCTCCTGGTCCCTCCAGCCAGCATATGCTCCAAAGCAATGCCCGAAGACAAACGGCACCGACAGCGTCACCATCGTCCGATCAAGGAGAACCAAATGTCTGGAATACCCGGGCGCGGAGACAATGACTGCAACGTCGATGCCTTCAACAAGGTAATAACGCATATACGCCGCCATCGCCCGTTATGACCTAAGTCGGATCTTGGTTTTCACCGCTAGTAGCCGTCAGCTTGCCACTAGCGGGAAGCGATGCAGGATCCCAAGATCCGCCAAAGCCGGTCCCCCAACCAGCCGACCACCTGTGGAGGAGGAAGAACCCACCTCCATGTCAGGGGCCGCTGCCCCGGTGTCATCGTACTGTGGGCTAGCAGCATCCCAGATACGCCATCGTGTGCCATTGCCGGATCAGGCCTACGCGCCTACCAGAGAGACTGCTCGAAATCTCCATGGCCCGCCCGACCCATCTAGGCCAAGATCGTGACCCCTCCCGCATTCCTCGCTGCATGACGCGCTGCCACCGTCCCACATCAGTTCTCGAGAAAGATCCCGTAGAGCCGCCCGGGTTTTGCCCAGCGACGCCACGTGCGGCGGCAAGAGGCGTGGACAGGGGAGGGAGGGGGATCCGGTGTGGCCCGACGTGGCCGCATGGGAGCAAGATCTGCTTTCTAGTTTTGGGAAGTGCCTGATATGATGCAATTCAGCAAAGACATACTCCGGGGCTTGGTACATGCCCGCCAGATATATACGAACTCTTAACTCTTCAAAGATACACTGATGGGTAGTTATTTTAACATGCATGCTCCATAAGCTTTAATGGGGCCCTCACATTTTTTTGAAGCTCCAATCTGCCCATCGCACAGCTCATTCTCCCGCTCTACACTTCGCCCCTCACCGCCATCTTGCTGGCGTTGTGCCTCGTCTGCCGAGTCCACCTCGAACGACTTCAGGGTGTAAAAATGGAAGCAAACGATGTAGTACACAAGGTTGAGCAGCAAGAGGAAGGTGACGAGCCAGTAGTAGTAGTCCAGCCTGCCCCTGTTGATGTTGTCCTGCAGCCATTCCCCTCCGCTGGCGCTCTGCACCACCGTGACCAGCACCGTGCCCAGGTAATTCCCTAGCGAGCCGCGACCCAGAACAGCGCCGCCGCCGAGCTGCGCATGCTCTCCGGCGACTGGTCGTACAGGAACTCCATGTGCGCCACCGTGGAGAGCGCGTCGCTCACCCCGTGGAGCGCGTACTGCGGCACCAGCCAGAACACGCTGATCGGCACGGTGGCGCTGGGGCTGTCCAGGAGCCCGTGCTCCGCCGCGGCCGCGCGCCGCTTCCGCTCCACGAGCGCCCCCGCGAGACGCCGAGGACGGAGACTGCCAGCCCGGCCCCCATGCGCTGGAAGTAGGAGATCCCCGACTGCCGGCCGGTGTAGCGGCGGGCGAAGGGGACGAAGACGCGGTCGTAGAGTGAGAGGCTGACCAGCATGGTGAGCGTGGTGAAGATGATCATGCTGGCCGGCGGGATCACGAACCGCGGCGACAGGCGGCGTTCCATGGTGCGCGACTGTGGATGGCGAAGGTGAAGTTGTGCGACGCGGCGGCGATGAGCGTGATGCTGGCCGCCCACAGCGGCAGCATGCGGACGATGGACTTGAGCTCCTCCACGCGGTGCACCGTCGACAGCCTCCACGGGTTCGGCTCGCGCCGGAGTCAACGGCATTGGTCGTCGTCACTATGGCTGCTCGATCCAAGAACCTTCACGTGGGGGGAAGTAAACAAGTTGATTGGCGAAATCGATCGATAAACAAAAGAACCACATGAGGAAAAAGACACAATGATGCACATGGGAATTGGAACCAAGTGTATCAACTCGAGGTCACTTGCCTAAGCTGGTTCGTGTGGAGCAGCCTCCCGTCGGCGGCGATGGGAGCGTCCAGCTCCTTGTTCTGATACAGCATGGCGCGTCCTCCGGCACGGCCTCCTTCCTCTTCCTGATCGCCGCGACGATGACGTGGACCAGCCTCACGAAGGGGCTTCCGCCGGGCTTGACCCTGACGTAGAGAGGGTAGCCGACCACGAACGACACCACGAGACGAACATGGCGATGGCCGGGATCCCGAACCCCCAGCCCCAACCGACGTTCTCCTGGATGTACACCACCACCGTCAGCGCCAGCAGAATGGCGAGCCCCATGGTGAAGAAGTAGAAGTTGAAGAAGCTCCACTTCTGCTCGCCGGGGCGCCTCCCTCCCACGCCGAACTGGTCCGCACCGAACGCCACCACGCACGGCCGGATGCCGCCGGACCCGAGCGCGGTGAATAGCAGGACAGGTAGCACGGCGAGCTGCCCGCCGTTCGCGCGCTGGCACGGTGTCCTGACGCGGTAGCGATAGCAGCAGTGCACGGCTGGGCGGAGGGCAGTGACGAGCGCGGACACGACGAGGCCGAGCATGCCGAGCTGGTACAGCACGCCGCCGCAGGCGATGGTCCAGTAGCGGCCGGCGTAGGAGTCGGCGATGATGGCGCCGAAGACCGGGGTGAAGGCCGCCGTCCCCATGAAGTTGGTGAGCAGGTTGGAGGCCTCCACCAGCGGCAGGTGCAGCTGCTGCGTCAGGTACGTGATCATGTTGGCGTTGAAGCCGGCCGTCGCGAACCTGTCGCATACCTCGTTCGCTGCATTCGTGACGCACACATGCAGAGATTCAGAGACTGTAATCGAAACACTCGCGACCCAAGTGTTGCTCCCCGTACAGACAGAAATTAAGCACGGACAGGGAATCACCTACCTAGTATGAAGGGCATCGTCTTGAAGCCTCCCTGCTTCGTCTTCTTCGGCGATCCATCTTCTCAGCCGTGCTGCACCCGCCATTGTTTTGATTTGACTAGTATTTTTCTTACTGCCGTAGTGGACACATGTGACTACTGAAATGCTAGCAGTGCTTGGAATATGAATATGTAGAGGGCGAGGTACTGGCAAGTGGCAATACATATATTTTTTCTTTATTTCTTTTCTATATACTGGTAGTGAGTGAACTAACCAAACATGGATTCACATGGAACAGCGAAGCATTCACCAGGGACAAATTAAACAAGCAAACGGTGCTGCGTCGGAGACCGGAGCAAGCAGCGAGAACTTGAGATCTGACCACAGGTCGCAGCTGTTTAATAAAAGACTCTCAGTCAGGAGGTCAGTTGGTCTTCAATCGATATTCAGTATGTTGATTAGATTAACAACAATGACAAGTAGCTCCGGTAAGCATTGCGCAAGAGGTCATATCGTTGATTCAATGAAATAAGTTTCTCTTGGGGAAAACTGAATCTGTATGTTGTGTTTCAACTGTCAAGAGCCTCCAATATTTTTATTTAAACCTTGATGATGTATCAATGAGTACAATTCTTATTGCCTTTCAAAGCATCAACATATCCTTGTGACTTCCCGGGGTCAGCCATATACCCTGGGGAAAATCTTAAAAAAGAGCATTAAATCTGGTTGGTAGAACATATCTAGATACATACACATACACCATTGAACTCAGGATGACAGGCCCTAATTTTGGATTGGGCCTGGGCCATAGGACATTGGACGTATTGATCTGATCCAAGATCAGCCTGAGGACTTTACAGTGGTGTCATTCTACTTTTTCTTATTCTTTCCATTTTCCTCCTCTTCGCTGGAGCTGCTGCTGTCATCTTCGTCGTCATCATCTTCGGCTTCCTCTTCGTTCTTCTCCCGGCTATGCTTTGGCCAACGATTCCTCCTTTGCTTCTTTGAGCGCCTTAACCAACTTACCGAGACAGGCGTCCACATCCTTTTTCTTCGACTTGGGCATCAGGTTCTCGGCCACGTCCGCCGGCGTCATGTCGACCTCCCCTAGAAGTTGACCGATTTCACTGAAACTCCGTGGTCGGCGACGTTCAGGTAGTTCTTCGCGAGCACTTTGAAGGACTCAAGCAACAGCACGACATCTCGATGTGCGAGTCCATCCTGCCCCGTCGGATAAGCGCCGGGTCAAGCTTCTCCTTGTGGTTGGTCGTGAACACGATGATCCGCTCGCCGCCGCAGGCCGACCACAGCCCGTCGATGAAGTTGAGCAACCCCGAAAGAGTCACCTTGTTTTCATCATCGACTGCTGGCGCGGCGGCATCTTCTTCTTTTTCTTGCCGCTCTCGTCTTGGTCTTCTTCTTCTTTTTCTTCTTCGTTTGCCGGTGAGATCGATGGAGCAGTCGATGTCCTCAATGACGATGATAGACTTTCCTGTCGTCTCTATGAAGAGCCTCCGTAGCTCGGTGTTATTCTTCACCGCCGTGAGCTCGAGGTCGTAGATATCGTAATCGAGATACTTGGCCATGGCGGCGATCATGGTCGACTTGCCGGTGCCGGGTGGCCCGAACAGCAGGTAACCGCGCTTCCACGCCTTGCCGACGGAGGCGTAGTAGTCCTTCCCGTCGCGGAACATATCGAGGTCGTCGATTATGTCCTGCTTTTTGCCGGGGTCCATGCCGAGCGTGGCGAAGGTGGAGGGGTGCTCGAGCTTGACGTGGCTCCACACGCGGGCATCCCAGCCGGACCAGTCGCTGCTGGGGTTGTTGGTGAAGAGGCGGCGCTGGCGGTTCCTGACGGTGGCGGCGCGGCCCTCGGCGAGGACGTGCGGCAGGTACAGAGCGTCGACGAGGCCGCGGTGGCGCTGGTGGAAGGTGAGGCAGTACGTGCGGCGCTCCTCCTCGTGCGCGGACCAGCTGATGACGTTGCCGCGCGGGAGCGTCTTGGTCTTGCGCCACCAGAGCTTGGCGCCGCGGAATTCGTCGACGACCTCCTCGTGGTCGTCGACGGCGACGCTCATGCGCTCGCTGCCGACGGCGAGGTCGCGCGGAGGCGGCGGGCGCTGGAGGCGCAGGTGGCGCTGAGGTAGGCCTCCGCGGCGAGGTAGGCCTCGCTGCGGCCGAAGAAGGAGTCGGCGACGTGCTCGTCGATGGTGATGGTGACGTAGGGAGACACGGCCGCGTGTAAACGGCGGGAGAGGGTGGTCAGGTACTCCTCGAGCTGCGCGGGGACGTACTGCTGCACCATGGACCAGAGGAAGATGAGGCTAGCCACCGCCGACCACAGCCCGGCCCAGCCGTAGCCGTGGACGTGGGCGTCGCCGCCGATCGTCTCCATACGCGCGGTGCTCTGTACTATCCGCCACTGTTCTGCTGTTCTGCACTTCACTGAACACAGCTGCGTGCTTCTGCTGGCTTTATAGCAACTGCAATTAACACACGTTATTGCGTGGAACCATCCATCGATCGTGAGGAACATTTGGAACTTTCTGAAATTGACCTGTCCTTAGGAACTAAGGAACAAAGCACATAAGAGCTTGCCGGCGAAGTTTCAATGTCGATCCCAAATGACATGTGCTTCATATAAATAAAGTTCTGAGAATCAAAGGAACACTTTGCGACCTGCTCACGCGTACGTCATTGGGTGCTGACGTGAGCAGGTACTACTCGGTATGTGGACTAGAGACGGCCCCTAGCAATGAGAAACGGAGGACATCTCCAACGGGCCATCCCAAATCGGACATCAAATGTGTTTGTTTTGGTCCGTTTAAGGCGTGTCCACCTCTTATCCGTTTGGGTTGGGGGCAAACCTAACGGACCACCCCATTTTTTCAGCTCCGGGTTTTGCTTTTTTTCTCATTTTCACTGTATTGCAACTTGAAATAAATTGATAAAAAGGAATAAATGAAAATAATAGTAAATAAATTAACACTAGAACATCACATAGTTCAAATGAGACATAGTTTAGACGAGACATAGTTCAAATGACATATAGTTTAAATGAGATAAAATAAAGTAAAGACCGAGATGATCATGCATCTCGTTCACCGATCATGTTTTGCTTCTTGATGAACCAAACACGTTGCTCCAGGTCCAAGATGCTCAAATCGGCCATCATGATGCGGTTCTCTTCGGTCATCAATGCGAGCTTCACCCGGTTGTCCTCGGCCTTGATGCGGTTCTGCTTGGTCATCAACGCGAGCTTCACCCGGTTCTCCTTGGCCTTGATGCGGTTCTCCTCGGCCTTCATCGCGAGCTCCACCTCCTTGGCCCTTGTTTGTGCATTGGCCTCATTAATCTCTAATTTTTTCTTGGCCATCTCAAGGAAGTTGGTCAATACCTTTTCTTTGTCTCGGCGTCTGCCCTCATCTCTCCGTACTTGACTCCTCCTTGTCGGCGATCAACCCTTTCAATGTCTCCTCCAATGCAATAGCCGAAGCCTCTCGCTTCAAATCTTTGCCTTGTGTCCACTCGGCTTCACAGCATGGGACAATGAGCTAGGGCCGCCCTCTTCACCTTCCTCTTCGGCATCATTTGGGCTCTTCTTTGATGTATTGCCCCCCTTCCTCAATGAATCATAGAGTTTGGTCCACTTTGGGCATCCTTTGATCAGTTGCAAACAATGGTTCAATGTGAACTTGTTGCCTTTGCACTCCTTAAAAATGTCATCGTTTGGTGGAGCATGTCAGCCAGGCCGATGCCACTCACGGGCTGGGCACGACATGTTCGGTGGCTGCTTGGAATTTTCTATACTCGGCTTGGATATGATTCCATCTGTTGTTGAGAAAGGTGTCATTCTGATGACTCTCAATTTTGTAGGGGCAACTTCCTTTGCGCATGGAAATGCTTGCCCACCCTCCTCCAAAATGTGGTCCGATTTTGCTCGGCACCAGATATTGCATCTTGCCCAATGACCAACCAAGCTTCGCAAAGAAGTTGGTCCTCCTTCTCCGAGTAGTTGGACGTCCTCTTGCTCCCCCCCCCTTTTTTTGGGGGGGGGGGGGGGGGGGGGGGCGACGACTTGTTCGAACAATGGCTCCCCGTCAATAGATACCCCCTCTTGGGTTTGGGGTTGAGTCTCATCGCCGGGCTCGTCCTCTCCCTCTTCCTCTTCCTCTTGCTCTTGATGGCCGCCCCCAAAGATCATATCCTCCATGGCACTATCGGTGTCAAAACACGCCGGGTTAGATGGCGTCGTGGCCGGTATTCCCTCGAACACAAGGTGCCAGGGTTGGCGCATGCTTGCCGAGGTCGACATCACCCGTGGCGCCTTGCTACGCCGCGCCGAGACGTTGCCGGCACTAGGATGACATTGATGTCAAGGGCGATGGGCATGGAGGATATCTCCGGCGACGTATCCCTCGAGCCGAGACATGATGGTGCGGCCACAGGCGGGTACGCGCAGGACGACGGCGACGAGACGGCAGGCGAGGCAGACCTTGGTGGTTTGCCTCCCATGGCAGACGACAGCGAGCTCGCCGCCGAGGGTGAGATGAGTGCGCCGCCCCCAAGTGCCGCCGAAAGGACATCTCCCTTGAGCATCAGCACAACTCGGGCGGCAGCCTCGTGCGCGATGACGTCCGCGTTGGCGCGGGCCTGGACGGCGGCGATGCGTTCCTCCTCGGCCGCTTGAACGCGGGCGGCCTTGGCAACGGCTGCTCGCTGCCTCTCCTTCTCCCTCCGAGCTTGTATCTTGTCGGACTCGGGGAGCCGCTCCTTCTTCGGCTTGGACAGAATGGCGGCGCCCTTCTGCGGCGGCTCCATTGTGGCGCCGGCCTCCATCGGTGGCAGCCAGGGCGGCGGCGGAAGGGGTCGAGGGTTTCTGGCCGCGACGTTTGTGTGGCTGTCCATCGGGCCCGGAGAGAACAAAAGAGGACACAATCCAGACGCGGACAGTGTCCATTTCGCCCCAAATATGGCCCTAGTTTTGGCCAGTTTTGGGGAGAAATGAACAGATCCACGGAAGCTCATCCGTTTGGGGTGGCCCGTTGGGTCGTGCCCCCTGTCCGCTCGGACAGAAACAGACTGTCCGCGCCGGTTTGGGGCGGCCCGTTGCGTATGCCCTGATGTATGTTTTTTCGTTCCAAACGAATGAACTCGGGCAACTCCACTCTGTTGAGAAAGTGTCTGGCAGCAGCTTGAAACAATCTTTGTGGTTAAAGTGGTAACCTTGGGGAGGATGCAGTCATTCATGCCAATATCAAAACGCGACCCATGGGCACTAGCACCGGGCGTATATTTATAGTAGAATCCCACCTCAGTGAGATACCAGAAATCCGTTCCTGGTAGGATTCGAACCCTGATATGCAGGGTTGCACCACTGTGCCCCTACCACTAGGCCTCTTCCTAGTTCTCGCAATCATGCAAATGTCAAGGAAGAATGCTGCTGGGTCGGATCAAATCCCTTGATGAACTTGCCGGCCGTTCACACGAGCAGGATTGGGCATTCCGCTACCATCTAGAAGACCAGCAGCAGTATAAGACTGCTCATGTTACTACTCTATGTTTTTATCTCTATAGTGCGGAGTATCATATGTGTGGTAGTAACATAGAAATATTCATTATTACTTTGCAAACTCATTTTACATTGGGAAGTGTTATGTTACGGTAACTACTTATGTTACTCCATTTGCCTCTCTTTTCAATAATTGCATGACACGTCATTTTTTTCCTATATGACATTTATGTTACTCCCACTATAGGTAGTGTAAATACCCCGGAGTAGATGGGCACCCATTGGGACACAAAGACCGCTTATTTTTATTGCAAAATTTGTCGGCTCAACCCCTCCCCCAGGGCAAGTCAGGAGATTCAGAAACATATCTACATCTACTATAGACTAGGTTGGATCTTTCTGTGATCAGACATTGTGGCCCTACCTCCAAACCTTACGATCCAGGGTCACCGAGGAAGAAAGGAACAAGTTGGTTGTTACCCTTGATGAAAAAGAGTTCGTATCCATCGTAATAGACATAAAACATACACAAACCCCTGACGGGATGGATTCCCAATGACCTTCCTCACAAAATTTTGGCCATTAAGCAAACATGGCGCTTTGCACATTTTGAACAACTTTGTTCGATGGAGTAAATGTAGTTAGACATAACTTTGGGGTTTTCTCTCTCATTCCAACGGTTCGCCCCACTGCATCCATTAATGTGAATTTTTAGATTATCTGCAAGGCCTTTGCCCGGTCGTGCAAAGAAAACATTAGTACACTTAGAATGCGTTTATAAAGGGTACATTCATCTTGGATGGGGCGTTGACTCCCCAAGAGATCGTCCATGAGCTTGGAGTGAGGAAGCTACGCGCGCGCGCGGGTGGGGGGCTTGAAATTTGACGTTAAAAAGTGTGTGACCGAGTCGATGTATTTAAGAAAAGATAGTTCGAATCACATTATATCCACATGATAATGCTACAGGTCTCGGGATGCTATACTGCAATTGTTAGATGTATGCCCAAAAGGCAATGATAACTGATTCATCATTGAGAAGATTTATTTCCAACAAAACGAGCAAGGATTGTCTACCAAGATTTTTCACATATGCATAATTTATAAATTCATAGTATTGGCATTAAAAAATGTAACTTGTGTATAAAAATCTTCAAGTAATAGTAACATATAATCCATGTTGGTCTCTGTCATAGTATGACACTATGAAGTCATAACACTATGAAGTCATAAATAACTGCAGGAAAAATATGAGGTACATGACCACATCCATATCCATCATGATACTTTGCATACATACCACACCTGATAGTATGCAACCAGTCTAAAAATATATATATTTCAGGTGGAACCATATCGAGGTTTACCACTTTTGGCCATCGACACTTTTCAAGAACCTGCATAGAGATTCAATGTTAGATACTTTGCTCAAATGATTACTAAGCAAGTACTATTAGCACAATCATCCGGAATATATGCGGCTTTTGCTTCGTTGCCGGAGACTCCAATGCCCTTTTTTTAACCTTCATATGCGGAGGAAACATGGTTGACAGATAAGTCTTGCCGACAATGCTCATAGTAAACGTAAGTTAAATAGAAGGTCTGGTTGTATAGGAGGGATTAGAATCCAGATCCTTATGATACATGTTAAATATTCACATAATGTAAGAGCAACATTTGTTAATACTATGTGGTGTGCAGAAACACCACTCACTGCTCAGTTTAGTATAGTTAACTAACTGATGGTAGAAAGGATCACCAAAACATGAAATCAAGTGGTACTAAAAAACCAAACAAGAAAATTCTATACCTAATTATTTCACCCATCAAACGATTTCTCTGCACATTATTCTTTTAGCACGGAAAGATTTAACTGAAATGAGAGCTGCAAAGAAGAAAATGATTATTAGGAGCTCTTAGCTTAAGAATTCAAAATATCTATAAATGCAATCCGTATTTATATTGACAACAATCGAATCAAAATACAAGGCACTAAATTACAGATGGTATACATATGGAAAATTTGCTATTTGAAAATAAAAGCATGCCTGAAAATGAGCTCCGGGGAAAAACAGTATATGTCATTTCATAATTTCTCGGTGACTTTTGGGTGAACTGACAATTGTATTAACGGAAAGATACACTGTATGATAGAGTAATGACACCAAGGACAGTTGAGCATATCTCAGATCCTCCTTGAAATTAAGATCATAAGTCTTGTCCTTCTCACTGAAAAACTCAGAAGCAGCAACGCCCATTCCAATGATCACCTGCCACACATAAGTATACTCATTGTTGTACAGTAATAAATAAATACAAGGGATGAAAGTATGAGCTAAATAAAGAGAAAAAACGAGTTACTTTTCCAGTGTAGCCAGCCTTAGCTATAGCAGCCTTCAGTAGTTCAAGGCTGTCACATCCCAAAAATGTAATAAGTATTATTACTCAAAAATTAGGAACCAACAAAAACTTTTGTTGCTTATATGTGTTAATGGTTCCTTGTTGATTGTGATAATTGTTCCTTGTTGTTTGTGTTGGTTGTTTGCTCAAATTAGAAAACTTGGAAAAACAAAGAAATAAAATAAAAAGTAAAACAACAAAACAATGTGACAAGTGTCACACCATTTCTCCAAGTGAGAAATTAATTTTTCTTTCACCCAAACTTCAGTGGAGTGGTAATGTGATCACTCCCACTTAAATTCTTATAACTTTTCTCTCTCAAATAAATCTTCCAAAATCCTAAATTTAAATTCAACATCTTTCTTTATCTTATTTAAATCACAAAATGTGCTATGTTACACTTACCAAATAATTTCCAAAACAGCACCACAAATCTTGATAAATGTGTAAGAAGCAAATTATGAAAACAATTCACAAAAATTTGAAAATTGAGTTGGGTCAGGTCACTGTCGAACACCTGGTGGCAGGAATCTGTTCTTCCCCAAATCCGAGATCAATTCGATCGATTTAGATCGAATTTCGAGCAATTTCCTGCCAACACCTGATCCCACTCACCTCTCTCATCACCCCCACCTGCCAGAGCCGAAGAAAACGTGCGGGAAGCGGTCGCCGTGGTCGTCGCCATGGGCGCCGCACTGTGCCATGGCCGCCACTGTGGCAGAGGACAGTGGAGACGCCGAGGCTGGCCCAGCGCGCGCCCTCCGTTCCCCCTTGCTCTTCTGCTCCAGTAAGACGCGATTAGGTCGACGCAGAAGCTCCCACACGGGCGCCTTTGGCCGCGCCCGTGCGCGCCGTGCGCCATGGCCGCCTAGGTCATCGATGACGAATCCCCGCCTCCACTGCACTGCTCGTCACCGCAGTACCTCGCAGCCACTCCCCAGCTCCCCTGCGGCCCCCAGGACATAGTGGCAGCGCCTCGGAGGTCATCCCTGACGCACGCGAACCGCCAAACGCCGTCGGCATGTCCACGGCCGTCACCGTTCCGAGCTTGCGCAGCTCGTCTCCACGCACGCATTCTCGCTCCACTGCACGCTAACGCCGTCCCTCGACGTAACCGCACAGCACTGCCCGCCAATGGCAAGCTCTCCCACCTTCTGGACCACGCGTGCACCACGACCACCGTGCGCCGAGCTTCGGCCTTATAAGCCACCCCGAGCCCTCGCATTCTCCACACACTCCACCCTTCTCACTCTCTTGCTCCACACTCTCTCGTGCACCGCCAGGAGGGCGGAGCCGTTGCTGCTGAGTTGCTGCTGCCCGTGTTTATCTCCGAGCTCGGCCGTGCCCGAGGTAGAAGACGACCACGGCCATGCCGTGCTGCTGCTCTTTCTCTCCCTCTGACCCCTCTGCGTTGCTGCTCGAGCTCACCTCACTCACACGCCTCCTTTTCCCCTCTGTTTTGTGCACAGAATCATCGCCAGGACCTCGGCGGAGTTTGGGGACGTGCCCGTGGAAGCAGAGGAGCTCGCTGCCATCGACTGGAGCCATCCCAGGAAGCGCAACTCCTCCAGCGACCTTCCCCAGGCTTCCGCGACCCTTCTGCCTCACCCACACATCCTCCCGAGCCCCTAGGTGAGCGAATCGCGAACCTCGCCGTCGCTGGCACGGCGGCGCCGCCCGTTTTTGGTCGTCGCCATTCATGGCCATCGTGGCCGTTGGATCTTTGATCCACGGTGCCGTACCGCTTCAGTTAGATGAGTCACTGACGCGTGGACCCAGCTGTCAGCTTTTAAACAATTCAGCGCGCGCGAGATGTTTTTGTTGAGTCACTGACGAGTGGACTCCACCCGTCAGGATCCTCAACATTTTCCAAAACAGAGTAGTTTTCTAATTTAAATCCTCTAGAATTTCAGTACTGGAACCAACTTTGAAATTCAATATCTCGAGATATATAAGTCCAAATAAATCAAACCAAAATGTTCTGGATAGCTTATGAAATTGTTTAACCAACCAACTTGGTTTCATCTCATTTAGATTAATAACAAATATGTAGTATTTAAATTGCCACAGAAGGTTTAAAACACCAACTTGCTTGTTTATGATGCTCTATTAATCCAAATAATTTCAATCCAATTTTGTTAGCTTAGTGATGTGATCACTTAGCTTCCCTAATTTTTGTAAATTAATTAATCAATAGTAATTGTTTAGCATTGGATTAAAATTAGCAAACCCTTCTGTACTAAAACAATTATAAATGTTTAATGTTTAATCCAAATGAGTTAGAACAAATTTTGGTAGATCACATTTAATCCTTGTTAGTTACCCCTAAAAGGATTTAATTTTAGGATCAACAGAACTTAAGTTGTAGCTAAAACTTGTTTAAGAAGCTTCTGGAATAAAACAATTGTGTAGGAAATTTAGTAACTCAAAATAATTCCAATCCAATTGTTTTGTCTTCTACACATCAGTAGCTCTCTGTAGAATTTTAGTTTGTATTTTTGTGACCAACAGAACTTGAGTTATGCAATTAAACTTGTACAACTAGTTTCTGCCATAATTAAGACATAATTAAATAGTGGTTAATTCAATTAAATTGAAACCAAATTGTGTTGCTTTGTGTGTGCAGTAGCTATTTATAGCATTTAAGATTGTAATGTGTGATATTTGATTGGTAGTATAGTGATTGTTTGTATCTGTTTGTTTGACAAGTAGACGATAGCGTTGCCGGGATTATCGAGGAGGGGGAATTTGTTGAACCAGAAGAACAAGACCAGGGTCACTTTGCTGAGCAAGGCAAGCTACTCTCCGAGCTTGCACCCCAAATATATATGCATCTACTTTGATGACATGATTTACTCTTAAGCCAATGATTTTTAAAACCTTTTTCACAAATATATGAAAAACTATTTTGCCACTCTATGTAGAAGTATAGGTTAGTTTATATGAAACTATAGGATGGGAAAAATATTGTTTATTCAAAACTCCTTTGAAAATGCTGGTGTGAATATGGAATACCGAGATGTCGGTATTGAAGTGAAGAAGTGGAGAATGGTAATGCTTATGAAAAATACACATTGTGTCCTTGTACTTACGTCGACCAGCCGATACCCTGTGCGACCACATTTACCCACATATGGGCAAGGGCGTAGTCATATAATTTGCTCATATTAGTATGGGATGCCTCAACAACGGAGATGACTCCGTTCCATGAGGGGATGGTTCGGTGACCTACCCCTGACCTGGGTCCTCTAAAAGAAGAATACCGAAGGACTGGTATGAATTGATTGGAGTTAGAGGATTGAAGACGCCACCTTTGGGTCGCCGGGCAGAACTATGAGTCATCACACTTAGGTCCGAAGGGCTGGACTGAGTGTCGATGGAAAGTGTCATAGCGGCAGGGTCCTATACTAGCATGAGCAAAGGACAGGTTATGGTCGGTGACTCAACTTCGCATACACCTTGTATGGCGGGACGTGGCTGACACGATGAGTTGCCGGATGGATGTGGGAAAAGCGTGCTACCTCTGCAGAGTGTAAAACTATTCAATAGCCGAGTCCTCGGATATGGACAGTTGGGAGGTCCTACTCTGACCTATGTGCAAGTTTTTAAAAGCTTTGAGTTTTAAAAGAAAAATAAAGTGGAGAATGTTTCATACAACTATACCAACGGATCGGTATGAGGTTGTTGGAGGCAAATCGACCATGAAGGGCTATGGTCGGAACTAAAAGGAGGAGTTTTGGAGAAATAAATAAAATGGTGACTTATTGGAGAAAAGTAATAAAATTCTTCTTACCTTTTTCAATAAAGATATAAAGATGTTTTAAATAAATAAAATCTGGAAATAAAAATTAAAACTAGTGCATGTTCATGTTGGGGTAGTTTGCGAGTACAATTCCAATTGTACTCATATTGGTTTCGTTCCTAGCTATTGTCTTAGCCAGATCTCGAGGAACACTACGCCGAGGAGGAGTATGGCGACTTCTATGCGAACTAGGGATCTCCATAAGTCAGCTGCCTGTCGGGTCGTTGTTAGGAGATGTATGTCTACTGCGCCGTAGCTTCCGCTGAATAATGTGGTTTGGCCCTTGAAGGCACTTATGTAAGACTTGGTCTATATGGCCGTTTATGTAAGACTTTAATTCGGTATTGTAATGGATGTAAACTTCGGTATTCAGTTCGGATTATGTGCAACGACAGACTGATCACGAGATCGTTGTGTTAAGCATAATCGGGTATTTCAGACAGCTAGTTCGGGCTCCCCACAAAGGCCCTCTTTGTTTCCTGCATAATTATCTTCTATTCTATTATATACTAAAAACAAAATAGGAGGTTTATAATAATGACACCAGGTTAAGCCACATCCTCCAAATTAATTTTAATACTTGGATCTAAAATTTACGGTGAGGATTTAACATACCATTAATTTATAACACATGTTTGTCACGTTCCATATTGGAGGAGATACGTGAACAGGTACGCACCAAATATTAAATAAACAAACGTACAAGATAAGGCGTGCAAAAGAGAACTTGCCTGTGGCAAGATGGTTATGTGAGTGGTTGTACCCCTAGCCCACCAGAGTTCAAACCCTAGGTTTGACGCTGGTGTTTCTCATTTAAGGCGGAATATTTTTCAGTGGGAGGCGACGTTCCCGTCGACAGCGAGGCGCCCGTGGTGACTTCGTCAATCTCAAGACTCGGCCCGCCGACTCAGTCTCTCGGAGGTGCTCATAGGGGTAGGGTGTGCGTGCGTGCGTTCATAGGGGTGAGTGTGTGCGCGTGTATATGAGCGCTTGCGTTGTACTGTGTTTCGCAAAAAAAAAAAAAAAAAAGGCGTGCAAAAAAAATGATGAATAGAGTTGCCGTTCATTGGACAAATAGAATTACCGTATCAGGACGTGTCTCTATGGGACTCTCTTTTTTTTAGCTGCATCAGTTATTATACTATAGCGTTCTAATTGCCGTGAAAGCACAGACATGCCGTTGCACTAATAAAATCTCTAGATGCAAATTAGCGATCAGCGGTCAGTGACTCTCCCCATGTGCAAATTGGCAGCATGCATGTACATACACATCACAACAAGAGATTAGAACTAGACACTGGCACGTGTGTATTATTTTGACTGATCCATCTATTCATATTGCTTGGTCTATAACACATCATCTGGATCTGTAGATATCTCTTTTCGATTAATTATTTTATTTCCAGACATTAGAAATTGTAAAACATATACAAGACCGATTTATCTGTGTGCGACCTTTTGTAGCATGAGATACATGTATCACTTTATTTTGAAAATTTTAAAACGACATTTTAAAGTTTTAGAAAAATCTAAAAAAATCTAGATGTAGCCAATGATGTGTTCTGTCATTGTGCAAATTTTCGTACGGAATAAATTATTTTCCAGGCTGTATAAAATGATAAAAAAATGCTGAAATATCAGCGGTTACAAAATTTGATTTTTATTTTTTGTGGGGCTCAAGAAACAAGGTGTTTGGAGTTGAGAATATACCTTAGATAAAGATCTGTAGATATCTCTTTTTGATAAATTTTTTTTCTTTCCAGACATTAGAAATTGTAAAACATATATAAGACCTATTTATCTGTGTGCGGCCTTTTGTAGCCTGAGATACATGTAGCACTTTATTAAACAAATTTAAAACGACATTTTAAAGTTTTAGAAAAATCTAAAAAAAATCTAGATGTAGCCAATGATGTATTATGTCATTGTGCAAATTTTTCGTACGAAATAAATTATTTCCCAGACTGTATAAAATGATAAAAAATGCTGAAGTATCAGCGTTGACAAAATTTGATCCCTGCATAATTTATCAGATTTGTCTTTTTTGTGTGGCTCAAGAGACAAGGTGTTTGGAGTTGAGAATATACCGTAGATAGAGATTTGTAGATATCTCTTTTTGATTAATTATTATCTTTCTAGACATTAGAAATTATAAAACATACATAAGACCTATTTATCTGTGTGCGGCTTTTGTAGCCTGAGATACATGTTGCACTTTATTTTGAACAAATTTGAAATGACATTTTATAGTTTTAGAAAAATCTAGATGTAGCCAATGATCACTACAGGAACGGAAAATAATGCCGAGCGCTCAGAACGCTCGGCAAACAAAGGAATACGCTCGGCAAACTGCGCTCGGCATACACCGCTGATACGCTCGGCAAACAAAAACGCTCGGCAACTATATATATGCCGAGCGTTTCCTGTAGGTTGTCGGCAAGCAAACGCTCGGCAAACAAATAGACGGGGACGTCCGTCTGACGGCGTGGTCTGCCACGTGTACATGGTATGCCGAGCGTATACACTCGGCATACATTTGGTTTATATGCCGAGCGTATCCACTCGGCATACCATGTACACGTGGCATCTGCTAGGGATGCCCAGGAGGCAGGTATGCTGAGCGGCCGAGCGTTTATCGCTCGGCAAACATGATTAACATGACAAAAAAAAATAAAACCACAATTATTTGCATTTTACCCACAAATAAACAAACGAGCACATCAAACAAATTTATTACATCACATGAACAAGTTATCAGTTGTTCTTTATCAACATCACAAGGTCAATTATTCTTTATCAACAATAAATGAACACGACCGTGTAGAGATTTATCACAAGATGACCTAGGTATGATCATTCTCGTGGCATAGTTTGTGATAATGTGTCCATATTTGACACATAGCTGTATCTTGGTATGACAAACAATGTTGCAGTACTGAGTTTTTTCAAATTAGTTTTATAAATATCATTTTTTATTTTTTAAGTGCCAAAAATGATATTTTTTGTGAAGCAAGTACAAAAAATATGGTGCAAAATGGCACACATCCAAATGTCTCACAAAGTAGACCATATTTGATGGATAATCCACAAATATTATGAATTTTCTCGCTTTCTACCTAGTTTTGCCTATTTAAATGACTTTATGTTGATATTTCGAAAGTAATTCAAATTTGAACTACAAGTGTGTGATAGTTTGCTCTGAAGATTTTACAAAAATAATTTAAAGTTACACAAGTAGTGGTTATATCACAGAACCGTCGATAGTTTTGAATAATTCGACCCTTTCAATGAATAGCCAAATAATGATGAAAATGGCAAATTAATTATGGCCAATAAAATATATGTAATAATAAAATATTATTTTCCTTTTTATTATTTGATGAAATTAAGTGTATGTAGAGCGTACACGCCATATATGCCGAGCGTATGGCTCGTGACGCTCGGCATACATGTTGTGCCGTCATACCTCAACCCAACGTCGTCAAGTGTTTGCCGAGCGTGACATATATGCCGAGCGTAACAAATGCCGAGCGTAAGCGCTCGGCATATAAAAGGCGCTCGGCAATCTTGCGGTTTCCTGTAGTGGATGTATTCTCTCATTGTGCAAATTTTCATACGGAATAAATTGTTTTTTCAGGCTGTATAAAATGATAAAAATTGCTGAAGTATCAGCGCTGACTAAATTGATCCCTGCAGAATTTTTGTACAATTTTCTTCGCTCTTCGGCGTACCAGGCACGGCGGGCAAGATGACTAACCGAGGACTGACTAAGCCTCCGCAGTCCGCACAAGTATCTCTCAACTGATTAAGCCTCGGCGACTAACCGACGACTTCAGTTTTGTGCAGATGTAACCGTGAAGCTACACCACACGTATACAATCTGGACGTACGTCCCTGCCGTGATCACCGGTCAGTCGTTGCATCTTCCATATGCATGGCTTCCATATGCTCCGCCAAAGGGTGACTTAGATCTTGACCGGCGATATAGATCCATATATAAAAGTTGGTAAACTTCACCCCCCCTTCCCACTGTCCACGTCGCCCCAGAACCCTTGCCGTCCGATCGTCGAGATCTGACGCCCCAGGATCCTCCACGTCGTCCCCGCGCGCGGCACTGTAGCTATCTACAGTACCCGCGATTTTCTTCCAATAGGAAGCGGCCACGCGTCCCGGTCACCGGCCGGTCGCGCCGATGGCCAGCCGGTTACCCCGTCCGCACGGTTCTTGGCGCACTTTTTCCCAGATAACCCCCCGCCAAGGACCTGATTGTAATTTCTGGACAGTTCAGGGCCTTTTACGCAGAAGTGCCTCCACAATCCCTCTCCCTCCTCTTCCTCTCTCTCTCCCCGCACGGCGCCGATGCCGCCCCCGCCGCCGACGCACGCCGCCGCCGCCACGGCCCTCCCCCGCCGGACCGACGGCCGCCGGACGGTCCGCCGTCGCCGCCTCTTCCTTCTCGCCGCGCGCTGCGTGCCGGGACGCCGCGGCGGCGCGCGGAAGCGGCGGCGGCCAGCGCGGTGAAACCCTAGCGCGCCGCCTCTGCTCCTCCCACGCGCGTTTCCGTCCTCCTCCCTCCCTCCGTGCCGGCGGCTCCGCCACCCTCCTCCGCCCCTTTTGCCCCCCAGAGCGAACCTTGCGCCGACGAGCTTGGCGGGCGTCACACCCCTGCCAGCTCGAGCTGATGTCTCCTCCTCGGTGCTAACAAGGAGGAAGCACGAGAGGCTGTGCTTTGCCACTGCTTCCGACCTCGCGCTGCGCTGAGGCACTACCGCCCCATTGGCGGTTACACGAGATGCCATGTTCGTCGCACGGGTCAGAGGTACATTCATCAGTCGTCCTTACTACCTACCCTCTTCTTCGAACTCCTCTTCCTAATTCTGCCGCTGATCTGCAGTACCTCTCTTGCTCCTCTGTTCCGAAGTGATAGGTGTGTATACAGGCTGTTTGTGTAAATGCCTAACGACGAAGACATCTCTAGGAAGAACGCTCACATCACAACTTGGATTTTTCGTAAGCTCCCATAAGCTTCTTATTTTTCGGTGCAGATTCTTTTTAATCTATGCATATGAGGTGTTTCATGAAACTCCAAGCAGGATGCATAGCTGTTTACCCTCTGTTTCGTTCATACCGTAGGTGGATAGAGATGGAAAAGAAAGGCAGGAAGATGATTTTGATGCATGTGTGTGTGACCATGTATTCTCCTTGGTTGGGATCTCCTCCATGGCATAAGTGACAAGATCTGAGCCAGGAATCATTTCCCGCTGCTCCATGATTCACCAAGGTCTTGGGGATGCGTTATGGTGAGATAATTTTCTCAGCTTAGTTGGCCTTTCTCCAGATGTTAATTTTCCATTATTTTGGTATTTGGTGATTTAGCTAAAGATTACAGGTTCCTTTTGCTATGTTGATGTTAGGTTGAAATCTCCGCCGCAAGAGTCGTCATAGGACTGGCTGTCCAGGTGAGTTCAATAGTCGCATCCTCCATTTGATGTTTCATTACATTGCACTGCAATAGTTATTGGTATGGTGTGGAGGTGAGTCCAATTATGCAGGTTATTTCCTCAATTTGTGCTAAAGATTGCAGGTTGCTTTGTCTCTGTCTATGTCAGGTCAACATATCCGCCGCAAGAGTGGTCAGGAGACTGGCTGCAGATTACTAGCTCTCGCGGTGAGTTCCATTGTTGTCGCCTCCTTTGTTTCCTCCATTTTTTGCTTCATTACATTGCACTACACTGCTGTTGGTGTGGTGCGGAGGTGACTCCAATTATGCAGTTTTTTCCCTCAATTTGTACATTTGTTTGTGTTTGAGTGCAAACTGGTTATTTGTACAAAATGTAGACATGAACAACTATTCATGGGACGACAATAGGAGGATATGACATGCCACACCTTTGTTTTGCTGCTTTTGGCAATATATTTTTCCTTTCCTGCATGTACGTTTGTGAAAATCTTAGTTTCTAGGTGGGTTAAGAAAATTTTAGTTTCTAGGTGGATTAAGAAACTGAATCTGTGCTACTTTCGCCTCTATTTTTATTTAACTCGCTCTCTTTATTTATGTCGTTGCTCTGTGAAAAGCTAGAAAATTGTATTTCACCTTCAAATACTGCTTAATGATTCGTAACCAGGATTGAAAGGTACTTCTGTGTTTTTTATTTCCCTCTGGATGTATAGTCAAATCCATCTGTTATTTGACAAAATATTTAAATCAATATATTCTGCATTCTTGCCATCTAATTTGAATCTTTGTTGTATGTAAGTTATGTGTTATACTAAACTCAGTTCTCTGTTCGGATTACCGAAATACCAATCAAGCACCAGTTATTGCCTTTGCCGAGATGGACAGCTAACATATAGGGCTTGTGTGCACATGTGTTTATACTTTGTCGTCAATATTACTGATATTGTTTCATGGACGACTAATACCGACTTAGTGGTGCTTAGACTGTGTCATATTTCCGTATTTCATCTCTATTTATTTGCCCATTGTCTGTCTTTAGAACTGTGACGCGGCCAACCATGTTTTTTTCTCCTCCTTCCCGCCCACACCTTCATTCTTTTCCTCCTCTGATCTTAGAAAGCCTGTAAAGAGAATCTTCCTATACCGGATGGAAATGAAAAAACCCTACTTTGGAGGGCGGAGATGGCTTCCGATCTAAATCATAGCCTTTTAGATGCTTTTCATGCTTCTGATCACAGCTCAAAGAGGAGTAAGGGTAGCGCTCCGTGCCATTGGTACATCAGTTAGGATTTTGTTGAGATCAATGAGGTACTTACGAAATAATTACTGCATATGTGCTCAGAGGCTTAGAGCCTTCTATTTGATTTCACATGTTAATGGTTCCTGTAACCGAGCCTAATTGTTTTTTGCTTTTTTTCTGCAGGTTACAGAGTTCAAACCTTGCTGTCCAGAGTATTTCACTCCCGGGACAATCAGCTCCTGAGATAAGAGACCAAATTGATATAGAAGCAATGACTGTTGCTGAACTTATTGATTTGAATATCTGGGAATATAAGGTGTGTGTCTACTCTTTTATGGTTTATCTGTTGTATGTGGTTATATTGTGGAGTGCTTAATTACCATCAACAATTCTTCACAGAAAACTAAGTTCTTATGTACTGTTTCAATCACAAAGCTTAGCCCCGCACAATGCTATTAGTTTTCTTCATGTGGTAGTTTCCATTCTGCAGTTCCGTACTGGGTATAGATGCTCCGATTCACATTGTGCCGGCAACACTGCATTGCCTAGGTCATTAGGCTGCCAGCTATCGACAAAGGCTGTTTGCTATTAGCATTTTACTGGTATTTTCTATGGTTCTAGGCTATTTGTGAAAACCATGTATGTGATTGCTATTTTACTGATCCATTACTCTTAGGTACCGGAATTGCTATATTGGATCCGACTGCATGGAGAGCTTGAGTTTGTGTCCTTTGATAGGACGGGCAAGGAGATTGTTGGTAAATCACTCATAAATATCCTCCGGTCTGGTCTAACCCAAAACACACACTGTTGGAGCAAGTTGTTGAGTCTGCCCACGTAGATCATTCTACCCCAAGAGAGCTGGCTGTTGTTCTATCAAAGAAGTACCGCTTTGTTGTGTCTGACATCCAAGAGCTTTGATCTAGATTCTACAAAACCATCATATCAGGTTCATAGGATTGATGTGGAATATGGGAAGCAGCCTCATTCATCTGCTCTCTATTGTAACACTGGGCTGACACTAGCCTCATCCAGCAGGTCTATTAGTAGTGGGCTTAATTCTTCTGGGAAGCTTTAGCTGATGCAGCTATACTTGGTCTTACCTCTTTCTCAAACGCTGTTGCCGAACTTTCTGATGCTCCAAACTCTACTGATCTGAGTGTTTCTGTGGTGAGTACAACTGTTGTTTTTATTGTGTTAGGTTTCTTCTATTACTCCTTGGGTTTTGCTACATGTTATTTATTCAGCTAGAAACCTTTCCTTTGCAGCTGGTTATCTACACTGTTACTTCATTGTTATATTTGTTCATATGGTTAATAGTATCTTCTTTATCTCCAGTTGTCATGTTAGTGGTGCAGACATTGCTGCTGTTGTGGATTTTTTCCACGTGTTTCTGATATCTTTGTTCTATCACTTATAGGGTGCTAATGGGACAACTCTCCCACCATCATTGGTAAAACCCTCTGGTATAAAGACTGTAATTAGGTACGTGTACACATGCTACAGCTACCATATTGTTTGATCTAGCTGTTATCCATGCTTATTATTCCCGTAGCTTAGCAATCATGGTCCATCGTTTCGTGTAGTGATACCGGAAATATTCAGAAATCATCTGTGAAGAAAGCTCTGTTACAATAGTCACCTTCTCAAGTTGGATATCAAGAGGTAATTCCCTGCACTGTAGATACAGCTGAGCATGATATCATCTGTGAATAAAGCTCTATTACAACAATCACCTTCTCGAGTTGGATCTGAAGAGGTATTTCCCTGCACTGTAGATACAGTTGAGCATGATAGTTTATACCAGCCATGCTTATTTATCATGGTTTACTTGCTTGCTACATCAGCTTGGTTCTCCTGTGGTTGAAGATCAAAAGGAAACACTGGTATCGTCTACCACGGGTTCACCTGTGCTTGATGAAGTTAAGCAACCACTGTCACCCTCTGCCATGGGTTCAAATGAAAAGTGGTAGCTTTTGATATTATACTTATTAAACAAACACCGTTGTATTAGTCTCTGTAGTGAGTTTATAGTTCCCTTTACTGAACTGATTTCTGGGTAAATTGTTTGTATATGCAGGCTGCCATCACAGAAAGTTCAGTCCACGCAGGATGGCAGCATAGAAAGACATAAACCAAGGCCAGATTTGGAGTCTGGAGGACATTTCTAAAGCATTTATGTGCAAGTTTAATCAGCAGATGACAAACTAGGCGTGCCTTATACCTTTTCCTATGAAAGAACTGGTAAAAATAGACATACTCTCAGTACTATGGCCTATTTAAGTCAGCTGGTGATAGACCAGATGTAGTTTCTGTTTTGCCTACACAGAATTAGCAGATTATAGATGGAGCCTCTTTAGTACTAGGTGTCCAGATTAAGTGTGGCCTTAGTGGTTACTTTTCTCAATCTTGAGCATACACCCCGGCTAATTCCTACTTTCCTTCTCCATGAGTGCCGTCCTTTGATGATCTAAGTTGCAACCAGCCGGTCGCCCACCGTCACCCCGCTGTTTTGCAGAAAAGGCCTCGCAATTCCAGAAATTACCCCGTCGTCCACGATTACTTGCCACGGGGACCGATCCGCAATTCCCGAAAACCCTAGGGACCCCGCTGCAAAATCACGCGCAAAGAGCCCCTCCCCCCTTCTCTCTCCAGCGCCGCCGGAAGCCGCCGCCGCCGCCGCCGCCGGTGCGCCGCACCACCCCTCCGCCTCTCCCCCGGCGAATCGAAGCCCACGACCAGCTCCGTCGTCGCTTCCTCCACCACCTCGCCGAACTCTGCGTGCCGGGACGCCCGAGGGACGCCGGATTCCTCGCCGCTCATCGCGGGCCCGCCTGTCAGGCTTCTCAGATTTTCCGTAAATAATTTTCAAAAATACTAAAACCCTGGAGCGTGGGTCCCGCCTGCCAGAAATTTCACAATTACAGAAAATGCTGAAATTTGTAAAATTTATAACTTTCAACCTCTACTTCAGAATAATGCAAATAATATATCAAAATTTGCAAAAAATCGAAAGCTTTTCAACTGTTGCATCTCCCTGTATGATTAACCAACTTGCAATCCTGTTTAAAATATGTGTATTTTTCTCTCTACTCATAAACCACATTTTCCATCAATTTTCTTTTCCAAAAAAAAAAATGAAAGTACATGAATTTACAGTATATCAAAAAAACCAATATAGATTTAACAAAGTTGCACCAAAAATATCCATTGTACACAAAAATGAAACTAAGAAATTTTCAATTTTTTCACGAAAACTAAGAAACATTTATTTTGTTGATGATTTGTTGGACAATTTTTCCAACTAATTCTTTCTCAACAGAAAATATTCAATATTTTAATAAATTTCAAAATAGATTTCAGACATGATTTGTTCGATATTTTCACAACAAATATTTTCCCCCTTTACGTGAGGAAAATATGCCCACCGTATTAAACCAAAATTTTGAATAATATTTAACCAACTCTTAGAACTTCAAACAAATCATGAACTATTCATTTCGGATATGTACATTTTCCTCTCTACTCATAAATCACATTTTCCATCAATTTTCTTTTCAAAAAAAAATACGACATAACGTTCGACATAATATGAATTTACAGTATATCAAAAAATGCACCAGTCTCAAAACAATATAGATTTAACAAATTTGCACCAAATATCCATTGTATACAGAGGTGAAACTAACAAATTTTCAAATTTTCCACGTAAACTAAGAAAAGTTCATTTTGTTGATGATTTGTTGAATTATTTTCCCGAATAATTCTTTCTCACCAAAAAAATATTCAATATGTTTAACAAAATTGAAAATAGGTTTCAAACAAGATTTGTTGCATTTTTCCCAACAATTTTTTTTTCTCTCCCATAAAATATTCAAAAAAAATTAAGTTCACAAAAAAAAATCCACAGACGATTTGTTGGAGATTTTTCCAACAACTATTTATTCCCAAAAAACTATTCAACAGCACGAAAATATTATTTCCCCAATAATATTCAACAATATTCACAAAGTTTCAAATATGTCTTATGTTGGAAGTTGTTCATTACATTTTATATATTAAACCATCGTAATATACACAAATGATTTATCGCCACAGGTGCGGCGTGTCGCCGCGCCCAGATGACTAGTAACGACTGATGACCAGCTCGTTGCCGCCCAAACATCTGCCTTGGAAGGATAATCTCAAAGAAAAAAAAT
The DNA here is from genome assembly GCA_947311845.1 of Poa pratensis. Lineage (NCBI taxonomy): Eukaryota > Viridiplantae > Streptophyta > Magnoliopsida > Poales > Poaceae > Poa > Poa pratensis. The sequence goes on from CAMZMU010000037.1 coordinate 28,366,664, forward strand.
CTGTCATGGAATGCACGGAGCTCTATGTACGTGTCCAGACCCTTATAAGTACATGTACACCGGAAAAACATTACATCGCGCTTTCCTAGCTGTACCGATCTAGTACTTGCACAACTTTCCCCTTCCCCTTCCCCTTGCTACAGTTCAGGCGAAGGCGAAAAAGGGCGAACCCAGTTTTCCGCCGGCGATTCCGCCGCCCCCTCTCTCCCGTCGGCCTCGGCGCCGTCGGAGGGGGAGGAGGTTGGAATCGCCGGTCGGATTGGTGTATAGCTAGTCTAGGGTAGCTAGTTATTTAGGTTTTGCTGGGTGGTGGTGTCGATGCCGTCGCTGCCCAGGCAAATAAGGTGCTCTGGATCTTCGTCGCGTCGCCGTGCCGTGATGCGGGCGAGGTGTGGAGCCGGTGTGTCCAGGCGAGCTCGTCGGCGCGGCGGCGGGCTGGCTAGGGACTTTTGTTCCCCTGCTTCATCCGCGACTTGGCGACGTCTGCTCCAGCGTCGTCGGGAAGACGGGGGAGAATTTGCAGGAGCTGCGGCCGCTGATCTTCTGGGATTGGCGGTGGGCCGGACGATGCGGCGGTCCGTGCGGGGACCGCGGTCGGAGGCAGGCGGATCTGCTGCTGTTCCTCGACGTTGTCGACGGGAAGGGCGGGATCTGGAGTTTGGAGTTGGGCTCGGGGCTGTTCCCCGACCCGCACGCCACAGCGAGATGTGGGCATCTCTGATGCTCCTTATCGGGTTCATAAAGCCTTCATGGCGACGGAGCTTCTTCAACCTCTGCGGTGTGTTGGCGTCCATCCTTTCCTCCTGCGGTGCTCGTCGGCGCCGGAGGCGAGTGGTGGATCGTTCTTGGTGGTGCAGAGCTCTCGAGGGACTTGGTTGTAATTTTTCTTTGTCGAGGGACTTTTCTGCAATATTGTACGGGCCTACGTGTCCGTCTGGGCTGGCGTTCCTGTGTGTACGTATTCTGTACTCGGTTTGTCTTTGACTCAATGAATACGTATACTCCTCAAAAAGCTGTACCGATCTGTGAACACGGCCACCACTACCACCATTTACACCATGCATCGCTCGCCTGCCTTGTTCGTCTTGCTCCTTGTCGCAGCAGCAGCCGCGACCTGGAGCAGCTTCTTCCTCGTCGCCGACGCAGGGCCGCTCGTACCGGCCCATCCGGCTGGCCGGAGCTGCATGGGTTCGAGAGGGATGCCTTGTTGGCCTTGAAGAAAGGCATCAGTTACGACCCTGACCACTACCTTGGGTCGTGGCAACAGGAGAGCCACGACTGCTGCCGATGGGCAGGCATCACCTGCAGCAACACAAGCGGCCATGTCATCCAGCTTGACCTTGGCGTATCATTTCTGGAAGGCCAGATAAGTCCTTCCTTGCTTTCTCTAGAGCATCTTGAATACCTCAATCTCAGCAATACGGGTTTGTATGGGCCTGGTGGGGGTGTTCCCAAGTTCGTGGGTTCCTTAAAAAACTTGAGACATCTCGATCTCTCCCACTACCGGAAACGTACAAGACGCCGACGGCCGGATTATACGCCGACGGCCAAATGTCGGGACCGTCGGCGTACAAGCCGAGCTAGGGCAGCCGCAATCCCGGCCGTCGGCGTACAAATCCCCGTCGGCGTAGCCAGATTGGGGCCGACGGCAGCCGTCGGCGTACCAAGGTCGTCGGCGTACAAACGCCCGCCGTGACGGAGCGAGAACGGCCGTCCCGCTGCGTTGGCCGTCGGCGTACCTGTGTACTTTATACGCCGACGGCCGCCGTCGGCGTATAAATGTTCCTTTTTAAAACTAATTATAGATGAATTTAGATTTATTTATTTCTCTATATAATATTTAATGTAGGTATAATTTATATATAAATTGGATCTATAATTTCTCTCCCAATTTCGGTATCCCACCTGCATAATTCCCTCTCTAGTGAGTTTCTACAACTCCTGACATCTAAACTATCTTGTAGTCTCACGAGAGGTTTTTTGCCACTGGAGAGCGGGATCCGCTGCCTCCGCGTCCAGCTAGGGTGGCGATGCCGCCCATGTGCCCATCGAGGGAGATGTTCGCTCGCACATACAAGTCAAGGACTCCGGTACGTTATTTGCCAAACCAGTTGTTTCCGCCGTACTGTGCTTTCCAAGTTGCTAACTTGGACTCAAACATGTAGGGATCGGGATGCTCCAGGAATGCACCCTTTGGTCGTGCTTCTGCCTCGCCGACTTCCACGCGCGCGCTCATGGAGCATGGCGGTGGTGGTGCCTCGCCGAGTTGGTAGCGCGAGACCACACCGTCCCGTGCCTCGCCGGGTGCCTCGCCGGGTTCCGCGAGTGATTCGACGGCGGCTGCCCCACGTGGTCGGTCGCCTAATCTCACACGGGCAGATATTGGTACCTCGAGCTCTCAGGAGATGTAGGATGTGTCCGGGTGTGTTTGTATGAATGTTTGGATGAATTCAAACTATGTTTGTGTCATTTGAAGTTTATATGAATGCTTGGATGAATTCGAATCATGTTTATGTCATTTGAAGTTTGTATGATGGTTTGGATTATATCTATATGATGTTCTGTGATGTTTTAAAATTTGTGCAATTTTAATTGTATTTAAAATGTGCTAGAAACCAGCAGCAACAATTTGCAGAAATTAAAAAATTATGGTCACCCATACGCCGACGGCATTGCCGTCGGCGTAGGGTGAATCGCGGACGCACAGAATGGCGCCACGTCGACAAGTACGAACCATTTGGTCACCCATACGCCGACGGCAAGGTTTTCTCCCAGGCGCCGGGAAGCTGCCACGTATACATCATACGCCGACGGCATTGCCGTCGGCGTCTAACTCCCCCCAGCGACGATCAGGATGGCGCCACGTGGCACTCAGCATTGCCGTCGGCGTATGGTGAGCTGACGGAAACGCCCGTTTGCCGTCTTGTGGGGACCACACTACGTACGCCGACGGGGTTCAGATACGCCGACGGCCGAAATGGTACGCCGACGGCGAGAGGTTATACGCCGACGGCCGGCTATCCCTTTTCTTCGGCACCAGCGTATCAGCCACCAAAGAAAAAAGAGACAGATCACCTCTTCACCCGAGCTCGACGCGGCTCCATCGCTGATCATCAGCTTTTCGGACCTCCAAACTAGTTTGCCATAGGACAAACCATTGCCGTTGAAAGAATCAGACCATGACAGCACGACCCCAGACACGTCATCGAACTTCACTACTGACACCCCCGCACGACGACGTCAGAGTAAGGAACCAGAACCGTCAGCCTCCAACCACGAACCCAGCACAAGGTACACCATCTTCCAGCTGGCACCAGTACAGACAACCGTCTGCACGTACTCTTGGATAAATCCTCTCTGCTCCACCATGGCGCCGGAGATAACGCCGCAGCAACGGGGACAGAGCAAGAGGAACGACCCATCCGATGAAGTCACCGCCGCCGCCTCGCCGACACCATCCAAGAACCCTAAAGCCACTGATGGCGTGGAACAACATGTTCGCTAAGAGACCCCAAGTGTAAGGTTTGATATAATTTAGCAGCAAGTTTTTCCTTGATTACAAAACCAAGATATTCAATCCAGTAGGATTTGGAGAAGGCTTCGGAAAGGTGTCTCCCTCCCCTGGCGCTAGGAGGTAAACGTGGACCTGCACACAGTCAAACAAACTACTTTGCCCCAACGAAACAGAGAGGTTGTCAATCTCTCCGGCTTGCTGAATACAAAGAATTAAATGTTTGTGTGTAAAATAATATAAGAGTAAAAATGACTAGCGAGCAAAATGACTTAAGAAAGCTATTAGAACGGTTGTAAACAATATAGAAAAATAGGACCGGGGTCCATATTTCACTAGTGGCGTCTCTCCAAAAGATAAACATGTTGGGTAAACAAATTACAGCGAGGCAGTTGACAAACATGGGCGTAACACAATACTATCATGACACAAAATTCACCGTTTCATTTAATATGGGCATTACGACAAAATACATAGACCGTTATCCAACTGCATCTATGACTAATAATCCACCCCGGGATCGCTATCCAGCCTGTCACCCGGAAGTATTAAGTTGCAAGCAACAGATAATTGCAATAAGCAAGGTGCGTAATGTAAGCAATGTAAACAACATAAAGCAATAAATATCGCTGTTTTATCCCTATTAGCAACATCACATCTCAAGTCTTAATCGTTTCTGTCAACTCGAGCTCAGACAAGAGAGGCATGAACCCACTATCTAACATAAAATCCTCTCTCTAAGATACTAGCAATTACTTTGACCAAATCATCCACAAGCATTGGAGAGCATGCAAGATCATAAATAAAACATATGAATAAACAATCTGAACAATAATGTCATGACTCCATAATTTATCGAATCCCCACAAACACAACATGTAGCATTACATAAAGATGATCTTAATCATGTAGGCAGCTCATAAGATCTAAACAATGGAGCACAAATGAGAAGAGACAACCATCTAGCTACTGCCATGTACCCGTAGTCCCGTGATGGACTACTCACGCATCACTCCGGAGGCATGCATGGTGGTGTAGATGCCTCCGGTGACGATCTCCTCCTCCGGCAGGGTGCCGGGAAGAGCTTCAGGACCCTCCCGATCTAGGGTTGGCGATGGCGGTGGCCTTGGAACTTTTCTGGAAAATATGATCGGGTATCAAGAGTTTTCGGGACGAAGACAATTTATAGGCGAGAGGGCAACTCGGGGAGACGCCCGAGGGCGCCAGGTGGGCCCCAGGCATGGTCAACCCTTTGACCGCGCCTGGGTGGCGTCTGGGGGCTGTGGGGCCCCCCTGCAGCTCCCCTCCTGGCTCTGTCTTCGTTTCCATGTAAAAATAATTCCATTAAATTTTCAGGCGATTCGGAGAAACTTCCCCGACTCGCTTTTCTGAAACAAAAAGACAGCAGAAAACAGGAACTGGCACTGGGCATCTTGTCAATAGGTTAGTTCCATAAAATATGCCAAAATGATACAAAAACATTATAAAAACATGTGGCAATGTGATGCATGTAAAATGCATACATGAACTTTACATTTTTATTACTTGATATTCCAACTTATTTGCATCATATATGGGTTATATTTATGTTTTATAATGATTTTAGGGGATAGTTCACAGTTTCCCCATTTATTTGGAATTAACCCTGCAGAATCAGAAAACCACTTTTTCCATGTTTTTGACTTTCAGGGACCAAACGAAGTCCAAATGACCTAATATTTTACGGGGCCCAATATTTGGAAATAAGAAGACGTACGAGCCAAGGATCCGCGAAAAAGGAAGTCCGAGGAAGAAAATAGATGGTCCCACGCGGCCAGATTCCTTGGCCGTGTGGGACCACCTCTTTTATTCCTCGTGGCTCCGATGTCGTCCGTTTTCGTCTCCGTGGCTTCGTCTTGACCTAAAAACGTCTATAAAAATAGTCCCCCGAGGAGTTTCGCGAGGAGCGCCGCCGAAACACAGAAACCACAAAACAGAGACCTGGAGCTACAGATTGGAGGGGGAAACTCCGGCGGGGCGCTGCCGGGGTGGTCTCTATCTTCTCCAACGACTTCTCCACCGTCTCCATGCATGATGAAGGGGGAGTAGTCCACCCCCTGGACCTTGGGTTTGTGGTGGTAACTTGATCTAATCTCTCTATGTATGATCATTGTTGAAGTCCATATGATGTGCCTTGCATGATTATGGAACTATCTTTGTAATTCCTATGGTGGATATTGTGGTATGAGATGATATTTGTTATGCATTTACCGTTGTGTTGGATCTTCTATGGTTTGTCATACTTTGGAGATATTCTATGATACATGTGATGGTTTGATTTATGCATAATGCCTTGTTTATCCTTGTCATGAGGTGATTGACACCACCAAGTGTGGATAGATGAGAGAGATGTGGTCATGCACACGAAATATGAATCATTACACTAGTGTTTAGAATATTGTCCATTATGAAGTATGATGTATGTAGGTACGGGATGGCCGATGTGACACGGCATATGTATTGAGTGACATGTGAAATACAGCCCAACATCGTTTATCTGGGGGTAAAAAGGAAGAATATGATGTGGGAGTGACAGCAACCACGCTAGCCTTACGAGGGTGACCTAGCAACACAAATGAGTACTTCTTTCAACTATGTGTTTTAGGACATATAGCCGTCATAAAAGCTACCATTAAAACATGACAATTGTGTGTACTTTATCTATAACATGATAATCACCGTAGATGAGAGAGAGAGGATTAAGTGAACCCAATGAACCCATGTCCATTGTTCCTATAAGAGAAAACCTTTGTCTTGTCCTCTTGCATTGAAGAAGATTGGGACACTTTTACATTCTTGTTTTGTTACATTAAACTTCCATCCATTAAATCAACCATCTTGTTCTTTAAACTTGTTTAGTGCATAATCAACTAAAACTTGTGACACTTTAGTTGTAGGGAATAGATAACTTTTCTTTCTTGCTCCTTGAAAGTGCATATGTTGCCCCATGCGTGGTTTTGGTAATTAATGACAATCATTATGGACTAATGTTTGCTTTGAGATATACTTGTAGATCTTATCCATAGGAAAAGATTGGAGTTCATGTGTTGGACTCTAGAAGATTACATGATGACCAAGGTTCCATCCAAGGGTTTATATGAAGAATGGTCATGAGAAGAGTTGAGCTTATTGCAAGCATGGCTTGGAAAAGAAGATTGAGTGAACTTCATGTTTCATGTTTATCTCCAAGCCATCATCTATATCAAGAGAAGAATATGAAGCGCAAGTGGATACATGAAGACGGAGATTAGCGAGGCTCTCCCATGATGGAGTATGGGGGAGCATTTGGAGATGTCTTCATCAAGCATGTGCTAGCAAGCGCAAATCAAGAAAAGTGGTCCACTTGAAGAGATCAAGATCGTCATCATCTAGCTCAAGTGGAATGCGCAAGGCAAAGGTATGATCTTGATAGGGTTTCTATTTTACCGGTCTCATGTCGTTAGTTCGGAGACCGGGTTATAGGATAGACTCCGTACTATCAAGAGGGGCTCTCAAGTGAGTAACTTGATCGCATCTTTGTGGAGAGCTCAAACCTTTGCATACTTGGCATATCATCTTTCTTGGTTCTTATTTGGCTTTTATCCATGTGAGAATTTAGAGCTTGTGTTCATCTCCATACCAAGCTCTAGTTCATCGAAAACGGATTTCATATTGACAACTTGTTGCGTTTTCGGTGTTGGAGGTTTTACCGGTTTGTCTTCTGTAGAGAGGTCAAACTCTCCTCTTGTGTTCTCCTCCTCACATGATGGACTATGATGTTTCTCTACATAATCTTGAAGGGCTCTTCGTTGCGATTCCAACGAGCCCAAGAACATTGAAAACGGAGTCCGGATGAAAACTTGTTGCATTCTCGGCTTTGGAAATATTATCGGTCCACCTTCGAGATAAGGTCCACACCTCCCATGTGTGGTATCTCCTCTATATTTGTAGGCATTCTCCTTGTCATTACCTTTCCAACGCAATTGGATTCACCTCATTTGGAGTTTGTATGAGAAAGTTCTTGCAGTTTTAGTTCTGATGTTTCACTGCTTTCCGGCCGGAGTATCCGGTCTTCTGGACCGGAGTCTCCGGTCCTTGGGGTTCCCAGTAGAAGTTTCTGGAGCTTTTCAGTCCGGGTTTCCGGACCCGTGGTCCGGAGTCTCCGCCCCAGACAAGATTTTTGAGAGAAGAACTTCCCACGACGGCGCGTGCGGTATTGGGTCCGGAGTTGCCCCGGAATAGGTCCGGAGTTTCCGGCCCTTCCGGAGTTTCCGTCCTCCAAGACCGGAGTTTCCGGCCTGCTGAGAAGATGAGCATCGCGGCGGCAGCCGCTGTATCGAGACCGGAGTTACCCCGGAGTCAGTCCGGAGTTTCCGTCTAGTCCGGAGTTTCCGGCCTCCCCGACCGGAGTCTCCGGACTTAGTGGACAGAAAACGGCTAGTTTTTCTGGAGGGGTATAAATACCCCTCCACCTACCTCCAGCTCTGTAGCTCTGCCTAGCACGATTTACATTCTCTCTCCTCCATTGTTGCAAGCTCAAAACTACAAGATCTCCCAATCCCTCCACCCAAACTCGTTGATCTTTGGAGGATTGAAGGAGAAGACCTAGATCTACATTTCCACCGAGCCATTTCTCCTCTAAGTGAGTGGAACCCTTTCGATCTAGTTTTTGAAGTTCCATTTGTTGTGTTCTTCTTTGTTCTTCCTCTCTTCTCCCCCCACAAGCATTTGTTGCTTTTGGTGGGATTTGGGAGTGAAGGACTTGAGCACTTCTTGTGTTCTTGCCTTTGCTTTTGTGCATAGGTTTGCCTTTGCTTTTGTGCATAGGTTTGCTCTCTCCACGAGGATTCGTGGAAGTGAAGATTGTGAGCTCGTTACTCTTGGGTCGTTGGACCCTAGACGGTGTTCTTGTGACCTTTTGTGGTCAAGGCCTTTTGTGGCTAGTTGGGACCTTTTGTGGTCCACTTGGGAGCTCCCAATCCTTTTGTGGGTTGTGCCTCAAGATTGTTGTAAGGGACTCGATTTCCGCCCAAAAGGAAATCAATAGTGGAAGGTGAACCGAGCGTTTGTGCGAGGTTCATCGGAGAATAGGGTGAGGCCTTTTGTGGCATCTTGAGTTTGATACTCACACCCCTCCAACGAGACGTACTCCCCTAAAAAGGAGGAACTCGGGAATACATCGTCGTCTCCACGTGCCTCGGTTATTTCTATACCCGAGCTCTTTACTTATGCACTTTACATTGTGATAGTCTTCGAGCTTGAAGTATTATATCTTGCTATCACCTTGTTACTTGTCTTGCTTAGCATAAGTTGTTGGTGCACATAGGTGAACCTAGTTTATTTAGGTTGTTGGCTTGTTAATTAAACACCTAGTTTTTCCGCAATTAGCAAGCCTAAACCGGAAAAGTTTTAAACGCCTATTCACCCCCCCCTCTAGGCGACATCCTTGTCCTTTCACTCCTGCGGATCGATACCCTACTTCCACATTGAGAGGTGCTACAGTGATCCCCTGCTCTTGGGGGTTATCACAATGTTATATAACAAGCATGGAACAATCAAAAATTATAGATACGTTTGAGACGTATCAGCCACCGACCTAAAAGATCAGCGAGCACATGATGCCACCAACTCCGAGACGCCGCCATGAAGGACAACGCCGGTGTGGGAATAGAGTTGAGGCAGATTTATTCGTCTGGGCGTCGCTCCCACCACCCCAACGACGCACCACGACCTACAAAACCAAACCCTAACAACACAGCGGAGGAACCGGACCCCCCCTCCCTCCCGCCGCCGGAGCAGCAGGTGGAGGGAGAGGGGACCAGCACGCTCGCCGGCGGAGATTGGGCGGAAAACCTGATCGCCTTCCGATCGCCTCCGGCGGCTGACCTAGGAGCGAAGTTAACACGTTTGCCTTGGCGTATGCGCCGCGTGAGGCCTACCACGTACGATCGTACAAGTATCAGACAGATTTGGTCGTACGTGAAGCAATTTCGAAACGATTGTGACGCAAACGAGAACACCACCACTAGTACAGAATCTCGCATTAGAGCCGGCCCCAGAGAGTCACCTCCGACGGTTTTAATGGCCGTCTCTACGTCGAGTTCTCTAATGTACGCTTCATTAGAGCCGGTTGGCTCAGTCCGGCTGTAATGACCTCAGCATCTCCGACGGCGAGGAATAACAACCGTCTCCAATAACAAAACCTTCCGAGACGGCTGTGATTATTAGACGTATGTAATGCATATATATTGGAGCCGGCTACAAATGGTGGCCGTCGTTAGGATGCGGACGGTCCGAGTTTTCTCTCCGGCCGTAACAGCTGTATTTTGGGCAATATGCGTGTGCTCCGGGATTATTTCCGGGGGGTCAAACTTTGTGAAGCAAAATATAATAATTAACAAATCATCACCACCAGGGAATCAGTCCCTTGTTCCATTATATTCATAGAAAAGCAATTCACATAAAGAAAGTTCAATCCAATGTAGCTACAACAAAATATTTAATATTATGATTTCACCAAACCCACATGCATATAACTAAAGAAGTACTACTACTAGATGATCTGCATCTCAATGATGACTTCCAAGCTGAGGTCATTGGTTTTCAAAGAATGATCAGCACAGGTTGATCAACCTTAAAATTCATGCCTTCGAGAAAATTCTTCCATCCCGGCTTGCCGAAAACAATGCGGTCGTCAGGTTTCGTGGTGTACGTTATGGTGGTGACAACCCCTTTTGTTCCAAGTCGTAGTCCAGCATTGCCTTTAGTCGGTGGGCCAGCCTCTTCTGCCATCGTCTTAGGTAGTTTCTGCGCATGTAAAGAGACAACATAACTATGTAGGCATATGTATATTTTGAAGAGGTAAAGAGGCATGGTAGTGGTCGTTGCTGATTGCGTGGATCACACGTTCGTTGGGAGACCCCAAGAGGAAGGTATGATGCAGTGCAGCAGCAGTTTTCCCTCAGTATGAAACCAATGTTTAATCAAACCAGTAGGAGCAAGAAATCACTTCTGAAGGTTGTCAGGGGCGCGCTGACGTGGAACCTGCACACAACACAATCAAACTACTTTGCCCCAACGAAACAGTGAGGTTGTCAATCTCACCGGCTTGCTGAAAACAAAGGATTAAACGTATGGTGTGGAAAACAGTAGTAAATTGCAGAGAATGAAAAGGAACAGTTTTGCAGTTGGTTGTATTATCAGTGTAAAAGAATGGACCGGGGTCCACAGTTCACTAGTGGTGTCTCTCCATAAAAGATAACTAACATGCTGGGTGAACAAATTACAGCTGGGCAATTGACAAAATATTGAGCGCATGACAATGCATATATATGACATGATGATTACTATGATATTCATGTGGGCATTACGACAAAATACATAGACCGTTATCCAACAGCGTCTATGACTAATAATCCACCGCCAGGTTGTCATACCGAGTTCCCCGTTGGTATTAAGTTGCAAGCAACGGATAATTGCATTAAGTAATGTGCGTAATGTAAACAAATGCATTAGACCTAACGGCGCACCCTTAAGCTAAGCATCGGTTATTTTATCCCTAGTGGCAACAGCACATCCACAATCTTAGAAGTTATTGTCACTCTCCCAGATTACCGGAGGCATGAACCCACTATCTAGCATAAATACTCACTCTTGGAGTTACAAGCATCTACTTGGCCAAAGCATCTACTAGTAACGGAAAGCATGCAAGATCATAAATAACATATAAGATAGATTGATAATCAACTTGACATAGTATTCAATATTCATCGGATCCCAGCAAACACAACATGTAGCATTACAATAAGATGATCTTGATCATGATAGGCAGCTCACAAGATCTAAACATGATAGCATAAAGTGGAGAGACAACCATCTAGCTACTGCCATGGACCCGTAGTCCAAGGATGAACTACTCACGCATCACTCCGGAGGCAGGCATGGTGATGTAGAGCCCTCCGGTGATGATTCCCCTCTCCGGCAGGGTGCCGGGAAGAGCTTCTGAACCCTCCCGAGCTAGGGTTGACGGCGGCGGCGTCTCTGGAACTTTTCGTGGATAATGGCTCGGGTATTTAGGGTTTTCGCGTCGGGAAGAATAAATAGGCGAAAGGGCGGCGGCTGCGGAGCCACGAGGGCCCACACCACCCCACGGCGCGGCAGGGGGGCCCGCGCGGCCCCATGGTGTGGGTGCCACGTGGCCCTCCTCCGTCTCTCCTCTGGACTCCGTCTTCGTGTTGGAAAAATAGGAGGTTCTGTCCAAGTTTCGTCCAATTCCGAGAATATTTCCAGACTAGCTTTTCTGGAATACAAAAACAGCAGAAAACAGGAACTGGCACTGTGGCATCTTGTTAATAGGTTAGTCCCAGAAAATGCATAAAAATGCTATGAAGTGTATATAAAACATGTAACAATTGGTATAATATCAACATGGAACATCAGAAATTATAGATACGTTTGAGACGTATCAAGCATCCCCAAGCTTAGTTCTACTCGTCCTCGAGTAGGTAAAACGATAAAAACAAAATAATTTCTGAGGTGACATGCTACAATCATAATCTTGATCAAATATATTGTAAAGCACATGTTATGAATGAAGTGATCCAGGTCAATGGTCTATAGTTTGCTAGCAAGTAGATAATGAGCAAACAACTGAATCATATAAGCAAAAACTTTTCATGAATAGTACTTTCGAGACAAGCATCAAAGAGTTTTGCATAAGAGTTAACTCATAAAGCAATAGATTCTAAGTAAAAGGTATTTAACCAACACAAAGGAAGATTTAAGTTTCAGCAATTGCTTTCAACTTTCAACATATATATCTCATGGATATTTGTCAACACAAAGCATATAATAAGTGCAATATACAAGCATATAAAAATTGTTGCACCAAAGTTGACACTAGTGTTTGCTTCTAAGATAGAAAGAAGTAGGAAAACTGACTCAACATAAAAGTAAAAGAAAGGCCCTTCGCAGAGGGAAGCAGGGATTAAATCATGTGCTAGAGCTTTTTAAGTTTTTGAAATCATATAGAGAGTAAAAATAAGTTTTGAGAGGTGTTTGTTAATTGTCAACGAATCAGAAAATGGAAAGTACAATATGACCCCTGCCAACCAGACTTTTAAGAGCGGCTCCCATGAAGGACGTTATTTCTACCAGCAAGGCAGATCATCCCTCTTTCTCTTTTGTTTACACATGCAGATATTTCACTGTTTGTCATTGCTTGACTGATAAATCAGGGCAAAAATGTGAAGAGAATTAAGCGGTTAAAGTTGTAATTAATTGGGACTGGGCACCCCATTTGCCAGCTCTTTTTGCAAAATTAATGGATAAGCGGATGTATATGCCGCTAGTCCGGTGGTAAAGTCTGTTTGACAGTTGACATAAAGACATCCACCCCGTCCTCATGAGCTTGGTAAACATTGACACAAAATAGGAGTAATAAAGTTTGAATAGTTTAAAGGTAGCACATGAAAAATTTACTTGGAATGGCAAGGAAATACCACATATAGGTAGTTATGGTGGACACAGATGGCATGGATTTTGGCTCAAGGTTTTGGATGCACGAGAAGCATTCCCTCTCAGTACAGAGTTTAGGCTAGCAAGGTTATTTGAAGCAAACACAGGATATCAACCGACACAGCAAGACTTATATGAAAACATATTGCAAGCATTATAAGACTCTACACTGTCTTCCTTGTTAACCAAACCCTTTTACTAGAAAATATCTAGACCTTAGAGATACCAATCATGCAAACCAAATTTCAACGAGCTTTACGGTAGTTCTTCATTAATAGGTTTTAACTACATGATACAAAAGCTTAAACATGAACTACTTGATAACTCAAAACAATTGACAAGTATCAAATTATCCAATACATGATCTACAAGAATATGTAAGCTTTTTCCATTATACCATCTACCACATGCAACATTTTCTGTTCCAACCAAACACCAATCAATTTATTTCAACATAAACTCTCCAAACAATTATAAGTGAAGCAAGAGAGTACTTTCTTTAAAAGAACTAACAGCTCTGAATAAGAGATGCATGCAAAACAGGAGCTAAAAGCATAGCAATAGCTAGATAAGAATACTCAACAAGTATAAGTGAAGAATAGGAGTATTCATATGAAAAAGCGGAGCGTGTCTCTCTCCCAATCAAGAATGCTAGGGTCCAATCAAGTTGACCATAAGAAAAATAAAATACTGAAAATAAAAGCACACAGACGCTCCAAGTAAAGCACATATGATGTGAAAGAATTAAAATATAGTTTCACTAGAGATGACCTGATAAGTTGCTGATGAAGAAGGGGATGCCTTGGGCATCCCCAAGCTTAGACGCTTGAGTCTTCTTGAAATATGCTGGGGTGATCCATGGGAGCATCCCCAAGCTTAAGCTCTTCACTCTTCTTGATCACATTATATCATCCTTCTCTCTTGACCCTTGAAAACTTCCGCCACACCAAACTCAAAGTAATTCTCATTAGAGGGTTAGTGCACAATCAAAAACTCACATGTTCTATAAGGACACAAACATGACCGTTACTTTTAACATTAGCTACTGCCACTGATGTTATGTGAAGCTCTTCACCCTAAAAAAGAATTCCACTCAACACTAGTAAAAGAGAGAATGCGAAAAATAAAAGACAGAATCTGTCTAAACAGAACAGTCCGCAAAGACGAATTTTTTCGAGGCACTTACGTTGCTCAGATCGAAAAACTTTAAACTAACGAAAGATGCGTACATATCTGAGGATCACGCACAAAAATTTGCAGATTTAAATAATTTTTCTGTGATTTTACAGAATTAAAACGGTGAACAGCAGAAATCTGTTCCTGCGCAGAAATCCAAATCTAGCATCATCTTCCTATTAGAGGCAATACTTGGCACAACAATGCGATAAAATAAAGATACAAAGGAATTGTTACAGAAGTAAACAACTCCTTGACTCAAAAATTGCAGAAATAAAATAATGGGTTGTCTCCCATAAGCGCTTTTCTTTAACGCCTTTCAGCTAGGCGCAGAAAGTAAGAATCAAGTGTTTCCAAGTGATGAAGCATCAACAGAATAATTTGCTCTAACAATAGAATCAAAAGGTAACTTCATCTTCTTTCTAGGGAAGTGTTCCATACCTTTCTTGAGTGGGAATTGATATTTAATATTCCCCTCTCTCATATCAATAATAGCACCAACAGTTCTAAGAAAAGGTCTTCCCAAAACAATAGGACAAGAAGCATTGCATTCAATATCCAAAACAACAAAATCAACGGGGACAAGGTTATTGTTAACCATTATAAAAACATCATCAACTCTCCCCAAAGGTTTCTTTATAGTATTATCAGCAAGGTGAACATCCAAATAACAGTGTTCCAAAGGTGCTAAATCAAGCATATCATAGAGTTTCTTAGGCATAACAGAAATACTAGCACCAAGATCACATAAAGCATTGCAATCAAAATCATTCACCTTCATTTTAATGATGGGCTCCCAACCATCTTCTAACTTCCTAGGGATAGAAGCTTCATGTTTTAATTTCTCTTCCCTAACTTGCATGAGAGCATTAGTAATATGTTTAGTAAAAGCCATGTTTATAGCACTAGCATTAGGACTTCTAGCTAGCTTTTGCAAGAACTTAATTACTTCAGAAATATTGCAACCATCAAAATCAAATCATTATTATCAAAAGTAATGGACCATTGTCTCCCACATCTCGAAAAATTTCAGCACTTTTATCAGGAACAGTTTCAGTGTTTTCAGGCAATTTTAAACGTTTTGCAACAGAAGTAGAGACATTGCCAACACCAATTACTTTACCATTGATAGTAGGAGGTTTGTTAACACTTGAGTTTATAGCATTTTCAGTAGTAGTAATAGTATAAACTCTAGCAATACTATTCTTTTTAGCAATTTCATCCTCTCTTGCCCACCTAGCATGTAAATCAGCTAACATCCTCACATTATTATCAATTTTAACTTGTATAGCATTGAGAGTTTTGCTCTCTTTAACATCATGAGGCATAGTTTTAATTTTTAACAAATCAACATCAAGAGCAAGACTATCAACTTTAGAGGCAAGAACATCAATTTTCCCAAACTTTTCCTCAACAGATTTATTGAAAGCAGTTTGTGTACTAATAAAATCCTTAAGCATGACTTCAAGATCAGAGGGTACACTCTTATTATTGTTGTAGGAATTACCATAAGAATTAACATAACCATTGCCACTATTAAAAGGATAGGGCTTATAATTGTTATTACCAAAATTATTCCTATAAGCATTGTTGTTGAAGTTATTATTTTTAATGAAGTTCACATCAACATGCTCTTCTTGAGCAACCAAAGAAGCTAAAGGAACATTATTTGGATCAACATGCATTTTTCCATTTGTAAGCATAGACATAATAGTATCAATCTTATCACTCAAGGAAGAGTTTCTTCAACAGAATTTACCTTCTTACCTTGTGGAGCTCTTTCGGTGTGCCATTCAGAATAATTTATCATCATATCATCAAGAAGCTTTGTTGCAGCACCCAAAGTGATGGACATAAAGGTACCTCCAGAGGCCGAATCCAATAGGTTTCTTGAAGAAAAATTTAGTCCTGCATAAAAGGTTTGGATGATCATCCAAGCAGTCAGTCCATGGGTGGGACAATTCTTTACCAATGATTTCATTCTCTCCCAAGCTTGAGCAACATGCTCATTATCAAATTGTTTGAAATTCATAATGCTACTTCTCAAAGATATAATCTTAGCAGGAGGATAATATTTTCCTATGAAAGCATTTTGCATTTAGTCCATGAATCAATACTATTTCTAGTCAAAGATAGCAACCATTCTTTAGCACGTCCTCTCAAAGAGAAAGGAAAAAGTTTCAGTTTAATAATATCACCATCTACATCCTTATACTTTTGCATCTCACAAAGTTCAACAAAATTATTAAGGTGAGCAGCAGCATCATCAGTACTAACACCAGAGAATTGCTCTTTCATAACAAGATTTAAAAGTGCAGGTTTAATTTCATAGAATTCTGCGTTAGAAGCAGGTGGAGCAATAGGTGTACTAATGAAATCATTGTTGTTCGTGCTAGTGAAATCACACAACTTAGTGTTCTCAGGGGTACTCATTTTAGCAAAATTAAAACAAAACAGAAAGATAACAACTTGAAAATAAAAGTAACTAATTTTTTTGTGTTTTTGATAAATAAAGCAAACAAGACTAAATAAAAATAAACTAAGCAAGACAATAACAAAGTAAAGAGATTGGAAGCGTGAAACTCCCCTTGCAGAAATCCTCTTGCTCCCCGGCAACGGCGCCAGAAAAATGCTTGATTGCGTGGATCACACGTTCGTTGGGAGACCCCAAGAGGAAGGTATGAAGCAGTGTAGCAGCAGTTTCCCTCAGTATGAAACCAAGGTTTAATCGAACCAGTAGGAGCAAGAAATCACTTCTGAAGGTTGTGTGGCGCCTGACGTGGAACCTGCACACAACACAATCAAACTACTTTGCCCCAACGAAACAGTGAGGTTGTCAATCTCACCGGCTTGCTGAAAACAAAGGATTAAACGTATGGTGTGGAAAACAGTAGTAAATTGCAGAGAATGAAAAGGAACATGTTTGCAGTTGGTTGTATTATCAGTGTAAAAGAATGGACCGGGGTCCACAGTTCACTAGTGGTGTCTCTCCATAAAAGATAACTAACATGCTGGGTGAACAAATTACAGCTGGGCAATTGACAAAATATTGAGCGCATGACAATGCATATATATGACATGATGATTACTATGATATTCATGTGGGCATTACGACAAAATACATAGACCGTTATCCAACAGCGTCTATGACTAATAATCCACCGCCAGGTTGTCATACCGAGTTCCCCGTTGGTATTAAGTTGCAAGCAACGGATAATTGCATTAAGTAATGTGCGTAATGTAAACAAATGCATTAGACCTAACGGCGCACCCTTAAGCTAAGCATCGGTTATTTTATCCCTAGTGGCAACAGCACATCCACAATCTTAGAAGTTATTGTCACTCTCCCAGATTACCGGAGGCATGAACCCACTATCTAGCATAAATACTCACTCTTGGAGTTACAAGCATCTACTTGGCCAAAGCATCTACTAGTAACGGAAAGCATGCAAGATCATAAATAACATATAAGATAGATTGATAATCAACTTGACATAGTATTCAATATTCATCGGATCCCAGCAAACACAACATGTAGCATTACAATAAGATGATCTTGATCATGATAGGCAGCTCACAAGATCTAAACATGATAGCATAAAGTGGAGAGACAACCATCTAGCTACTGCCATGGACCCGTAGTCCAAGGATGAACTACTCACGCATCACTCCGGAGGCAGGCATGGTGATGTAGAGCCCTCCGGTGATGATTCCCCTCTCCGGCAGGGTGCCGGGAAGAGCTTCTGAACCCTCCCGAGCTAGGGTTGACGGCGGCGGCGTCTCTGGAACTTTTCGTGGATAATGGCTCGGGTATTTAGGGTTTTCGCGTCGGGAAGAATAAATAGGCGAAAGGGCGGCGGCTGCGAGCCACGAGGGCCCCACACCACCCCACGGCGCGCAGGGGGGCCCGCCGGCCCCATGGTGTGGGTGCCACGTGGCCCTCCTCCGTCTCTCCTCTGGACTCCGTCTTCGTGTTGGAAAAATAGGAGGTTCTGTCCAAGTTTCGTCCAATTCCGAGAATATTTCCAGACTAGCTTTTCTGGAATACAAAAACAGCAGAAAACAGGAACTGGCACTGTGGCATCTTGTTAATAGGTTAGTCCCAGAAAATGCATAAAAATGCTATGAAGTGTATATAAAACATGTAACAATTGGTATAATATCAACATGGAACATCAGAAATTATAGATACGTTTGAGACGTATCAGTTACCATATCATGTTGGTTCAGATTTGTGCTCGTCAAACGAGTGACAAAAGAAACCCCAACATAGTTAGCTCTTTGGGGTAGAAGCGGAACGAGGCGGTACTTCTCATGGTTCTTGAGATGGACTCTTTGGACAACTATTTAACTATCCTCTTCTTCACTCTCTAAATCCTCATCAGAATCACTGTCAGAAGAATTCTCGTCAGTGTCCTCTGCGTTTTTGTCACAGTCCATAATGAGAACAGAGATTTTTGGATTTGGTCCGGTCATGCTAAAAACTAGCATGTCTCCTACTCTGAGATTGTTCTGCTTGATCAACTGTTCCCATGCTTTGCCGTACAAGCGAGTCTTTCTATGTTTGTTTTTCACATAAATTTTGTATGTGCCCCCAAGAGAACGAAAAACCAAACTTTTGCGTACTAACTCGAACTCTTACCTGGCATAGCATGGTACAATCTGTGCAGCAACAACAGCAACACATAAATTAGGTATATAATTATGATATGAACACAAAGACAGTAGAAGTATTGATGACGAACAAGATTTTCTTTCTTACCAATGACTTTCGGTGGCAGTCTTGCAGATAAACACTGAAGGATCCAGTGTATTTCCTGCCTGCGCAATCATTTTTGCATACTTGGCATGCCATATATATCCTGCTAATCAATTAGTGATAATAAACAGGTATCACAACATGTGCATAGAAATTCTGAAATGCATTTAGTACTGCATATTCAAACAACATGGTACATATTCAAACAACTAAATCGAGCTAGATTTATAATTAGCTAGAACAGACTGATGTTCAGCCCGAGCGGCCGGATTTTACATTGCAGAGAAGGAAACTAAACATATTCGAAACAGAAACTTGGCGGATGCTCGTTGTAGTACTCTTTACGCCAGCTTGTGGTGGTCCAGAGCAGCGCCGCCGGTCTCCACAGCTTGCTCGGCTCGAAGCAGTGTCGTATTAGCCCGAGCGGTGAGGACATCAGCCCGACCGGCAGGGGCATCAGCCCGGACGGCTCCGGCATCTGCCTGAGCAGCGAGGACATCAGCCTGAGCGGTGAGGTCATCAGCCCGAGCGGCCACGACAGTCACATCAACTCGAGCGGCGGCGACATCAGCCTGACCTGCCGCGACTTTAGTCCGAGCGGCCGCGATATCAGCCCGAGCGGAGAGGACATCAGTCCGAGCAGCAGCGGTATCAGTGCGAGCGGCCGCGACATCAGTCGGAGCGGCCGCGAGATCAGCCCGAGCGGTCATGATATCAGACTGAGCGGACGCGATAGCAGAAGCAGCCCGAGCCTGAGCGGCCCGAGCGGCCGAGACATCAGTCCGAGCCTGAGCGGCAACAACCCGAGCGGTGAGGCGCGCGATATCATCATCATCCGGAGCGGTCGCGGCAGATCTTCCTCCGGAGCCGCGCCCACCTCTGCCGCGCATGTGGCCGACCATCGATTTGAAGTAACGGAGAACTTCTAAGCTAGCGGAGGCGGCTCGAAGAAGATCTAAGCTACCATAGCGGCGGAGCTATCGGATAAGATCTAAGCTATGAGGAACCGCGGATCAGAGGAAGAACGTACCTGAGCGACGAGGAACGGCGGCCGGCGGTGAGTGGAGGGGCAGCGATGGGGAACGGTGAGAGGTCGGGAAATGTGGAATGGGGAATGGGGGGGCGGCGGCGAGAGGGTCAGGGTCGAGATAGGGTTTGAGTTGCCTGACGGCAGTGGGGAAATATCCCCGCCCCCTAAATTTGGAGCCCAAAAATTTTGGCATTGCCGCCAATATTCGCCCTTCGAACCATACGTATATGTTCGGTCACTCCAGATTTTGCCGTAATAAAAAATAAATCAAACAAATAAGGAAAAATGTTATAAATTTTAAAAAATGAGTACGTATCCTTTGTGCTGTTCAATTTAGTTGATCTACAATTTATTGAGCATATAATGAAGATATTATATAATGTAGTATACAAGCTTTGGAGTTTACACTCAAAGCTGTGGTGAACCGGCAATGACGTTGTACTCATTACAGTAGAACTTCAGTACATTTTTTTTGGAATTGCGTAATATAATTATCACAGCCTGTAGGTATCATATAATAAACACATAGCAAGTTTCATGATTTATTGGCAAGTTTTACATATCATATAAATTAAAACCATTAAAAAGCAATTTTTTTTAAATGCAAGAAAAATATATATTAAATGTTAAAACTCCCAAAAAAATCACAGTACCAACATTTTGTGATAAGTATCATTGTAAAGGCAAGAATAGTATTTTAAATAACTATTAATACAACAAAACCGTTTTAGTGAAAACTCGGAATTTGTCCGGACCGTCCGGATATTGGTCTATTAAAATATGAACCACAGCTACAAATATTTTATAATTAAGTAATTACTACAACACATGTATTGATATCATTTAGTGCAAGGTGGCAATTTTCATACATATTTACATAGGTAAAAAAAGGGCATGTAATTAAATTATTACTTCAAAAATTTGCGTACATATGTAAATGCAATTTTTTTGTTGATTCCAATGCATCATTTCAATGGATGGGACAACTCATTATTATCGTTTAATCGATAATAATAAGTTGCCAGACCCACAAAACTATTAGATCAGAACCAAAAATTATATATATGCAATACCTAAACTTCAAGTATGGGGACTCGAATTTGGGTGGGCAAGGAAGACATCAACATCTCCTTGCCACTAGGCTAAGCCTATGTTTGCGACAAAAGTCCAACCGTTACATATGCATATTAAAGTTAGAATGCACAGAGCCATACAATTTTTTTCTGAAATTGTGTAATACAATTACCACAGCTTGTAGGTATCTGATGCATGTAAAATGCATACATGAACTTTGCACTTTAATTGCTTATATTCCAATCATATTTGCATCATATATGGGTTATATTCATGTTTTATAATGAATTTGGAGATAATTCACAGTTTCCCCATTTATTTGGAATTAACTCTGTTTTCCAGAAAACGTCTTTTTTAGTGTTTCAGACTTTCCGAGAGCTTCGGGACTCCAAAAAGGGCAAGGTCAGAGAGCACGGTTCAGAATTTTCGAGACGAACGCGATGGGCTTAAGCAGAAGACCAGAAGTCCAACAGGCTGGGAATTAGAGGGTCCCACGCGGCCTCTGTACCTGGCCGCGTGGGCCTATCTCATTTCCCCCTCGTGGCTCCGATGCCGTCCGTTTTCGTCTCCGTGGCTTCGTCTTGACCTAAAACCGACTATAAAAATAGCCCCCCGAGGAGTTTCGCGAGGAGGCGGCGGAGAAACACAAAACCACGAAACAGGAGACAGAAGGCTGCCGCCGGAGAAGATTGGAGGGGGAACTGCCGCCGGAATCACCTCCGGAAGGCTCATCCGTCCCTCCTCCGGAGTCTCCATCAACACCACCGCCATCTTCATCGCCGTTGCTGCCTCCCATGATGAGGGGGGAGTAGTTCTTCATCGAGGCTGAGGGCTCTACCGGTAGCTATGTGGTTCATCTCTCTCTCTCATGGTGTGATCTTTATGTGATCATGAGCTTTGTAATCTAATTGAATCCATAGATATGAATTATGCTACTTGAGTGGTTTTATTAATGTAATTTCCGGAGTCACCTTTGTCCCATGGTGTGAAGTTGACAGTGTGCGCACCGTGTGTGACTCTTAGGCTAAAGGTTACAGAAATACTTACCATGAGTTATTCTTGTGTTGGATGTCACTATAAAATTGTGGTGTTTGTTTAGTACTATTTTGGGGCACTCATAGTGACCTTGGGGTTCCCTAGATGTGGAAGACAGACTTTAAGGTGTGCTTTTGTAGCCCTACACGATGGTCTTGGTGTTCTATGATATTGTGGTGTTTGTTCACTCAGACTTTAAGGTGTGCTCTTGTATCCCTACGCAGTAGATTGGTATTTCTATCCAACATGAGAATAGTTCAGAGTAGCATAGGGAAGAGGAAATATCTATGTATTCAATTATATTATTATTGAGAGTGTCCACTAGTGAAAGTATGATCCCTAGGCCTTATTTCCAAGCATTGAAACACCGTTTGCTCTCATTTTGGCTCAAGTTTGCTTGCTGCCATTTTTATTTCAGATTGCCATCACCACTTATAATCATCCATATAACTTGTATTTCACTATCTCTTCGCCGAACTAGTGCACCTATACACCTGACAAGTGTATTGGGTGTGTTGGGGACACAAGAGACTTCTTGTATCTTAATTGCAGGGTTGCTTGAGAGGGTTATCTTTGACCTATACCTCCCCGAGTTCGATAAACCTTGGGTTATTCACTTAAGGGAAACTTGCTGCTGTTATACAAACCTCTGCACTTGGAGGCCCAACACTGTCTACAAGAATAGAAGTGTGCGTAGACATCAAGCTATTTTCTGGCGCCGTTGCCGGGGAGGTAAGTGCTTGAAGGTATCTCCTTTAGGTCCTGCAGTTATATCTTTTTGTTTCTTGTTTTTATTTTACTAGTTAGGCTTAATGGAAAACAACAAAAAAATTAGAGATCTTTATGAACTTTATATCGAATTAGGACATGATGCTTTTGAAGAGAAAATAAAAAAAGCAATGGGAGTTTGTTTGCATAATAGTGATAACAATGTTGTTAACATGAATGCTTTGAACACCATTATTCCTAATGCTATGGAAAAGTCTAAGCTTGGGGAAGCTAGTTTATATGAAAATGATCTTTTTAGTTCCCCAGCTTTGGAGAATAAAACTTGCCTTGATAATGCTTTGTCTCCCATATGTGATAATTCTAATGATGCTTGTAATATTCTAAATCCACCTACTGAAAGTACTGCTTTTGAAATACCTATGGAACTTGTTGAAATGGTTATGGAAGAACCTTATTCAGGGGATGGAACAGTTCATCCGAATGATCACTTGTTGAAACTTACAGAACTTTGTGAGTTGTTTGAAGTTGCAGGTTTATCAAGAGAAGATGTCATGAGGAAAGTATTTCCATTTTCACTGAAGGACAAAGCAAAGGAGTGGTATAGGCTGTTGGATGATCGTCCTTCGAATTGGAAACAGCTTGAATCTCTCTTTTGCTCTAAATTTTATCCTCTTCATGAAGTGCATCGAGATAGGAGTTACATTTTTAATTTTTATCCTCATGATGTAGAAAGCATTGCTCAAGCTTGGGGAAGACTGAAAACATTAATACTCAAATGTCCTAACCATGAGCTTTCTGAGGAAATAATTATTTCTAATTTTTATGCAAGGCTTTCAGGTCATCATAAGGATTATCTAGATTCTTCTTCAGGTGGTTCTTTCACAAGTATGAAGGTTGAAGCTAAATGGGATCTTCTTGAAACAATTCAACACAATACTGAAGATTGGGAGAATGACAAAGGTAAAGAATCAGGTATAAACCATGAATATGATAGCATTAAGTCTTTTGCTGAAACTGCTAGTTTTCATGAGCTTAGTGCTAAATTTGGTCTTGATTCTCAAATTATTGTTAATTGCTGTAAAACCTTTGCTTGTCATATTAATATTCCTAAAGAAATTGGGACATGTATCATGAACCTTTTAAAGACACTTGCATGGAAAATGAAATTGTTACTAATGATTGCAATAAACATGCTCAAACTTCTGAAAATACTATTTCTTATAAGCATGCTAATTTTGTGGAGCACTTAGACCTTGTGAAAATAATAAAATCGAAGAGAATATTGTATCCATCATAGGAATGAAAAAACTACAACATGGTACCGAGCTCTAGTGATCTTGCTGAAAAAGTTTGTGCCCCTATCCTTTTATTGTGAACTTTGCTATAAAGAGGGTCATTTCAATTCCAATGCTCAGGATCTAATAAGAGTATTGCGAGAGACTTTTGTGATAACATGATCACTCCTAATCACATGATGAACTTACATTATTTTTGGGGTGTGAAGAGTTATCAAGAAAAACTTCTTCGTTAGATATGAGTGCTTTTGATATGAATAGTGTGTTGCATGGATGTTATCTCTATTGTATTAATAATTGCCATGCCAACACTTACATACAAAATATTATAAAAGATGGAATGGCTTTACCAAAATATGAAAGGACTAATGTTTGTTTTACTCTTATTAATGAAAGAGAGGAATCCTCCCAAGTTTCTTCCGTTGTTTCTAACAATAAACCAGGTTATATGGAGAAGCTTCCTTCCAAGCCTCTCTCTCCTAAGGAAAAAGAAGAAGAAGAAGAAGAAGAAGAAGAAGAAGAGGAGTAAAAAGAGAGAGGAAACGGTATCTTCCCCTAAACATGTTGCTCCTATTATAGTTGTTGCTGATGAGTCTGAATTCGGTGATGATCCTATGCCTGTTACTTATATAGTGATCATGATTGGGAAAAGCACAGTACTTTTGATATTGAAAATCTCTTGGGTACCAATTCTGAAAATGATGATGTTAATAATTGTTATACTATTAGTACTATTCATGTTCTTTCCAATGATTATATGAAAAGCTCTAAGCTTGGGGAAGAGGTGTTTGAAAATCCTTTTGCTAGTAATGATTATATATTTGAGACATCTCCTTCTAGTAAAAATGATGATGAATATGATATTTTCAGTCCACCCACTATTGAGTATAAAGTTTATTGTGATTATGATATGCCTCCTATATATGATGATTACAATGATTATTATGAATGTTTTACTCCCACTATTCCTAATGAAACTGTTTATGCTTATGTGGAGAGTAATGATACTTTTATTCATATGGATCATGATAAGAATGTTTCATGTGATAGCTATATTGTTGAGTTTATCAATGATGCTACTGAAAGTTTTTATGAGAGAGGGAGACATGATTTCATATATCTCAAAAATATTAAGTCTTCTCTCTTTTTGTTGAAATTTTTGAAGTTGCACTTGCTTTGCCTTCCTATGCTAGTCACCTTGTGCTTTATTGATTTATTTTCTTACAAGATCCCAATGCATAGGAAGTGGGTTAGACCTAAATGTGTTTGATATTTGCTTCTTGATGCTCTTTTATATTCAACTCTATTCCTATGGAGCATCATTAAAACTATCAAGCCTAGCTATATGGCTATAAAGAAAGCGCTTTGCGGGAGGCAACCCGGTTATTTTTGTGTGTGATTTTTCTTTGTGTCCTCTTGCTGTAACAAGAGATTTTGTGTCTAGTTAGTTTCTGGAGTTTTTAATAAAGTGCCAAGTTTTACCCATTTTGGTCTTGAAAAGTTGCTTATTGAGTTCGGAGATTTTATTCCTGCACGAGTCAGTGCACGGTATGATTTTTAATTCTTATTCTGTAACTCCGAATGAGCTCATATTTGAACTGTAGTTGCAACTTTTCATCCTCTGTATGCATGAATTTTTCGGAATTTTTGAGAAAGTTTGGTAGGGTAGAAAAATACGTTTTGCTGCTGTTGTTTTTCTGGACAGATTCTGTCCCATTTTGTTTGATGCATGCTTTGAGCTTTTAAGTTGAATCTTTTTGATCCAATTGAGTTTATGAGTAGGCATACAACATTATACTTTCTGGACATTCATATGAATTTTTGTTCAAGGATTATATGCAGCAAGGAACCTATTTGTTTATCACTATTAATGCACCCCACAGAAAAGAGATGGGAGAAACGGTGTTTTGAAGTTTTTTCACAGGGATTGGAGGAGATGCACCAAGAGCTATCCAAGGATGGTGAAGACCATAAGCTTGGGGATGTGAAGACAACCCCACTGGACCTACACACTCTCGGTTTGCACACGTCCAACTTCTGTTTTTCGATCGAAACACTTTATCGCATAAACTTGGAGCGTCGTTTTTTTTTTGTTTGAGTCTTGAGAGACACCACACTATCATTATATATGAGAGAGCTACTGGAAATATGGGTTGAAATATGTTGGATGCTTTTATAAGATTGGGAAAAGGGATGTTTGATTTGATTTTTAATGATACATATAGTTGCATGATTCATGAGCTTGTTTATGAGTAATAGTTTGCAAATTCTTTTTGTAGAGCTATCACTTATTCATGTTTTGGTGCTGATTGTTATTTTACTTGGTTTAACATGGATTAGTTAGTTCTATGGACACTCATGCATGCATCTAGATGGTCAACTTTCTCCTTTTGCTAGCCCAAAAACTCCAACAAGCAAAAACTTGTTTCCAACACCTTCAACCAAAGTTATTCCAGTGAGTCCACCATATCTACCTATTGGCTTTATGCTATTCCGAGTATGTTTAACATGTTGTTTGTGTTATCTTACTCTGAATGAAAATGTTTATGTTATTGATTGCAATGGAAAAGTTGGTTATATAGCTCTCACGAACTTGATGCACAATGTTCTTTTATTTGCATAATAAAACTTGACCCATTGTGATTAAGGTTATGATGTTTGTGGCTTGATGAATATTTTGGGTTGTAAGTTAGCGCATATGTGCTGTCACATGACAAGCTTTCAACACGCTCTTCATCTCATTTAGTTGATATCATGTGCTTTTGTCTATGGATGCTTATCATGTTGAAATAAATGTGGAAATAGAGTGAGTTTAAATGAGTTTGTGTAAATGGTTAGAGAGACGCCTGGGCCGCTAATCTAAGCCATGCATCATTCATGGTGGAAATTTACTTACATACTATGGTGAACCTTCTGTGATACACCTTGCAATAAAAAACTATTCCAAATGGTAAATAAAAAGGGTGTTGAGATTGTTCATTTTGTTTGTTTGTCTTGTCATTTTGATATGGGCTTGTTCCATATCTTGGGACAAGAGGTACCCCAGTTGACGCTCTTGATGATACTATTATGCTTACAATGATATTTAATTGAACTTGCTTTGTTTCCCAAGTTGAGTAACACATGGTGTAAGTACTTGTATTCAAGGGGCATGAGACATTCAACCCATTCTTTATCAAGCACACTACTCATATTTGCTTTCAATTTAACCTTAATCATTCAAGATGCTATGATAGGGGCAATGAGAGCTTGACACCAATGAATACCTTATTGCAATCATTAACTTAAGTAGAAGAGTTTGGAAGTTGGATGAAACTTATGCATGCTTTACCTCTACTCACATATACATCTTTCCAAAGTGTACACCTATCATATTCAGATTTTCATCTACACTCTATGACCATTGTAGGATGTTCTACTTATCATTATGCATACATGTGTTCCATATTACTTGCTACCATGTTACACTTTGTGAACTATCAATGAACATCCTTGTCTTGAATACTTGATATCACTTCATAAACTATTTGCATATTGCTACTCCTTTGAAAAATGAATCACTTGACTATGTGTAGCAATTGTAATCATCTTTGATATTCATTGTTAAGAATTAAATTGCAAAGTCCATGTTAGTTTTATCATCTTCATACTCGAGGACGAGCATGGATTAAGCTTGGGGATGTTGATGCATGTAAAATGCATACATGAACTTTGCAATTTAACTGCTTATATTCCAATCATATTTGCATCATATATGGGTTATATTCATGTTTTATAATGATTTTGGAGATAATTCACAGTTTCCCCATTTATTTGGAATTAACTCTGTTTTCCAGAAAACGTCTTTTTTAGTGTTTCAGACTTTCCGGGAGCTTCGGGACTCCAAAAAGGGCAAGGTCAGAGAGCACGGTTCAGAATTTTCGAGACGAACGCGATGGGCTTAAGCTGAAGACCAGAAGCCCAACAGGCTGGGAATTAGAGGGTCCCACGCGGCCTCTGTACCTGGCCGCGTGGGCCTATCTCATTTCCCCCTCGTGGCTCCGATGCCGTCCGTTTTCGTCTCCGTGGCTTCGTCTTGACCTGAAACCGACTATAAAAATAGCCCCCCGAGGAGTTTCGTGAGGAGGCGGCGGAGAAACACAAAACCACGAAACAAGAGACAGAAGGCTGCCGCCGGAGAAGATTGGAGGGGGGAACCGCCGCCGGAATCACCTCCGGAAGGCTCATCCGTCCCTTCTCCGGAGTCTCCATCAACACCACCGCCATCTTCATCGCCGTTGCTGCCTCCCATGATGAGGGGGGAGTAGTTCTTCATCGAGTCTGAGGGCTCTACCGGTAGCTATGTGGTTCATCTCTCTCTCATGGTGTGATCTTTATGTGATCATGAGCTTTGTAATCTAGTTGAATCCATAGATATGAATTATGCTACTTGAGTGGTTTTATTAATGTAATTTCCGGAGTCACCTTTGTCCCATGGTGTGAAGTTGACAGTGTGCGCACCGTGTGTGACTCTTAGGCTAAAGGTTACAGAAATACTTACCATGAGTTATTCTTGTGTTGGATGTCACTATAAAATTGTGGTGTTTGTTTAGTACTATTTTGGGGCACTCATAGTGACCTTGGGGTTCCCTAGATGTGGAAGACAGACTTTAAGGTGTGCTTTTGTAGCCCTACACGATGGTCTTGGTGTTCTATGATATTGTGGTGTTTGTTCACTCAGACTTTAAGCTGTGCTCTTGTAGCCATACGCAGTAGATTGGTATTTCTATCCAGCATGAGAATAGTTCAGAGTAGCATAGAGAAGAGGAAATATCTATGTATTCAATTATATTATTATTGAGAGTGTCCACTAGTGAAAGTATGATCCCTAGGCCTTATTTCCAAGCATTGAAACACCGTTTGCTCTCATTTTGGCTCAAGTTTGCTTGCTGCCATTTTTATTTCAGATTGCCATCACCACTTATAATCATCCATATCACTTGTATTTCACTATCTCTTCGCCGAACTAGTGCACCTATACACCTGACAAGTGTATTGGGTGTGTTGGGGACACAAGAGACTTCTTGTATCTTAATTGCAGGGTTGCTTGAGAGGGTTATCTTTGACCTATACCTCCCCGAGTTCGATAAACCTTGGGTTATTCACTTAAGGGAAACTTGCTGCTGTTCTACAAACCTCTGCACTTGGAGGCCCAACACTGTCTACAAGAATAGAAGTGTGCGTAGACATCAGTATCATATGATAAACACATAGCAAGTTTCAAGATTTTCTGACATGTTTTACGTATTATTTAAAAAATTCCATTAAAAAACCAATAAATCAATTAAATGCAAGAACAATAGATATTCAATTTTAAAAGTCCCCAAAAAATCACAGTACCAACATTTTGTGATAAGTATCATTATTAAATTCAATAATAACATTTTAAATAGTCATTAATACACGAACATCGTTTTAGGGTAAACTCGGAGTGTGTCCGGACCCTCCGGATATTTGTCTATCAAAATAGCTACAAATATTTTATAATTAAGTACTTACTACAACACATTAATATAGGAAAAAATGGCATGTAAATTGAAAATAATTAATAAAAAGCCAAAAAAATGTGTATATATAACTGGAAAATCGATAATAGTGAATTGCCGGAGCCACAGGAATGCAGAATCACAACCTTTTTATATGCAACACCGAAATTGCGAGCGTGGGGACTCAAACTTGGGTGGGCAAGGAAGACATCACCATCCCCTTGCCACTAGGCTAAGCCTATGTCCGTTAGATGTATATTATAATTAGATTGCACGCGAGTCATGAATGCACATTAGCAGGGTTAGAACTACCGGCCGGCCGATGCGCGCATGCCTGCACGGCGCGCCGCTCTCGTGTATGTAGGCTGTTGATGCATGTAAAATGCATACATGAACTTTACATTTTATTACATGTTATTCCATGTTATTTGCATCATATAAGGGTTATATTCATGATTTATATTAAGTTTTGGGGATAATTAACAACTCCCCATTTTTCTGGAATTAACCCTGCGCTGTCAGAAAACCCCTTTTTCTATATTTTGATGTTTCAGGGACCCAAACGACGTCCAAATGACCTGAAACTTTACGGGGATCATTTTTTTGGAAGGAACGAAACGTAGGCGCAAAGGAATCGAAGAAACGGAGACCAGAAGGCCAAAAGGGGTGGGCCCACGCGGCCAGATTCCCTGACCGCGTGGGGTCCCCATCCTGGCCCTCGGGCCTCCGCTGCCGTCGATCTTTCTTCCCGAAGCTTCGTCTTGACCTAAAAACGACTATATATAGACCCCCCAGGGCTTTCGCGAAAGGAGCGCCGCAGAAACACAGAAACCACGAAACAGAGATCTGGAGCTGAAGATTGGAGGGGGAAAACTCCGGCGGGGCGCTGCCGGTGTGGTCTCCTTCCCCTCCAACAACATCTCCACCGACACCATGATGAAGAGGGAGTAGTCCACCCCTGGACTATGGGTTTGTGGAAGTAACTTATGTATCTCTCCTCTCTATGAGCTTCACTAATTAGTACCGTATGAGCTGCTGAACATGATTACGGTCATCTATGTAATTCCTTTGTGGTGGATCTTTATTATGAGTTAATACATGTTTGAGATTGCAATGGTTTTGTTTCAGTTATGAAAGTAGATGCATATTATGTACCCCGTTCTTATTTACTTGTCATGATCAAGCATGTTTATGAGAGCATGTGAGGGGGAACGTGTGCATTAGTTGGAGTAACGGGGGGTGGCTAGTGCAGTGAACGTGACAGATAGTTCTGCGATCCACTTGGGTTTTCTACCTTACTTTGTTGCCTCACTAGGGATAAACAAAAATACCATGCTACCGGAGAGTGGATGTGACCTTGGCCACTATCTCCATGACTAGATCTAGCATGTTCTTATTTTAACTTCATGTCATTGAACTTATTGCTATGCTCTGATTTATCTTAATTACTAAGGTGTTATGATTTAGTTCGCATCTTGGTGGAGCATAAGAGAGAGAACAACTTATACTTGAGATCTCTATGTTAGGACGTGATGCCCATATTATTAATAACTTGTCAAACCATGTCTTGCCATCTTACATGTTAATTTTAGTGTTCCATTGTCTACCACGTTATCAAGAGAGAGTGCATTTGTGAAACCATGAACCCCGGTCCATTTTTAATCATAAGAAACACCTTTCCAACACTTTTATCACACTTTTGTTTGCTGCCATTATTAAATCCGAAAATACAAAAACACTTTTACATCTTGCATTCATCATAAAAAACCCAAAAATATCATTTATCATTACTACCATCATCCTTGCATATTTATTTACCATCATTGCATATTTACTATGTTTGCATTGCATATTATTTTATTATCATTCTCACACCTTGTGCTTGACAACCACTTGGTGAGGTTGAGGGCACAAAACAATTTATTTTGTTGCAGGTTCTCAAGAGAAGGATAAGGAGATAACACCTGAAATACTGGTTCCCCGAGAGTTCGATATTAAACCCTCGAGTCACCCCTCGTGGGGAAAACTGTCTTCCACTACTACATACACTCTGCACTTGGAGTCTCAACCTAACCCATTTACTTTTCACGCAGGTACCACGCGAAGGGCTAGCAACTGTTTTCTGGCGCCATTGTGGGGTAACTACGTGAAGGGCCATCAAGACGTTTTCTGGCGCCGTTGCCGGGGAACCATAGCTGAAAGGTTTATCCAAGGATCACTCACATCAAGTCAACTTCATCACCAACTTGTGTAACAACCTAAGCTTGGGGAAGTTGCACCTACGTGAGCATCATCTTATCCATCTTTACCTACAATCATTTTATTTTGTTTTGTTCTTGTCTTGCATATCATCTTTATATTTCGGTTTGCATATTTTATTCAGTTTTGCATTTTGTGTTGCATTTGTTATTTCGAGTTGCATTAGTGTCATTTTACTTTCAGTTTTGCATAAAAAATTAAAAACACATAAAAACTTGTTAAAATGGGAGATAGAACTAAATTGTGTGACTACACAAACACTCCTAATGATCAATTTATTGCTAAGCCTATCACCACACCTGAGATTACTGCTGAGAGCTATGAAGTTAGTCCTAGTTTGTTAAACTTGATAACTAGGGAACAATTTGGTGGTAGTGCTGTTGAGGATGCCTCTATGCATCTTCATGATTTTATTGAAATCTGTGACATGCAAAAGTTTAAAAATGTTGAAAGTAATGTCTTAAAACTGAAGTTATTTCCTTTCTCACTTAGAGGAAAAGCTAAAGAGTGGCTACATTCATTACCTACTGGTAGTATTAATTCTTGGGATGATTTAAAAGAAGCTTTCATTAAGAAATATTATCCCCCTGTTAAAATACTGCAAAATAGAAACAATATCCTCTCTTTTAGGCAAAATGAAAATGAACATGTTGCCATGGCTTGGGATAGGATTAAACTCATGCTTAGAACTTGTCCATCACATGGGGTTAATGAATGGACCATTTTACACTCTTTTTACAATGGTCTAAATTACATGTCTAGAAATATACTTGATTCAGCTGCTGGAGGTGCTTTCATGGGAAAAACTTTTAGAAGCTAAGAACATTTTGGAAAGTATCTTGCAAAATTATAGTCAATGGCATACTGATAGAGCACCTAGTTCATCTAAGAAAGTGAACTCTATAGAAGAAACAAATGATTTGTCATCTAAAATGGACACCATTCTTGCTTTTATTAATAAACAAAATTTTGAAAATATGCCTTTGCAAGAACTAGTTGGTAATAATCCTGAAAATGTTGATGTCAACTTCATTAGGAACTATGGTAATAATGGGTATGGTAACAACAATTATAACTCTTATAATAAACCCCCATATGTTCCTAACAACCGTCCTTTAGTGCCATATCCTAATGCTAATGATAAATGGAAGCCTATGTCATCAAGCAATGATAATTTCGAAGCAAATAAAATTCTTATTGAACAAGTTGCTAGTCATAATACCATGATACAAGAGTTGAATAAATCTGTTGCTTCTATTAGTTCTGATATTAGAGGTTTACAACTCCAAGCTGCAGGACTAGACAAAGCCTTGTCAAAACTAGCTGATAATCAAGCCACTTTATTGAGTATGTCTGCAGGGAAACCACAAGCACCACCCACGGTTGGGATGAATTCTATTAATATTGCTGAAAGTGTCCCTTCTACTTTGGAGGGAACTCTTAATGAACTGCTTGAATATCCTGAATATTTGTTGCCATTTATGTCTCAACTTGTTGGTTTAAAGGAAGAAGTTAATGAAACTAAAAATGATGAATCTCTTATATTAGTTATGTTAGAGAAAAAAGTTGAGGAAGTTAAAATGCTTAGTGAAGTTAAGGAACCATTTGTTGATTTAGAGAAGTGTAGCTTGCATGAATTAATTTCTATCTTACAAAAATTTGCAAGTGATCCTTCTGTTAATATTAACCAGGCTGGTTTTGGTTCCTATATTGCTAATCATGTCTT
This sequence comes from Poa pratensis, assembly GCA_947311845.1. Taxonomy (NCBI): domain Eukaryota; kingdom Viridiplantae; phylum Streptophyta; class Magnoliopsida; order Poales; family Poaceae; genus Poa; species Poa pratensis. Next base: position 28,400,317 of record CAMZMU010000037.1, read on the forward strand.
AAAAGAAAAGATTGCTAGGTACAATCAAGAAGCTATGATACCACCTAAGCTTGGGGATATGGATCCCTAAGGTACTAGTAACCATTGGAAAAGAGACACACCATGCATTTGATCTAGGATCTAGTGTCTCTATATTATCTAAAGAACTATATGAAGTCCTTGAACTTAAAAATATTGAGAAATGCTCTATTGAACTTGCACTTGCTGATGATTCCATTAGACATGCTCTAGGAAAAGTAAGTGATGTTATGGTAGAGTTACACATGACTTTTGTGCCTGTTGATTTTCTAATCATGGACATGGGGAATAAAACCTCTAGTCCTATTATTTTGGGAAGACCTTTTCTTCGTACTACAGGTGCCATTATTGATTCAAAGGAAGGGAATGTGAAGTTTCAGTTTCCACACAAGAAGAGCATGGAACACTTCCCAAGGAAGAGGGACACACCAAGGTTCAAGCTCCCTCATGAGCTACGTCCCCTTTGATTATCAAGTAAGTAAGCCTAGCTATATGGCTATAAAGAAAGCGCTTTACGGGAGGCAACCCGGTTGTTTTTGTTTGAGATTTTCTTTGAGTCCTCTTGCTGTAACAAGAGAGTAGTTTGTTAGTTTTGTTTCTGGGATTTTTAATAAAGAACCAAGTTTTACCTATTTTGGGTTTGAAAAGTTGCTATTCATTTTCGGAGAGTTTTCTGCCTGCACGAAGTCTGTGCACGGTTTGATTTTTCATTTTTTATCTGTAACTCCGATTGAGCTGTAATTTGAACTGTAGCTTCAACTTTTCATCCTCTGATACGTGATTTTTCAGATTTTTCTGACGAGTTTAAGTAGGGTAGAAAAATGCGTTTTGCTGCTGCTGTTTTTCTGGACAGATTCTGTCTTGATATTGTTTGATGCATTCTTTGAGCTTTTTGCTTGAATCTTTTTGATTCAATTGAGTTTATGAGTAGGCATACAACATTATATACTCTCTGGACATTCATATGAATTTTTGCCTAAGGATTTTATGCAGCAAGGAACCTATTTGTTTATCACTACTAATATCACCCCACAGAAAAGAAATGGGAGAAACGGTGTTTTGAAGTTTTTTCACAGGGATTAGAGGAGCTGCACCAAGAGCTATCCAAGGATGGTGAAGACCATAAGCTTGGGGATGTCAAGACAACCCCACTAGACCAACACACTCTCGGTTTGCACACGTCTAACTTCTGTTTTTCGATCAAAGCACTTTATCGTATAAACTTGGAGCGTCTGTTTTTTTGCTTTTGTTATTTCGGTTTGATTTTTATTTTCTTAAGACCACCACTATCATTTATATATGAGAGAGCTACTGGAAGTTTGGGTTGAATTATGTTGGATGCTATTAAATATATTGGGATAGGGATGTTTGAGTTGATTTTAAAAGATACATATAGTTGCATAATTCATGTGCTTTGAATGAATGTTAATTTGCAAGTGTGTTGTCAAGAGCTATCTTTTACCATGTTTAGATGTTGAATTTTAACTTTACTTGGTTTAACATGGATTGATTAGTTCTATGGACACTTATGCATGCATTTAGATGGTCAACTTTCTCCCTATTGCTAGCCCAAAAATTACAACAAGTAAAAAGCTTGTTTCCCAACACCTTCAACCAAAGTTTTTCCAGTGAGTCCACCATATCTACCTATTAGCTTTATGCTATTCCAAGTATGTTTATCATGTTATATTGTGTTATCTACATTTCTGAATTTAAATGCTTATGTTATTGATTGTCATGGGAAAAATTGGTTAAAAGCTCTCACGAACTTGATGCACAATTTACTTTTATTGCATTTAATAAGCATGAACCATTGTGATTAAAATTATGAAGTTGTGGGCTTGACAATTGTTTTGGTTGGGAGTTAGCCCATATGTGCTGTCACATGGCAAGCTTTCAACATTGCACTTATTTATATTTAGTTGATGTCATGTACTTTTGTTTATGGATGCCTATCATGGGTGAAATGAATGTGGATACTTAGTAAGTTCAAAGAGTTTGTATAAATGGTTAGAGAAATGCCTGGGCCGCTAATCTAAGCCATGCATCATTCATGGTGGAAATTTACAGCATAACCATAATGTTCATTCAGTGATGCACCTCATAATAAAAAGCTATACCCATAGTAAATAAAAGAGTGCTGAGATTGTTCATTGTCTGTTTGTCTTGTTGTTTTGACATGGGCTTGTTCATGTCAAGGGGCAAGAGGTACCCCAGTGCAGTTCTTGATGATACTATTATTACTTGCAATGACCTTTATTTGAATTTACTTTGTGGACCAAAGTGAGTAACACATGGTGTAGGTACTTGTATTCAAGGGACATGAGACATTCAACCAATACATTGTCAAGCACACCACTCATATTTGCTTTCACTTTAAACATTAATCATTCAAGATGCTATGATAGGGGTAATGAGAGCTCCACACCAATGACTACCACATTGCAAGCATTAACTTAAGTAGAAGTGTTTGGAAGTTAGATGAAACTTATTCATGCTTTACCTCTACTTATTTATCTATCCAAAGTGTCCACCTTTTATATTCAGTTTTCATAAGAAGTACTCTATGACCACCATAGGATGTTTTTACTTTTCATTATGCATACATTTGGTCCATAGTACTTTCTTCTATATTACACTTTGTGAATTTATCATTGAACATCTTTACATTGAGTATTTGATATCACTTCATAATTTATCTTGCATATTGTTATTCCTTTGAAGAATGAATCATTTGACTCTATGTAGCAATAGTAATCACCTTTGATATCCATTGATAGTATTAAAATGCAAAGTCCATGTTAGTTTTATCACCTTCATACTCGGGACGAGCATGGGTTAAGCTTGGGGATGTTGATGCATGTAAAATGCATACATGAACTTTACATTTTATTACATGTTATTCCATGTTATTTGCATCATATAAGGGTTATATTCATGATTTATATTGAGTTTTGGGGATAATTAACAACTCCCCATTTTTCTGGAATTAACCCTGCGCTGTCAGAAAACCCCTTTTTCTATATTTTGATGTTTCAGGGACCCAAACGACGTCCAAATGACCTGAAACTTTACGGGGATCATTTTTTGGAAGGAACGAAACGTAGGCGCAAAGGAATCGAAGAAACGGAGACCAGAAGGCCAAAAGGGGTGGGCCCACGCGGCCAGATTCCCTGACCGCGTGGGGTCCCCCATCCTGGCCCTCGGGCCTCCGCTGCCGTCGATCTTTCTTCCCGAAGCTTCGTCTTGACCTAAAAACGACTATATATAGACCCCCCAGGGCTTTCGCGAAAGAGAGCGCCGCGAAACACAGAAACCACGAAACAGAGACCTGGAGCTGAAGATTGGAGGGGGAAAACTCCGGCGGGGCGCTGCCGGTGTGGTCTCCTTCCCCTCCAACAACATCTCCACCGACACCATGATGAAGAGGGAGTAGTCCACCCCTGGACTATGGGTTTGTGGAAGTAACTTATGTATCTCTCCTCTCTATGAGCTTCACTAATTAGTACCGTATGAGCTGCTGAACATGATTACGGTCATCTATGTAATTCCTTTGTGGTGGATCTTTATTATGAGTTAATACATGTTTGAGATTGCAATGGTTTTGTTTCAGTTATGAAAGTAGATGCATATTATGTACCCCGTTCTTATTTACTTGTCATGATCAAGCATGTTTATGAGAGCATGTGAGGGGGAACGTGTGCATTAGTTGGAGTAACGGGGGGTGGCTAGTGCAGTGAACGTGACAGATAGTTCTGCGATCCACTTGGGTTTTCTACCTTACTTTGTTGCCTCACTAGGGATAAACAAAAATACCATGCTACCGGAGAGTGGATGTGACCTTGGCCACTATCTCCATGACTAGATCTAGCATGTTCTTATTTTAACTTCATGTCATTGAACTTATTGCTATGCTCTGATTTATCTTAATTACTAAGGTGTTATGATTTAGTTCGCATCTTGGTGGAGCATAAGAGAGAGAACAACTTATACTTGAGATCTCTATGTTAGGACGTGATGCCCATATTATTAATAACTTGTCAAACCATGTCTTGCCATCTTACATGTTAATTTTAGTGTTCCATTGTCTACCACGTTATCAAGAGAGAGTGCATTTGTGAAACCATGAACCCCGGTCCATTTTTAATCATAAGAAACACCTTTCCAACACTTTTATCACCACTTTTGTTTGCTGCCATTATTAAATCCGAAAATACAAAAACACTTTTACATCTTGCATTCATCATAAAAAACCCAAAAATATCATTTATCATTACTACCATCATCCTTGCATATTTATTTACCATCATTGCATATTTACTATTGTTTGCATTGCATATTATTTTATTATCATTCTCACACCTTGTGCTTGACAACCACTTGGTGAGGTTGAGGGCACAAAACAATTTATTTTGTTGCAGGTTCTCAAGAGAAGGATAAGGAGATAACACCTGAAATACTGGTTCCCCGAGAGTTCGATATTAAACCCTCGAGTCACCCCTCGTGGGGAAAACTGTCTTCCACTACTACATACACTCTGCACTTGGAGTCTCAACCTAACCCATTTACTTTTCACGCAGGTACCACGCGAAGGGGCTAGCAACTGTTTTCTGGCGCCATTGTGGGGGAACTACGTGAAGGGCCATCAGCTGTGCAACGTGCGCATGCCTGGCGCGCCGTTGTATCGGTGTATGAGCGCGCGCACTCGCCTGCCCACTGGATCGAAGCGTGGCGCGCCCTGCCGTTCATGTCCGGTTGAGCTGCGCGTGCTGCCGTGCGCCCCGTGCATGCGCTCTGGCTCGCGGTCTCTGCAGCCACGCTAGCGCCTGCTCGCTCACATATGCATGCGGCATGCATGCATGCGCGCATCTCAGGTCATCAGAGAGCGAGCTTAATGGCCTTGGCTCGATCAGCGCGCTCGCCAGAGGAAAGTTATGACTGCACGCCGCGCCGCCGTGCCTATACGTCTCCCCCCTCGCGCGCCGCTATAAATTTAGATCCCGGCCGGCCCTATCCGCGTGCCTCTCCTCTGCTTTCGGTCGATCTCTCTCCCACATCCAAAAAGAGATCTATCGATCGAGGTCTGTATAGCGCCGCCAACAATGGCCTGGACCACCATCAAGGTTGTCGGAGAGACTCCTCTGCAGGCCGCACACCCGGTGGAGTTCCTCGGCCCCGCTGCCTATGGCCGCGGGAACGTGCTCCAGTTCTTCCCTGTTGGTGGATACGTCACCGCATTGCGCGCGACGAACATCATCATGCATTCGCTGTACCGCGATCATCGCATGTACAATGTCGACCCTGGCGCGGATGGCAGCGGAGTCTACGTCAGGCTCTGGGATTCACCCATGGCGGCGAAGATGCACGGCAACGTCTTCTGGGTCAGAGACACCCTCGTCTGCTGCGTCCAGGTCAACCCGGAGCTCCTCTATGACGCGAGACTCCCACCGGTGTACCCGATTGTCCGTGTCCTCCATCGCGGCGCCTAGAGCTAGATCGATCTCTGGCCGGCCGACATCTCTCTCTGCTTTAATTTATTCTGTTTCCTATATCTATCTGAACTTGATGTGTAGCGCTTACTGCGCGTAGGCCCTCGGTCGATCTGTAGCTGCTTTCATGACTATGTTTCTGCTATATGCATGTAATGGTGTCAAACGTTATCTCTATTTTATTATTTTTGGTGGTTAATTTATAAATTGTCCAAACTGTTGTCTCACTGATTAAAAGAACAGAGCAGTAGTAGTACGCGTACGTAGTATACTCTAAACTCTTCTAAATTCAACCACAAACTGTTTACAAGCGACGGACGCAAATCACGACCGCCTAAGAAAAACTCTGCGCCGGTCAAATATCCAAGCCGTCGCAAATGAAAATACATTGGCGACGGCCAGAAAGATTAACCGACGCAGGTGTTATCAGAGACGGACAGCAAATTCCAGCCGGCTGAGGAGTTTTATCCCAGACGGCCGCTCTTTTTTTTGTTTAACGGCTCTAGGTCCCGTCTGCAATGTGATGTTTTGTACTAGTGCACCCAGCGACCACCACGTGGATAGCGCCGGATGGCTCCCTAGGGGGTCGCAAATACTTGTACATGGAGGATGTGTCGTCCAGGAGTATGCGCAGACGGGTTTGTGGTTGGAGGTTGACAGTTCTGACTTCCTCCTTCGGCGTTGTGTGGGGGTGTCAGTACTGAAGTTCGATGGCGTGTCCGGGAACATGTTGCCCCGGTCTGATTCTTTCAACGGCAATGATTTTGCTTCTGGCAAACTAGTTTGGAGGTCCGTAAAGCTGTTGATCAGCGATAGAGCCGCGTCGAGCTCAGGTGAAGAGGTGATTTGTCTTCCGTCCCTTTGGTGGTGGCTTCGGTGGTGTCGAAGGAGGAGGATAGGCGATGGTTTCTGCATAGGTTTATGTTATCTTTTCAGTTCTGTAACGTCGGTGTGTACGTGCCTTATAACTGGATCTTTATTTTATAAATGAGATACGTATTACCATGAAAAAAAAAACTTGTACTCAATTTCTCAAACCGCTATATATAAGTGCAAGTCATTTGATTCACTCCTTTATAAATGATATTTAAGCATTAATAAACCATGATTTCCTGCTAGCTTTCCAAGATTATGTTGGTTCATCGAATAAACCCATGGTTGTATGTTGGCTCCGCCCCAGACTCGCAGCCTTGGTCCGAATACAATTACAGAAAATAGCATTGTGTAACATATTGTATTTTTTTTTACTTGTGTAACATATTGTTCATCTAGGTGCAACCTTACTCCCGAACAATATTTTGACAAGTCTCCCTGATGAAGTAGATTAACACGAAATAAGACTCAAATGCTCCTCAGGTAGGCCAAGTGCCCAAGTGGTACTAAACTTTGATTTTTTTTGTTAGAAACTTCCATATGAACACCTCGTAAACTCCTACTAGTCTTCTCTCTACATCATTAGTGTGAAACACTATCAAGCGAGGCGCGGTGTGTCTAGTCATATTCTCAACTTACAAAATGAAACTTATTTGCCTTGCTTATCATTTCACATTCATCTATTATCCATTCTTTTTTAGCAGAATGTTTATCTTATGTAATCTAATTGTTCATGTTTTCTACTGATAGCAACTCAGAAACTCAAATTTAATTACGAAATTTTGAGCACAAAAAAAATACTTTGCAAAGTAATTATTTATTGATAGCAAATCGGAACTCATTTTTTTATAATGAAAACTGAATTTTAGAGTACCACAAATGAGGATATCTCCAATTTAATTGTTCACCATTAATTTTGTGAAATGACAATAGTATAGTTTTCTCATGTAAACATGTTCACAACAATTTTGCTTTTTTTTTACCGGAAACAATTATTGCGCTATTGATCAAGAGTCCATGATCTTGCTCCTCAAACGTTCTAATTTTTTGTTGATGTCTTGTTTCCGTGGTTCATTATACGAGTTCATATCTAGTTCACCGTAAGCAACTTTTATGTTTCTCTAGCAGTTTTTGTCACGACTGCAATTTCAGACACGAATGATAATTTTTTTTCTTGTTCATGGATCCATTTTTATGTATCATACTGTATATTTTATCTGATATATATTTCATGTTCATTATAATTTCCACCATAGAGAAATAATTAGAAATTTAACTGTTACGTACTGTAATAACTAATCTCTAGGCAGAAATTCCCTAAAAAAAAATCTCTAGACAGAAATTCGGATTCCCCTTCCTTCCACGGACAGTCTTCCGAGTTCCGACTCCAGCTGTCTCACCTGCTACTCCAGTTCCACCCCCACTCTCCCTCTTCACTCCGACGAAGCCCTCCCTCTTCTCCGCTTCAAACCCCTACCAACTCGCTCCCACTCTGCCGTCATGACGAGCCCTCGCCACGAATTCGCCTACGGTAAGCGCCTCTCCTGCCCCTCCCCCTCCGCCGCCCCAAACCCTAGCCGTAACTCACTCGATCGGCTCCCCTCCCTACAGCTGACGGGACACCGGAGAGGCGGCTCCTCGACGCGGCAATCACGGGCGACATCGCCCTCCTCGAGCGTGCGCTTCTGCCTCTCTCTCATTCCGAGTATTTATGTATGTTTGATTTGGGGCCGATCGATCCGTACGTACGCGCAGGGATGGCGAGGTAGCTCGACGGTGGCCGCGGCCGCCTCGCGGAGGCGGTGGAAGCCGTTAAAGATCACGGTGGCGGGCGCTGCACCTCGCCGCCGCGTGCAACAATGCGGAAGTGTGCGAGTTCCAGGTCGAGGACATCCGGGTGGATGTCCATGCCTTTGACATAAACGGTGTCTGGTTTCTTTTTTAACAGGCTATACAGTTATATATAGAACATCTGAATCTATGCATAGAAAACTTCATTTGTTTGTTCTGATGCAAATGCATAATTAAAGCTTTCATTTTTTTGTGTTCTTGACAGGTAAAACACCTCTGGTCTGGGCAATTACTTGTGGAGGTGGGCATGTGGATATTGTTAGGTATCTTCTTGATCAAGGTGCCAATCCAAACAATGTAGACAAAACAGGGTTTACTCCTCTCCACGAGGCTTCCAAAATAGGTCTCTCTCTCTCTCCCCCTCCTATGCATTGCCCCGTCCCCATTACTTTCATCAACATGTCTTCAAATGATGATTATCTAGTGAAATTTTTTATATACTTTTTTCGAGAAAACGCAAAAGAGTTGCATTTCATTATATTGGAAAGAGAGAGTTTGTTACAGCCTCCAAAGAGGTTACTTTTTTCGAGATTTTTTTTATATACTGTCTGGTCTCCATTTGCTGGATGAAGAGAGACAAAAAGGGATTGCAATTGTGGGAGATAGATTTTCTGTACTTGTGCTAATAGAGTAGAAAATACGAACCCTATAATTTCTTTGGCGTAGAACAAGGTCACAAATTGTTCATCTGCGCACAGCCATTTTGTCCGTAATCCATACTCGTGCAGGTGGTGATCTATGGCTTTTGCAGAATTGATTCATCTCACAACTCAATTGATACGAGTCGACAGAACTGAAGTGGAGCATAGAGGAATTGCTAATAAAAGGAATAGTCATGTAATTAATTTTATTTACTTTCCAAATGTCTGATTCAGGGCACTGTGAAGTAGTAGAACTCTTGTTCTCTAGAGGCGCTTATGTCGATCCATTTTCTACTGATTATGGAACACCGTTGCATGTTGCTGCTATGCATAAGCAGGATGGCGCTATGAAGATTTTGTTGGATCACCATGCAGATGTAAGTTCCACTATACGTTTCTTTATAGGTTGGATTTGATAATCTTGGGCCTTCTGCTTTCTCCATATCTCACAGTTGTATTTTGCTGTTTTGTCTCTGGAATCTGGTGAAGTACACAGAGTTGTGAACGTTTGAAATTAGATAATATTCTCCTTTTACTCATTAGTTGGTTGTACAATCATGTCCCGTCAAATTTTTAAGTGATGATGAAAAACTTTCATTGTACATGCTGTTCTGCAGTAAGCAGAGAGTCGTGGGCTCTGTCTATGAATTCTATGCTCATTCTTATTGCGAGAAAATGAATTGTATGCTTCTTGTGTACACATAGTTTCACCTTCTAAGCTTGAAAAGGATTATCATATAACACAGTCAATAGACAGACCTCCACTAAATTGATACTCTATTGAAGTTTTCTGTCTCCACCTTTATTATCTGCTGGTACGTCAAACTTTTAAAAATGAAGTTTGCATGTGCTAAGCTGCTGATATTCTGATGTAGATTTTTCCGTGTGAATTGCTTGCCCCGACAAGAAGTAGCTTAATTGGTTAGTAATACCCTAGGGCATCTTCGATATTATTTCCCTTTTTGCAAATTAATAAAATTTGAAACACAAGAATCACTTCATTTGCACCAAAGGTAGACCTTATGCATTTTTGTTAGGAAACTGAAATTTCACACTTGTTAACTAAAGAATATCCCACCCAAATAGCCACACTTACTGTCTCTAACTATATCAGGAAGTAGAGGAATGCGTCCCACAAACTGATAACGATGGTTTAAAAGAATGATCAGCATTTGGTGCCCTATCATATTGGAGATAAGATCTACATGCAGAAGCTTCCTTGCTTGCGGGTGTTGCTACAGTCATGCTAAAATGATGAAGTGTTGGAGATGATTAGATTCAGTTCAAAGATCCTTGGAGCTCACGAGGAGCATCAAGGGAACTAGAGAACAAGGAGGGCAAAATGTGTGAGCATCAATACAGAAAAGGGAGCAAAGGCGGTAGTGTCGTGCGAATGATGGGGTTGCGAAAACACATTGAGTAGTAGAGGTTGAACTTGTATGGGATGGGGAGGCGGACATGAAGTTGGTTTCAAATATGAGCACCTCAGTGGATTGACTACACTTAAAAGAAAGCCCACATTACCCTGTTTCTAAACTTGTTCTGGTGTACGGTGTACCCAAGGTCCCAAGCACAACTGTTAAGGTCACCATGTAATTCTCGGGCCTGTTTTTCATATGTTATACATCAAAATATGGGATGCCAGCAATTCAAGCAAGGCATAAGTCTTAGCTGTTATCTTTCTATCTCAAAAAAATTGTTGGTTCATTGGTTGTCATATGGATTTAAAGACTGGAGTAATAGTGAAGACCTGGTGAAGAACAGACTAGTGAAGAACTCTGTCCGTCATCTTGTCGGTTCTATTATATTAATACAGTGACACACACTTGGGTGTGTGTTTGAGTTTTTTGTCGTTGTTGATGATGTGCATTTTCCTCATCTCTTTTTTGCAATCCTGCACCAACTGCCCTTTTTTCTTTTAATATATGCATATCTTCTATTTTTGTCTCTGATATTGTTATTAATCTGCTGAGCTAATTACTTGCTTCTCTTTTTAGTGCAACAAGATTCTAGACAATTTCAGTTCACCTCTCATGATTGCTATCTATAGTCGCTCAGTGAAATGTGTGAACCTACTGCTAGAGGTACCCCTCCATGTTATGTGTTAAGCTGAAAATGTATCCCAGTTTAGCAAATGTGGACAGATAAATAGTGAAAAATATCATCTATGATTCTGTTATATGCTAGGCTGGTGCCGATGTGAAGGGTATACGTACTACGACCCCCTTGCAAGCTGCTGCAACAAAGGGCCTAACTGGCGTCATCAAGCCCCTATTGGATGCTGGTGCAGATCCCAATGTTTGAGATGAAGTAAGTTTTGTGTTCTACCAATGTATATATTTTAATCACACCATGGTTGGTTGTTCACACATGTGGGTGTAACATTAAATAACTAAGCATTGTCCATCCTTAAACTTTGGTAATACGAGTCCCATAGTTCAGTCATATCTAACTAATAGTTAACTCGGGTTAGGTGCACTAATATAAACTCAGTGATGAAAACTTGTAATATTGGCATGTAAATTGTAATACTACAATTTCATGCCTTCTGATATTTTGTTGCCAGGTCTAACATACTAACCTTTTCAGTTTCATGAAGATCAATCTCTTGGATGACAACACATCAGATTCCTTAAAATTACTACTATCTCTGTAAGTGTCGCAGTTTTGAACTAACCCCAGTTCAAAACTGCGAGACACTTGTTTTGGATCAGAGGGAGTACAATTGACAAAGAAATAAATTTGGTTGATTTATCCCGCCAATTTAAAATGCCTTTTCTTCCCTTGTAATTTGAATTTGTGATATGGGAAAACGTGTTAGTTTTCAATCTTCCAAATAGCATGTATTATACATAATACTTAGGCACTTACAACAACAACCAAAAGACGTAAAAATGACAATATTTTCTGACAAAAAGGAGTTTTTGGATTATTTGGAGACATGTGCAGTGCCTTATGGATAAGGACGAACTCATCTTATACCTACTTTTTGGCATGAATGGGGTACTGTTGGTCAAATTATTGTTTATACGCCTTACATGTTGCTGAATTTCTATTAATTTACTTCTCCCACAAATACATTAGTGAGAGCCAAATTCTTCTTTTTCTTACAGTTTGGTCACTTGCCAATACAACGCGCGGCATATTTTGGTACACGTAAAGACGTCGAGATCCTGTTTGAAGTTACTTCTCGTATTCCAGCTGTACATGATTGGAGCGTTGATGGAATAATTAGTTGTATAAAGTCAGAGCCAAAGTTGGAGGTATGATCAAGAACATCGTTGGCATAAATATATTTACTTGTGTGCCCTAGTCCTAGTTTTTTTATTTTAAAATGGAACTGTTTAAACAAGAAACTCAGTATTCATCTCTCATACTGTAAAGACTGTTAATCTTGCATCTTTTGTGAATTCTCGATTTGATATTTTTGAGCGATAAAACTTCTATATTTGACACTAGATGACGTTCCCTGTTTTTGGTGTTCCATTCAAAATTGTGATGCACCATAAAAATTCATGAAGAAAAAAACAAGAGAGCAGAGATGGGTACAATGAGATCCTGTGGGGCTTGTCAGTGTATGAGAAATATAATCATGCAACTGACTTGTTGGGCCTTGAGGGATTTGGGGTAATGTGGTATCTGAATTTCTGCTTGTTTACGGTAAGTCGGTAACATGCAATCGTACCGGAAATTATAACACGTTTAAATATGAAAAAAAAAATCCCTTTGAATTTCTTTGCACATAATTGTACGCAATCTCAGGGTCGTTTAGTTTCTATCGAAATTTTCAGGATCACCCCTTGTCTAAAATGTCAGTAGCTGAGTTGAAAGAAGAAGGAGACAAAGCTATGGATAATGAGGATTATGATGCTGCATTAGAATTCTATACCATGGTATGGTATTGCACTATTTGTGGTCCTGAAGCTAATTTCTTTTTCCTTAGCTACTATCTTAGTCTCATTTGTATCCATTGCAATGGCTTACATCACCGTAGGGATTTTCCCTACGGTAACTGGCTTAAAAAAATGGCTTACATCACTATCCGATGTTTTTTTTTTATGCTCGTGCAAACTATACATGTGTTTTTTTTTTGTATTTTCCTACCCTTTTTAAGGTTGTAGTTCTCGATATAAGGAGAGGAGGAGTGCAAGTGTGAACGTCTAATTGTATTGCATACATACCCCAAGGGACATATATGTATCACAACTTCTCATGTACACTCAGAACCATGGCCGAAAGTGTGTAGGCACTTATACCCTTTACACTATTCATCCTTGTGAGTTATGGCTTATGGTGCCCATGTTAGTGCTAGCACAGATAAACCTGCGGGGCTGCACAATGGATTTGCTTTTGAGGGTGTCATCGCTGGAGTGATTACCCCCTTTGTAAGACTTCCATATTGACATCATTGAACAATGTCACCTTCACAATGGCCCTGATAGCCTCATGGTGGAATTAATGAGATTCAGGTCCCTGGCAGAAGCCTATGCTGGTCACGTCTCTGCTAATATGACTATCACGACGTCCGGAAACCGTTTGAGCATATTTCCTTAATTAAGACAGTCTTTCATTGAGACCATGGTGGATCATGATCACCACTTTCATCAGTGGCTTTAGTTTGGGAATTGGTGGTGTTGGGATTTGTTTGTTAATCTATGTAAGGTATAAAAGTTAGAACATAAATGAAAAATAGTATATCTTGTGGTAGATCGTTTAGGATGAGGAAATAACGAAAAGGTATCCTGTTATTTCTTCATGGTTACATTGAGGATTTGAATTTGTACTCCCTATTATAAGGGAAGTCCAAGTTCGTCGTGGAATGGCAACAATTATGGGAAAATGTGATCAGTGTGTGCCTAGTAGATGATCGGAATGTATCTTAATTTTTCCATTTGCTTCTTTATGCATGTGCTCTACAAAATCTTAATAGCTTTAGTATGCCACGTCTCCACTTCTTATATTTTATTGGGTGTATCTCCAAATTTTTGCTTGTATGTTTGGATAGGGTGTCAAACGTTTTAAATTTACCTTGTTAAGTGTAGATGTGTGCATAGACTCATTAACCATGGTTGACCCATGTAAGAGTAAGAGATGTGTGTAGGTATACATACCATACGTTGAAAAAAGAAGAGGCACAATTGGGAACACAGAAACTCTTCTCACTTCCTGACATACGCATCAACAGTAGCTGCTTGTGGGAGCAGTTTTGACTTAAAACCGTTTCCACTTTTCGAAGAGACACCTCCATATGTGATTTATCTCGCCCTTCATGATATAAGATGTTCTATGTTTGGTACTAAGTATTTGTCATTCATTTACTTACCGAGTCCTTGTCCCAGAAATGTGAGGATTATATGCAGATTTGTCAGAAAATCTGTAATTCTTCGTTTGATTTATTGGCTGTAGGCTATGCTTGTTGATCTTGAAAATGTTGATTCAACCTTGATGTGCAATAGGGGTTATTGCTGGCTTCTACTGGGCAATGGAGAGGGTGCTTTGAATGATGCCCTTTATTCCAGGACACTACGACCTGACTGTGCAGATTCATGCGAGCTGCAGGGGTACTCGTATGTGCAGCTCAAGGTGATACAGAATCACGATTTGGCACTTGTTTAAATCTTGTGGCTGAACCTTTTTTGACGATCCACTGAACTCTATGTCTTCATTCTTAGGAGTATGAAAAGGCATGTGATGCATTTCTCGATGGTCTCAAATTGAAGCCAGGATATGTTGGAATCGAGGAGGCATTAAGGTAGCCTACTTGATCTACTTTAGCTGCATGTTTTATTTAAAGTCTAGTTTGTCGTGATATATGGTATTTAGTGGCATCAGTTCCATGATTCAATTAGTATGGTAATGACAGTTATGTAGTGTGTCAAAACTGTACAAAAGCAATAAAAAACGGAGCTGTATTGTTACCAAAGAAATAAGTACGACATTTTAGTCTTTGCTCAGTACACATATGAATACAATCATACCGTTTGTGTTTCATTTGCCTGTCTGGCCCATTTCCACAAGATTAGCCATGAATTACTGCTGGAAAGGCATTTGGATGATTTGCTGATGGTATTATCTGGAATGTGCAGGGAAGCTCTGAGCTTACTGAAAGAATCTCACGGCTCAGAAGGACAATATCGTGAATCATGTATGTTCCTTTAAAGGGAGCAATTTGACAAACAAGTCTGACGTCTTGGCTCTTTTGACAAATCGCGCTGAAGAACTTGGTGCTTGCTTTGTACCTAGACGAGGAACGAACCCATGGGCCACCTATGGTGCCCTGTTGAACTGTAGGTTCTTTTTGCGTCTGCGGCTGCAACCCTGAAGGCCTGACCATTTGGTCATGCATACTGACTGCGTAGTGCTAGAGAGTAAGTTAATATGTTCAATCGTGTGATTGATGTCGCGGTCTAAGTGAGGTGACATGGAGATGATTCAGCTGGGTATCAGTAGATTTGAACATGATCTTATCTATCTATTCTGGTGATGCATGCATATTTTGTTTCTTCCAAAAGGACGTGTGCACTTTTTTTTGGCGGGATGGTCTCTGCAGTTCGATGTTTGTAACTACACTGCGGGAGTAGTATCGATATTCTCTGCAAACAGGACCCATGAGACCGACAATCAATAAAACTAATAATAACTAAAGTTTCTATAGACTTAGTCTTCATCTCAACGAAGCAGCCGACATGGTGGGAGGTGGCAGCGGCGGTGCCAGGATCTTACAAGTCGGGCCAATGCCCTGCCTCCTACCCGAAATCCTCCTCCTCTAGTGGCGGGCCTCATCTGGCTGCATCATCTCACCAGAGTTCTGCGTAGCGTTGGGATAGGGGAGAGGTGATGGCCGGATGAAAACCACACGGCAGGTGGCTCACAATCGTCGGAAGCGGGGAAGAAGTTGTGGAGCCGGTACTTGTACTACGTATCCAAATGTTGTTTCCAAATGGACGTTGACATGTCAGTTGCCGGCATGGTCTGTTCCGCTG
This sequence comes from Poa pratensis, assembly GCA_947311845.1. Classification (NCBI taxonomy): domain Eukaryota; kingdom Viridiplantae; phylum Streptophyta; class Magnoliopsida; order Poales; family Poaceae; genus Poa; species Poa pratensis. The sequence continues at coordinate 28,416,172 of CAMZMU010000037.1, forward strand.
GTGACATGGCCGCCCGCGTGCTGCGGATGAGGGTGAGACGCGCCTTGCCGCTCAGCGGCGGTGCCACCAGAATTCCAACGAAATTCGACCATCAAACGTCCATGAGGCGGCCATCTTTTGTGCACGTGCTAGTGCGCAAATGTCACTGTCCACTACACTTGGAGTTGTAGTAACACGGGTATGAGCCGACTCTAATTATACGGGGACATGTACGCGCGGAGATCTTAAGTGGGGCCCACAAGAGACAAAATTTATACAGGTTTGTCCCCTGGGAAACATCATCCGGTAAATACCATACTTCTAATTGTAGATATATCTATTCTGTATGCTCATTGTGGTGTCACCGTATGAGGCGGATACATAGTCATCCCTATGTGATTCTTCACAACATGATTATCGAGAATGACAGGGTTCTAAGGAAACCAAAAACCTGTTTTGCGGTACCGCGCAGGCAGTGGCGTAACATATCCCGCAAACGTAAACCGTAAACGCGTACCGCAAAACATCTTTAGGGTTTTAGCCTATGTCATTTTGGACAAAAGAAAACTTAGTATAATAGAAATACTAGCAAATTTGCCCGTGCGTTGCAACGGGAAAGAAAAAAATTATGTCACGGAGGAGTAAATTGGCATGGCGAGAGCACAGGGGTAGATGATGTTTTGCCCAATGATAAAGTGCAAATTCATCTTACATTAACTCCGTTTTTCATCCTTCATATGAGTGTTATATAGTATGTGACCATAAGAGGAGATTATTATTCTGGAGAGACCAATACATTGAAGATTTCTACATTTCTTATTTGGTGGCAAGTATTGTTGTGGGAAGATAAGAGCTAAATATTCAAAAGATAATGGCTTTACTGTCTGCCACGGCTACACATCGTTTTGTAGCATAAAGATGTGTCATGTGTACTTTCTGTCTATGTTATTTGTCTACCAAAGTTCTGATTAGTTGTAACGAAATAATACCTCTAATCGCAAATACCTTTTTTTTGAGGATATCTAATCGCAAATACCTGACTTCATAACATGCTTGCAGATAAACTTTGACCAATAGTATACCAAAAACAATTAGACCGGTAAGTTGGAAATAGTACTATTGGAATTGTCATGATATATTAAAAAAAATTCTAACTAACATATAGGTATACATATTAATGATCAAATATTTATGAGCACATCAAAGTTCTTCGAGGCATTACAAGAAGATACCTCAAGCTTCAGAAACTGACCTGGGCATTCACCTAGATGACACATGAAGGGTATAAGCTTGAGATACAGATCTCATATGATATGAGTTGATCAATGCATTTATCTTCAGTTCTAAACCATGCCCGCCACATAATTTCTGAAACAACTTGTAGAGATATACAAGAAAGGCAACATAACAGAAGGGCAACTAAGTTGATGACCATCGAATATCTATCTTTCATTATCGCGCAAGCTTCAAGCTACAAATAGATACCTACGTTCATTTATATCCAAACGAAAATTGCATTTTCATAGATAGTACTGAATCTATATGTGGCAAAATTGTAGGCTCTTCTCAGTTCTTACAGAAGAGCTTACGAGTAACGGCTAATTTTATTTAAATCACAGTGCGCTTACATAGATTATTGCTCGACTGGATTTCAGTTTCACAATAAGATAACTACAAGAATGTGGACCTTTGTTGCCACTCCGGGAAGGACTATGCCAAACATTGTACATAGTGAATTAGTAACAGACTTGCAGATCTTTTAGGACCAGTTAGCATCTACAGACAAACAACCAACCAATGGTCATGCAGAATCAGGCGTGGCTACAACCAATGATTCAGGCTTAGAGCAGCTCAAGCGCCCATGTTAGAGGTTCTTCTCTCCACCCTCTCACACTCCCCAACCAAGCCTATTTGCAACTGGAAACTACTTCTCTGTCATTTGCAATACCAACAGATACCAAGACTGTCATGCTCTCTCTATGCTCGCACCTTCAAGCTTCAGACCACAATAAGCACCATTAACAAATGTATATTCCTGGACCTGACAGCAAGTCAACATGATTGAGAAGATAAATCATAAGAGGGGTGATATGATTAAGGTTCAGTTTGGTGAAATTGCCCATGAAACGTGGCTGACATCAATCGACAGACTCATAGGGCAGGTGCCGGCCTCGTTGATTCCTAGGCCTTGTGCGCCTTAGAGTACTACGAATCCCCCAGCAGCCCAGCTCCATCCTCCTGCGGAACATATACTCGTAGACCGCCATGCTCCTTGGCCTGACGCTGTTCGACCACGCCATCCTCTATGGGAAGGTCAGCCTGTCGAGTTGCTTGTGCAGGGACGGCGGGGTAAACCTCGGACAGCCGGAGTCAGCCTGCGCGATTCGGTCGAAGGGAAGCTTGGAGGCGGGGATTCGGTCGGCCGTGGGCAGTTGGGGCAGCGACGGCCCCGTGGGGCGGCGGCGGCGGCGGCAGAGGGACGTGGGTGGCGTCGCACGGTGGGGAATCAGGTTTTGCTCGAATCCAGTGTTTGAGTAAGGGAACCAAACATCATCTCGAGGGGCTTAATTGCAAAACGGAGCGAACCGGTATGAAACATAAAAGGATTGCGGGTTTATTTATGAATTAGCAAAGGACTAAAATGACAAACGACCGCGACGTACGACCGCCACCGTTACTCGTATTATACTAGCAAACATGCCCGTGCGTTGCAACGGAAAAGGAAAATGTGAAGTATTTATTGGTCATGCAGCCAGGTCCTTAGTTGCAGCACTGCTGTCGGCCGCATGGAGCTGGTAACACGTGTGAGCGCTGCCACCATGGCAGCAAGCTCATACTCTACATAGCTACTCTTTGCGCCGCCAGCAAAGCCCCACATTGTGACGACCTCTGGATCGCCATGGTCTGTCACCTTGTGGTTGCTCCAGTGGCGGTAAAGGAGCAGACATGCATTGCTTCTCGCGATGATTCCCACGGAGCTAGAGAAGGAGTAGGAATATGTTTTTGGTGCGGAAGATAGTGGTGCTAGGCAGTGGGTCATAATATTTTCCCTATAATTCGCTTCTGCTACATCTCCTCCATCATAATGATCCACCATGCGTCATGGCATTGCATTATGGGTTTTTCATGACCGGATTGCACCCTGGTTCACCTCATTCTGAAAGGCTATGTAGAAGTTAGTACAAAACGACCACACACACATCATTTCTTTCGAGTAGTGATATCTCTCTAGTTTGGCCTAGACATATTTCTACAATTGCTCGGTGATGTAATTTCATCAATTTTGCTACTCATATGGCAAGATGATTTTTTTTAGAATCCTAACAGAATGAATTATACGTGATCACCTGGAAAAATCAAATAGAATTTAGATCACGTCAACATAGTTTGTTATAAACTAACCGAGAGTATTATGAATTCCTCAAAAATCTGATCCAGGTATAAAATATTAACACTGACTTATCCCTGATACTCTGCAATTGCCGTGGTATTCTGGTTCCTCATGTATCTCCTACACATCTTGCTTTTCCTGATCTTGCATTCAGGGAGAGAATAATACATAATAAAACTGATGTGCATGATTTAGTCTCATCGATCACCAAGTTGGAGGTGTCCAAGAAAATGCCTTCTAACTTGCTTTGCAATAGTATTTGTTTGCAGCAGCAAAAAACAATGTTACGTACCTGAACAGCTGCACTGAAACTACCAGTAGTCGCCGCACGAATAGGTACCATCACTCATGTGATTCAAGCACTTGGTGTCCCTCAGTATGATCTCCCTAACATACGCTCTCACAATCATCTTGATCGCGGCATGGCAGTAGCCGCTTCTCCTCGCACGCGAATAGAGGTTCGACAGCATGACGTACGGCCCGGGACACCACCGTCCTTCTTGTCCAGCTTCCACACCATCTCGGTCGCATGCATGGTCAATGAGCTCCGGTTCCAGCGCGTCCAGCATGCGGCAAGCAGCGGCTTCCACACCGTGGCTTCTAGCCTCGTCTTCCTCGGGGCTCGGGTGAGCAGGTCCATGGCCTCATCGAGCCTCCTCGCTCAGCCTAGGAGGTCGACCATGCAGGCATGCACGCATAGTTCATAGTTGCTCGGTCCGGGCGCGACGCCATGCTCGTCTTGCATGGACCTGAAGTGAGCCCAGCTGGCGTCGACCAGGTCGGTGTGGTTACACGTGAAGAGCAGACCCATGAGGATGGCATAGTCCTGCAGCTACACCCCCAGATCGAACCATCTCGTCGTTTATCTCCAGCGACTCTTTGCTCTTTGCCCTGGCCGTTCTGCCCGTAACCGGCGATCAGGGCCATCCACGTGATGGTATCGCGTAGGATCCGCATGGCATGGGACACCTTCCTGGCCTCTCCCAGCAAGCCGGTGTTGGCGTGCGTGGACACCAACGAGTTCCCGATCAAGAGGAACGGGTCGAGCAGGAGCCAGACCGAGGCCGCGTGTACCCACGAGGCATCGGCGCACGAGCTCCGCGCGGCCACCAGGGCGAAATCGTACGGGCCGACACTCGCAGCGATCATGTCGGCATGTCGTGGCGTGGTACCAGGAGCTCTCCCGCAAAGTCCAGGCGTTGGTGCTCCATCTCGGCGGTCTGCTCCAGCTTGACAACTTCGGTGTGTCCATGCGCTCGTACGTTCTGCACGTTCGCCGCTGCTGCCATCCACGCGCCCCCCATCCGTCCTCCTCCTCCTCTTCCCCTTCGCCGCCGGGAGCATGGTCCGGAGAAAACCAGCCATAGGACTCGGCCAACGCAGCCAACAACTCCGGAGATAGTGCCCTCAGCTTTGACGGGTGGGGCCTGCGGACATCAACGGCGCTCGGCTGTGGGATCGATTCGGTAGGAATCGTAGTTTTGAGTGGATCGGTAGGTTTGGTATGAACTCGTTGTGCTTGTAGTGCAGGAGGGTGCAGGAGGGAAGGAAATATTCGACCAAGCGATGGACCTACCTACGAAACAACCAGGACGCTGGTCGATCGGGAGGACGACGTACCTGAACGGGACAACAACCAAAACGGACGAAAAAAGGGAGGAAGAAACGTTAGTGTTTTTATTATTAGGTATAGATAGTAAAGATATATCAAAATTCTTAATGTTTTAACATCACACAATGCAACGATAATCCAAATTACAATAACCGTTTAAATCCAAATAATTAAACAAATAATAAATGGTCCGGAATGGAAAAAAGGTTCAAATCATACATGAATAAAAGTGAATAAATTGGGAGACTATCTCCCATATAATTGTGACTGATGCTTAATGAGATCATCACAAAGATATGTATGCATACCCATGTTTCCATATCTCAAGAACCACCTGGATCCGGTTCGGGTTCCTGTTAGGCTTGAGTGCTTGACACAACTATCAGCATTTTCATAGAAAAACTCAAAGTTTAAATCTCTTTCATACTCGATGATCATGTTGTGTATAATTACATATAACATCATAATATTTGAGGTCCCAGAAACGAGCATGGCCTCAAACAATGGCAAACCAAAATTGCAACACACCAAAATCTCGCTCAATATTCTTTTGACAAACTCCTTGAGTTTGAGCTAAAACATATTGCTTTTTACCTTGAATATGTTGGATGGTCTGCACAAATTTTGACCATGAAAGATAGATGTTGTTGTTTAGATAGTACCCCATGATATACTCATGCTTATTGACGGTGTATTTGCAAGCTGGAGCATCTTCACAGGCAATCCTAGCAAAACGATGAGATATCTGCAAACATTATGTCATTGAGAGAACCCGACAACCCAAAGAAGCAATGCCAATCCACAAGTCCTCTGACTCCACTTCTTTAAGCACAATAGTAGGTTCACGATGATGACCGGTGTACTGCCCGGGCCAGGGCGCAGAGCATTTATTCCACCTCTAGTGCATACAGTCGATGCTCCCAAGCATGTCCGACCCTCTTTTGATTTGTTCGTCTTCATCAACCTCTTTGTGTCCTCCTCATGGTAATACGAAGATACTCAAGAACGAAGAGGCTCTTCAAAACCTTTGTGAACTACCGCACGCACTTGAGTGTAGTATCTCCAATGAAGATACTCGTCGATGTAGGCCCAGTTCTTTTGTTGGCTTATTTCATAAGCTGCCCCATTCCTAGCTTCTCTCATAAGTTGTCCAGCTTATTGGTTGGGAATTCTAAACTAGTTATCTCATAACTAATTTAGAAGCTGTAGTCCGCCGGAATGTCGTATGCGATCACTCGCATTGCTGCCAAGATCTTTTGATACAGACTAGATCCAAGTAGGCCCGCAACGTTCCCTCGAGCTCCGACAAGTGAAAAAGTGAGAGTTGACCTTGCAAGTTTCAACGATACATGCAAATAGATTTCTCTGCATTCGACAATGCTTACGAAAGAGATTAGTCAGGTAGGTGCTAACCTCTCTGAAGTAATCTTTATGAGAATGTTGATCATGCCCTAGATTCGGTTCCGTGGAATACTAAGACCATCGATTATCTCCGCCTTTTATTCTTCGTACCCTCGAGTTACTTCAAAATGATAATCAAGATGATATTCTCAACATTCTCATCGTTAATCAGGTCCTCAATATCGGAATCGTCTGACGACGATCCTCGGAAAATAATTGCACGGAGGGACTCAACGATGAACTCATCTACAAAATTTACCTCCAAATCAGTGGCTGCGGCGGACAGATCCGTTAGGCAATTTCCTAAACTAAAACTATGAATAAGTCAAAGAAATTTACATTAAAATCAGCGGCGACGGCAGACGAATCAAAGGGGGAGACAGGGACGGTGCGGCCCGGGCTGAGATTTCACCACGCCAAAAAAATTCTACTGACGAAGGAGACTGGAAAATTCGACGCGTAAACTGGAGACATACAGTGGTTGGGGTTTGTTTGGAGGGGAGTTTTAGTTTTTTGTATGACTTTGGCCAAAACACTGAATCTACACGGATCCATTTTTCAGTCCAAACCCGTAAGAAGAAGATTATTGTAAGGACTATGGGGATCGGCTAGGGATGCTCTTAAAGCGGTCTTGTGACTTCGGGGATTGGCGGGAGATGCTCTCCCCGCATAGTCCACCACTTACACGATAGTGAAAACCAGAAAGTTGATCTTGCCTTGCCACCAAACTTCAGCACAAAATGGGCTACTATTTTTGAAAATAGTTCCAAAACGCGTGTCGCTAGGGCGCTATCCTCATCACCATAGTGCCCTAGGATAGGGCGATATGCCCCCACTCCAAAGAGGCTCCAAAGAGCAGCCAACGGGTCGTCGTCACCAAAATCCTTAGGCCCCGTTTGGGACGGAGGAAAGCATAACAAGGGAATAGGAAAAGGTAGGGGAATAGGAAATGATACGGGTTGCAAAACTAAGGATTTGATAACGCGGGAAACTTTCCACGGAAAGGTTTTCCATCCAGTCCGAGTGGATGTTTTGTTTCCTGTGAAATTGGTCCAAAACCACGGGTAGGGAATAGTATTCCACTGGAACTGCAGTGAGTTTTTCCTGCGTTCCGAACGGCCCAAAGGGATTCATTCCTTTGGAATAGGTATTCCTACTGGTTTTTCCGTGAGAATCCTCCATCCCAAACAGGGCCTTAGTTTCACAGAGTAGCTTTTTGGACTGGGGCGTTATACTTTTGAGGGTAGCATCCTAACCTAGAGTGCTACCCTCTGGGATTTACGATTTTATGCTAAAGTTTTAAAATATTTTTGAAAATACAGTAGGTTATTTTGTGCTAAAGTTTTCTTTACAATACAGTACGTTATTTTTCGCTCCACGTTACACACACCTGTCCAGCCTAGTCCACCACTTCCACAGTTCCACTCCACTTTCCCCTGTCCCTCTCCACTCCGGCGAAACCCTCCCGCTTCTCCGCTTCAAACCCCCAGACCCGACCAAGTCTCTCCCACTTCGCCGCCATGACGCGCCCTCGCCACGAATTCGCCTATGGTAAGCGCCTCTCCCTCCGCCTCCCCAAACCCTAGCCGTACCTCACTCGGTCGGCTCCTCCTCTCCCTGCAGCTGACGGGACGCCGGAGCTGCTGCTCCTCGGCGCGGCAACCGTGGGTGACATCGCCCTCCTCGAGCGTACGCTTCTGCCCCTCCCCCCACCTCTCCTCCTTCTGGCCGTGGTCTGTGCCGGCCGCCGGCCTGATTTTTTTACATTTGATTTGGGGGCCAATCGACGCGCAGGGATGGCGAGGAAGCTCGACGGTGGTCGCGGCCGCCTCGCGGAGGCGGTGGAAGCCGTTAAAGATCGCGGTGCTGGGGCGCTGCACCACGCCGCCGCGTGCAAGAAGCTGGAAATGTGCGAGCTCCTGGTCGAGGACATCCGGGTGGATGTGGATGCCGCTGACATATCCGTCTGCTCTCTCATATTTTTTTAGCATGCTATTGTAGTGTACTATATAAAGTCTGAATCTTTATTTGCTTGTTCTGATGTAATGCATAATTAAGCTTCAATTTTTCGTGTCTTGACAGGTAAAACACCTCTGTTTTATGCAATTTCTTGTGAAGGTGGGCACGTGGACGTGAATATTGTCAGGTATCTTCTTGATCAGGGTGCCAATCCAGATCATGTCGACATAACAGGGTTTACTCCTCTCCATGAGGCCGCCCAAATAGGTAATTCTCCCCGTCACCATTACTCTCATCAACATGTCTTAAAGTGATAAATGTTGTGAAATTTTCTATATACTGTGGGGTCTCCATTTGGTGGATGAAGAGAGACAAAAGGGATTGCAATTGTGGGATATAAATTTCTGTGCTTGTGCTAATAGAGTAGAAAAAACTGACACTATATTTTCTTTCGCGTAGAATATGGTCACAAATTGTTCATATGCTCACAAGTCTATTTTGTGCTTAATGCACACCCATGCATTTGGTTATCTATGGCTTTTGTAGAATTAATCCATCAAGTGGAAATAACTGAAGTGTAGCATAGAGGAATTGTTAAGAAAAAGAATAGTCATGTAGTTAATTCTATTAACTTTCCAAACGTCTGATTCAGGGCACTGTGAAGTAGTACAACTCTTGCTCTCCAGAGGCGCTTATGTCGATCCATTTTCTACTGATCATGGAACACCGTTGCATGTTGCCGCTACGCATAAGCAGGATGGCGTCATGAAGATTTTGTTGGATCACCATGCAGACGTAAGTTCCACTATACGTTTCTTTATTTTTTTTCTCATAGTTTTATTTGACAACCTTTGTCTGTCTGCTTTCTCCATTTTACTTTTAGTTGAATCTTTCCATTAGTACTTTGCTGTTTTGTCTATGGAATCTGGAGGAGTACATAGAGTTGTGAATATTTGGAAATTAGATTAACATTTTATTTTTACTCGCTAATTGCTTGTGCAATCATGTCCTGTCAAAATTGTAAGTTATGCTGAAAAACTAGTTTCATTGTAGATGCTGTTCTGCAGTAAGCAGAGTGTCGTGGGCTCTTTCTATGAACTACATGCTTCCTGTGTACACATAGTTTCACCTTCTAAGATTGAAAAGGATTATCATGGCACCTTAACTAGACCTCCACTAAGTTGCCATTTCCATAGAAGTTTCCTCTCTCTACCTTCATTAGCTGTTAGTATGTCAAATTTTCAAGATCGAAGTCTGCATGTGCTAAACCGCTGATATTTTGGCACCTCTATGTGGCCTACTTGCCCCGACAAGAAGTAGATTAATTGGTCAGCAATTTCCTAGGGCCTGTTTGGATTTTTTCCGTTATGCAACCAAACCTAAAATTATTAATAAAATTTGTACCACAAGAATCACTTCATTTGCACCTGTAACAAATATTGACTTTATGCAAATAGATGAATAAGTCTCACAAATTGATAAGGATGGCATAAAAAAATTATCTGCGCTGGTGTCCTACCGTATTGGAGATACGATCTACTTGCAGAAGCTTCCTTGCTTGCGGGTGTTGCTACGGTCATGCTAAAAGGATGAATTGTTGGAGATAACAGGTTCAGTACAAAGATCCGTGGAGCTGATGAGGAGCATTAAGGGAGTTTAATAACAAAGAGGGCATCAAGTGTGAGCATCAACACAAAAGGGGAGCAAAGGCGGTACATGTCGCGTGAATGGTGGACTGGGGGATACATTGAGTAGTAGAGGCCAAACTTGTATGGGGTGGGGAAGTGGATACTAAGTTGGTTGCAAATAAGAGAACCTCAGTGGATCGAACTTCCAACGCTGCCTTGCTATCTCAGAATAAGGGGGATTCATTCCTTATGCTTGACATGTTGATCCTTCTTTACTAAGTTTTCCAAGTGGATCCAGTGGCACAGATACACCGTTTTTCACACTTAAAAGAAAGCCCACATTACCTCGATTCTAGGCTTTTGCTGGTATACGGTGTACCTAAGCACAACTGTCAAGATCACCATGTATTTGTTTTGGGCCTGTTTTTCAGACGTGATTACCCAAAATATGGAATGCCGACAATTCAAGCTGTGCATAAGTCTTAGTTGTTATCTTTCTATTTTAAAAGGTGTTGTCATTATGGATTTAAAAGACTAATAGTCAGGAACTGATTGCACCAACTGCCCTTATGTATTATTTGTTAATATATGTATTAGCTGTTATTTATGTATCTGATAATTTTCATTAATCTGATGAGCTAATTGGTTACATCTCTTTTTAGTGTAACAAGATTCATGACTGCTTCAGATCACCTCTCATGGTTTCTATCTTTAGCCACTCAGTGAAATGCGTGAACCTGCTGCTACAGGTATGACTCCATCTTATGCGGAGTTGTGGACAGATAAATTGTAACTCATATCACTCAAGGAACCATCTATGATTCTGTTATATGCTAGGCTGGTGCCGATGTGAAGGGTATGCGTTGTACGACCCCCTTGCAAGCTGCTGCAACAAATGGCCTAACCGACGTCTTGAAGCCCCTATTGAATGCTGGTGCAGATCCCAATGTATTAGATGAAGTAAGTTTTGTGTTCTACCGGTCTATATTTTAATCCCACAATGGCTGGTTGTTCACACATGTGGGTGTAACATTAAACTAAGCATTGTCCATCTTAAACTTTGGTAATACGTGTCCCATAGTCAATCATATCTAACTAATAATAACTCAGGTTAGGTGCACTAATGTAAACTCAATAGTGACATGTAAATTGTAATACTGCAACTTCATGCCTTCTGATATTTTTTGCCAGGTGTAACCTGCTAACCTTTTCATTTTCTGTAAAATCAATCTTTTGGAACGACAACACATCAAAATTCTTAAAGTTACACATTTTTCAGAGAAATAATTTTGGTTGATTTATCCCAATTTTAAATGCCTTTTTTCCCTCGTAATTTGAATTTGTGATATGAGAAGACATGTTAGCTTTCAATCTGCCAAACAGTATGTCTTGTATATAATACCTAGGCATTTACAAGAACAACCAAAAGACGTAAAAAGGTAAAAATAAACAACAACCAGTTTAGTCCCAAACAAGTTGGTGTAGGATAGAGATGAAACCCAACAAAAACCACACGCAAAAGACGTAAAAAGTTAAAAGGTAATATAGCACTAGTAATAAAAAATATTACTAGTGAAATTGCCAGCAGTGAAAAGTTATTTAGGAACTTGCTGCCTGTTTCTTCAATAATGGATGAGTTAATCTCTTAGCCTCGGCATCTGTGATGCACACACTCAATAGCTTACGACAAAAGGGAGTTGCTGGATTATTTGGAGACATGTGCACTCCTTATGGTTAAGGATGAACTCATCTTGTGACCTACTTTTTGGCATGAATGGAGTACTATTGGTCAAATTCTTGTCTACACACCTCACATCTTGCTGAATTTCCGTTAATTTATTTCTCCTTCAATTACATTGGTGAGACTCAACTTCTTTTTCTTAACAGTTTGATCGCTTGCCAATACAACTCGCGGCGTTCTTTGGTACACGCAAAGATGTCGAGATCCTGTTTGAAGTTACTTCTTCTCGTATTCCAGAAGTACATGACTGGAGCATTGAGGGAATAATTAGTTATTTTAAGTCACAGCGAAAGTTGGAGGTATGATCAAAGAACATCATTGACATATTAGAATATACTCCCTCCGTGCATGAATATAAGACGTTTTAGCTATCCAACATGTTGTCTACATGCATACTAATATGAGTGCACATACACACTAAAATATGTCTACATACATCTAGATATATGTGAATGTGGACAAATGCTAAAACATCTTATATTAAAAAACGGAGGGAGTATTTACTTATGTGCCGTAGTCCTAAGTAAAATTTTGAATGAAACTGTTTAGGCAAGAAACTCAGTATTCATCTCTCATACTGTAAAGACTATTGATCTTGCTTTTCTCGTGAATTCCCCTTTTGAACCTTTTGAACGATAAAACTTCTATATTTGACACTAGATGACATTCTCTGCTTTTGGTGTTTCATTCAAAATTGTGATGCATCATAAAAAATTCATGAAGAAAAAAATGAAAGCAAAGATGGATAGAATGAGATCCCGTGTGGCGTGTCAGAGTATGACAAAATGTAATCGTGCAACTGAGCTTGAGAGGGGGGGGGGGGGGGGGGTTGGGGTTAATGTGGTTCCTGAGTTTCTGCTTGTTTACAGTAAGCCGAACCAAATAAATGAAATTATAACACGTTTAAATATGAAAATATCTATAACCTTTTAAGTTTTTGCACATAAATGTCCGCAATCTCAGGGTCATTTAATTTTTTTTAAAAATTTCAGGATCACCCTTTGTCTAAAATGTCAGTAGCTAAGTTGAAAGAAGGAGACAAAGCTTTGCATAAAGATGATTACAAGGCTGCATTGGAATTCTATACAATGGTATGCTATTGCACTATTTCTGGTCCTGAAGTTAATTTCTTTTCCCCTACTACCGTTGTATCATTTGTACCATTACTATGGCTTACATCACTATCTGATGTTTTTCTAGATGCTCGTGCAAACTATACATGTGCTTTATTTGTATTTTCTTACTCTTTTTAATGTTGTATTTCTCGATATAAGGAGAGGAGGAGTGCAAGTGTGAACGGTTAATTGTATTGCATACCCCGAAGGGGCAAATGTGTCACAAGGCTCATGGACACTCGAAACCATGGCCAAAAGTGTAAGCACTCATACCCTTTACAGTATTCAGGCTTGTGAGTGATGGATTGATGCTGCCCTTGTTAGTGCCAGCACATATAAACCTGCGGGCCAACACAATGGAGTTGCTTTTGAGCGTGTCACGCTTGAGTGATTGCTCGCCTTGTGAGACTTTCATATTGAGAATTTGAGATCCCCGAGCAGTGTCACCTTCACAGTGGCCCTGATAGCACCACGGTGGAATCAATGAGCATTTGGGTCCCTGGCACAAGTCTACACTGGTCACGGTCTCTGCTAATATGACTGGAAACCGTCTGAGCATATTTCCTTTATTAAGACGGTCCTTCATTGAGACCATGGTGGATCATGATCACCACTTTTGTCAGTGGTTTAGTTTGGGAATTGGGTGGTGTTGGGATTTGTTTGTTAATCCATTTAAGACATTCTTTCCTTGCTAATACGATATAATTATTCTTGGTTGATCGAACCGCCCAGCCGCCTCTATTCGCGATGGAGCGTGCAACTGCGTCCTTTGCTGGCCCTCTCCTTCCGTCGCTTCTCCCGATTGAGCGAGCTGCCCTTTCTCCTCCCATCACCAGAACTTTGCTATGATTTCGCTGTGCTGAAAACGAGTGAATCATTCATGTTGGCTATGCATGGATCCGGATTAAATGGTGATGATCATAGGATATCAAGAAAACACGGAGTTCCAAGAAGAGCATGCATCCTTACTTTCCAGTTAAATTTGTCCATGATTTTAGTAAATAAACATGTAGCCATTCGCGATTTATCCCAAGGATTAAATTGGTCTTGAATTTCACGGGAGTCAGCTCATAGTGCCCAAACTATTAAGAATCTGAGAACTAATTTGTGGGCAAAAAGCATTATACACGCTGAGAATAGATTGATTCAGAAGGATGCTACTCTGAACGAGCACATGACAGACAATGAGGATGCCCACTGTGGAGTGTGGACTACAAAGTCAGATCAATACAACGTTGACTAAGGACACCGGCTAGGGCTTCCTGCTCAGCTTCGAGGGCGATGACACCGAAACATTCAGAATATTGGTATGAGCCGAGAGAAGACGATGCTTGTAGCGAAGCGCGATGCAGTTGTCGCAAGCACCTCCGGCCAGACATCGGTGGCAAACGATGGGCGGACGAACTGACAGAGCACGCAGCGACCTTCGAAACACACGGTGTATTGTCGATTACTATGTTACCCCTAACATCAGTTTACTCCATGGCTTTTGGAGACGGTACTCCTTAACACTTGCATCGAAGTACCAGTTAACACTAGCCATTAGATTAGCATAAATAGACGGTCTATATTTACTTCAGGGTACTCTAGAAGCCCTCGTTTTGACTTAAAGCTGTTTCCACTTTCCGAAGAGACACTTGCATATGTGATTTATCTCGTAATTCATTATATAGGTTGTTCTTTGTTTGGTACTATGATTTTTTCAAACATTTTCTTACCGAGTCTTTGTCCTATAAATGTGAGGATTATATGCAGATTTGTCAGGAAATATGTAATTGTTCGTTTGATTTATTGGCTGTAGGCAATGGCTGTCGATCCTGCAAATCTTGATTCAACCTTGATCGGCAATAGGGGTTTTTGCCGGCTTCACCTGGGCTATGCAGAGGGTGCTTTAAATGATGCCCATATTTGCAGGACAATGCGACCTGACTGTGCACATTCATGCTGGCTGCAGGGCTACTCATATGTGCAACTACAGGTGACACAGAATCACGATCTCGCACTTGTTTAAATCTTGCAGCTAAACCTTTTTGACATATCTTCATTCTTAGGAGTATGAAAAGGCATGTGATGCATTTCTTGATGGTCTCAAATTGAAGCCAAGATTTGTTGGAATCAAGAAGGCGCTACGGTAGCCTACTTGATCTACTTTAGCTTCATCTTTTATTAAAAGTCTAGTTTATTGTGACATCTAAGGAGCAGTATTTAGTGGCATCAGTTCCATGATTCAACTAGCATGGTTATTTATAGACAGTTATGTAGTGCGTTGAAACTGTACAAAATCACTCAAATAAATGGACTTGTATTACCAGAAAAATGAATACAATATTGTCTTTGTACAGTACACATATGAAATACGATCATATATTTGCCTGAAATTTTGTTTCTACATCAAAGATGACTGATGTTTCTGTTTCATTTGCCTGTTTGGCCCATTTCCACGAGAATTACTTCTAGAAAGGCATTCAGATGCTTTGCTGATTTATTATGTGGAATGTGCAGGGAAGCTCTGAGATTATTGAAAGAATCCCATGTCGACAAAAGAACGGCTTGGAAGGACAATATCGTGAAGCACATATTTTCCTTTGAATCTCTTGAGAAATCGCCAGCTGTGTCCAGAAGAACGTGGTGCTTGGTGTGTACATTAGACGGTCACAATGCTCGAACGGTGAACCACCTATATGATGCCGGGTAGAACTGTAGGTTTTTTGTGTGTCTGCGGCTGTAGTCCTGAAGGCGTGAACATTTGGTCATTCATGCACACTGACCGTACTGCTAGAAAGTAGAAACCGTTGTTAATATGTACTCTACTATCTATCTTCAACCTTGTGGTTGGTGTCTCACTCTGAGGTGATGATTCAGCTGCGATCCTGAAGCTCCAACGAGGGCTGATCTTTTTTTTGCGGGTATGAACAGATTTTTTTATTTATGGATAGTTAATATCTGTCTTCAACCGTCTGATTGATGTCGCACTCTGAACCTCAGGTGACGATTCAGCTGGGTCATATCAGCAGTTTTGAACATGATCATATATTTTATTTCTTCAAAAAAGGATCTGCCCGCCTTTTTTTTTACAACTTTCTGACATTAAAGTCTCCGTGATGAAGTAGGCCAAGTGGTACAAAACTTTGAATTTTTGGTTACCGAGATGGTTTCTCTAAGGCACTTCTATACAGACACTGAAACACCCCCATAAACTTTACTAGTTTTCTTTCTACATCATTAGCGTGAACACTATCAATCAAGGCGCGTTGTGTAGTAATAGTCTCAACGTACAAAATGAAATTTAATTGCCTTGCTTATCACTTTACATTCAACTATGATCGAATCTTTTTTGGCAGAGTTGTTTTTCTATTGTAATTAGTTACGAATTCCGAAGCAATTTTTAAGTTTCTCTAGCAATTTTGGTCACAGCTGCAATTTCAGACACGAATGATATTTTTTTTCTTGTTCACGATCCATTTTATGTAGTACTTATTCTGTTCGATATATTTATCATATATTTTATCTGCTATATATTTCATGCTCATTATATGTTCGATATATGAGAAAAAATAGAAATTAACTGTTAACTAATCTAGACAGAAATTTCCCCTTCCACAGCGGCTCCGCCTTCCTCTTCCCGCCTCCACCACTCTGCTCCACTTCCACTCCACCACTCCGACGAAACCCTCCCGCTTCAAACCCCACTCCGCCGCCGACTCGCTCCCACTCCGCCGCCATGACGCGCCCTAGCCGCGAATTAGCCTACGGTAAGCGCCTCTCCCTTCGCCGCCCCAAACCCTAGCCGTAACTCACTCACTCGGTCGGCTCCTCCTCTCCTGCAGCTGACGGGACGCCGCAGCAGCGGCTCCTCAGCGCGGCAACCGTCGGTGACATCGCCCTCCTCGAGCGTGCGCTTCTGCCCCCTCCCGGCCCTGATTTTCTTATATATGATTTGGGGGGCCAATCAACCCGTACGTACGCGCAGGGATGGCGAAGAAGCTCGACGGTGGTCGCGGCCGGCTCGCGGAGGCGGTGGAAGCCGTTAAAGACCAAGGCGTTGGGGCGCTGCACCTCGCCGCCGCGGGCAAGAAGCTCGAAATGTGCGAGTTCTTGGTCGAGGACATCCGGGTGGATGTGGATGCCTTTGACATATGTGGTGTGTTTCCTCTCTCCAATTAACATTCTACCGTGATATATCTGAATATATGCATTTAAAACTTCATTTGTTTCTTCCGGTGTAAATAAAGCTTCCTTTTTTCGTGTTCTTGACAGGTACAACACCTCTTGTTTGGGCAATTAATTGTAAAGGTGGGCACGTGGATATTGTCAGGTATCTTCTTGATCATGGCGCCAATCCAAACAATGTCGACAAAACAGGGTTTACTCCTCTCCATGAGGCCGTCAAAATAGGTAACTCTCTCTCTATCTCCTATGTATTGCACCCTCGCCATTACTTTCATGAACATGTCTTCAAGTGATGAATGTTATGGAAATTTTGATATGCTGCCGGGTCTCCATTTGGTGGATGAAGAAAGACAAAAGGGATTGCAATTGTCGGAGATATATTTCTGCACTTGTGCTAATACTAATAGTGTAGAAAATATGAATAATATATTTTCTCTGGCATCCAACAAGGTCACAAATTGTTCATATGTGCGTGATGCACAACATGCGGGTACCGATATATGGCTTTGTAGAATTGATTCGTGTCACAACTCAATTGATACGAGTGGAAAGAACAGAAGTGGAACATAGAAGAGTTGCTAATAAAAAGAATTTCATGCTGTTAATTATATTTATATTTATATTCGAAACGTCTGATTCAGGGCACTGTGAAGTAGTAGAACTCTTGCTCTCTAGAGGCGCTTATGTCGATCCATTTTCTACTGATCGTGGAACACCGTTGCATGTTGCTGCTAGACACAAGCAGGACGGCGCCATGAAGATTTTGTTGGATCACCATGCAGATGTAAGCTCCATTATACGTTTCTTTATAGTGTTCTAACACTTGTATCCGATAATATTTGGCCATCTGCTTTCTCCATTTTTACTTTTAGTTGAATCTTGAGAGTAAGATTAATTAGTTTGATTGATGTTTTGTCTCTGGAATCTTGAGAAGTACACAGAGTTTTCAACATTTGTAAATTAGATTAGCATTCTCCTTTTACTCAATAATTGATTGTACAATCATGTCCTGTCAAATTTGTAATAAGTGATGCTGAAAAACTAGTTTCACTGTACAAGCTGTTCTGCTGTAAGCAGAGAGTCGTGGGCTCTTTCTATGAATTATATGCTTCTTGTGTATACATAGTTTCACCTTCTAAGGTTTAGAAGGAGTATCATATATCGTATTCAATAGATAGACCTCCACTAAAATATCATTTCCGTTTAAGTTTTGTGTCTCCACCTCTATTATCTGTTAATATGTCAAATTTTCAAAATCAAAGTTTGTATGTCCTAAACCGCTACTACCTCCATTTTTATTTACTTCGGGGTACGTGTCGTGCGAATGCTGGAGTTGGGGGATACATTGAGTAGTAGAGGTTGAACCTGTATGATGGGACGCACAGGAATTTGGTTGCAAACAGGAGCACCCTAGTTGATCGAACTTCTCTAGCCTTTAAAGAAAGCGCACATTACCCGGATTCTAAACTTGTTCTGGTGTACGGTGTACCAAGCACAACTATCAAAGTCACCATGTATTTCTTCGTGGTCCTGTCTTTTCAGATGTAACGTTCCAAAATATGGAATTTTGGCAAGTCAAGCAGGGCATAAATCTTAGTTCTTATCTTTCTATAAAAAAAAACTAAAAAAGTTGTTGGTTGTCATATGGATTGAAAGACTAATAGTGAAGAACTGACTAGTGATGGCTGAATGCTACTACTAATATAGTCATGTTGAATTGTTGACTATGTGAATTTTCCTCATATCTTTTTTGCAATGCTGCACCAACAGCCCTCTTTTTCTTTCATTCACTATGGTGGGGTTTTTGCAATGCTCCACTACCATACTCTTTTTCTTTCATTCACTATGGTTCATTTTCCTCATCTCTTTTTTTGCAACGAATGCAATGTGTATTATTTGTTATTTATGTATCTGATAATTTCCATTAATCTGGTGAGCTGATTACTTGCATCTCTTCTTAGTGTAACAATATTCTCGACACTTTCAATACACCTCTGATGCTTGCTATCTATAGTCGCTCAGTGAAATGTGTGAACCTACTGCTAGAGGTACCACTCCATCTTGTGCTTTAAGCTGAAAATGTATTCCAGTTTAGCGAAAATGTGGACAGATAAATTGTGACACATAATACTCAGAGGAACCATCTACAATTCTGTTGTATGCTAGGCTGGTGCGGATGTGAAGGGTATCCATACTACGACCCCCTTGCTAACTGCTGCGACAACTGGCCTAACTGACGTCCTCAAGCCCCTATTGGATGCTGGTGCAGATCCCAATGTCCCAAATGAAGTAAGCTTTGTGTTCTACCAGTGCATATTTTAATCGCACCATGGTTGGTTCTCTACACATGTGGCCATGTGGGCGTAACATTAAATAACTAAGCATTTACCGTACTTCAAATTTGGTAATGTGAGTCCCATTGTCAGTCATATCTAGCTAGTAGTTAACTCATGTTTGGTGCACTAATATATACTCAGTTACTCAGTGATGGAAACTTATAATAACAGTTCCACGCCTTCTGATATTGCCAGGTGTAACCTAAGGCCAGCAATCTGACCACGGGTATGTCGGCCCATGGGCAACCAACCTGAATGGGTAACCTAAGGCAGACAATCCGACACTGTGACCTACTAACCTTTTCATTTTCTTGAAGAGCTATCTTTTGAAACAACATGTCAAAATTCTTAACATCACTACAGTTTTCAAAGAAATAATTTTGGTTGATTTATCCTGCCAATTTAAATGCCTTTTTTCCCTTGTAATTTAAATTTGTGTTATGTGGAGACTTGTTAGTTTGCAATCTGCCAAATAGTATAATACCTAGGCACAACAAGAAGTTCGTGTAGGATAGAGATGAAACCCAACAAAAACCACACAAATCAAAAGACATAAAAAGGTTATATAGCACTAGTAATTAAATAACTACTAAAATTGATAGTGATAAAAGTATTTAGGAACTTGATGCCTTTTTTTTAATAACAGATGAGTTAATCTCCTGGCTTCTGCATCTAGGATGCACACAGCCAATAGTTTATGACAAAAGGGACTTGCTGGATTATTTTGAGACATGTGCACTGCCTTATGGATAAGGACAAAATCATCTTATAACCTAATTTTTGGCATGAATGGAGTACTATTGGTCAAATTCTTGTCTATACACATTGCATATTGCCGGATTTCTGTTGTTTTATTTCTCCTACAAATACATTGGTGAGATTCAACTTCGTCTTTTTCTTAACAGTATGGTCAATTGCCAATAATCCCCGCGGCATTCTCTGGTACACGCAAAGATGTTGAGATCCTGTTTGAAGTTACTTCTCGTATTCCAGCTATACATGATTGGAGCGTTGATGGAATAATTAGTCATATGAAGACACAGCAAAAGTTGGAGGTATGAACAGGAATATCATTGGCATGTTACAACATGTTTACCTATGTGCTGTAGTCCTAAGTAAATTTTTGAATGAAACTGTTTAGGCAAGAAACGTAATATTTGTCTTTCATATTGTAAAGACTGGTTATCTTGCTTCTTTCGTGAAATTCTTGTTTTGACACTTTTGAACTATAAATCTTCTAGATGTCATTCCCTGTTTTTGGCGTTTCATTCCAAAATAAGAAAGCAAAGATGGTGCGTGTCGAGTATGACAAATGTAATCGTGCAACTGAGCACGGGTTTTTGGGGTTAATGTGGTAACTGAATTTCTGCTTCTTTATGACCATGCATTCGTGGTAAATAAATGAAATTATAACATGTTTTAAATATTGAAAAATATTTCTATCCCTGTTTTAGTTCTTTGCAAATAAATGCTCGCAATCTCGAGGTCGTTTAAATTCTGTTTTAATTTTCAGGATCACCCGTTGTCCAAAATGTCAGTAGCTAAGTTGAAACAAGAAGGAAACAAAGCTTTGCATAAAGAGGATTACGATTCGGCAATAGAATTCTATAACATGGTATGCTATTGCGCTGTTCGTGCCCCTGAACTTAATTTTAGTACTCTTTTTAATGTTGTAATTCTCGATAAAAGGAGAGGGGGAGTGGAAGTGTGAACGGCTAATGGTATTATGTAGCCTAAGGGACAAATATGTATCACAAGGCACATGGACTCTCAAAACCATGGCCGAGAGTGTATAGGCACTTGTACTCTTTACAGTATTCACGCTTGTGAGTTATGGCTTTATGGTGCCCCTTTTAATGCCAGCACAGATAAGCCTGCGGGCCTGCACAATTGAGTTGCTTTTGAGTGTGTCATCGCTGGAGTGATTGCCCGCCTTGTAATACTTTCATATTGAGATCCCCGAGCAGTGTCACCTTCACAGTGGCCCTGATAGCACCACGGTGGAATCAATGAGCATTTGGGTCCTACTTGCACAAGTCTACACTGGTCACGTCTCTGTGCTAATATGACTATCACGAATTCACCATGTCGGGAAACCTTCTTAGCATATTTCCCAATTAAGACGCACCTTCATTGAGACCATGATGGATCATTAGCACCGCTTTCATTACAGTGGTTTTAGTTTGGAAATTGGGTGCTCTTGGGCTTTGTTTGTTAATCTAGGTTAGGTACAAATATTAGAACATATAAATGGAAAAGAGCTCTCAGTGGAAAATGGTAAACCATGTGGTAGATCGTTTAGAATGAGGAAATTACAAGTTCTATACTGTTAGTTCTTCATTACTACATTAGGATTTGAATTTGTACTCCCTGTTATAAGGGGAAGTCCAAGTTCGTCGTGGAATGGCGGCAATTATGGGAAACGGGATCAGTGCGTGCATAGAAGATTCATATCTTAATTTTTTCATTTTCTTCTTTATGTCTCTGTTGTGCAAAACCTTAATATATTTCTAGTATGCCACATCGCCACTTATATGTTTTGGGTGTATCTCCAAATCTTTGCTTGTAAGTGTAGATGGTAGACCCAGGCAAGATATGTGTGTATCTTTATACATACCATGCATTGATCAAGAAGAGGCACAGTTGGGAACAGAGAAATTCCTCTCACTTACTGACATATGCATCAACAGCCTTTTTTTAAAGCTTTAACAGTTGCATCAACAGCCTTGATTAATTAGCTTCTTGTGGGAGCAGTTTTGACTTAGAACTGTTTCCACTTATCAAAGAGACACCTCCACATGTGATTTATCTCACCATTCGTGATAAAAGCTGCTATCTTTCTTTGCTCGGTACTACGTATTTGTCATTCATTTAGTTACCGAGTCTTTGTCCTAGAAATCTGAGAATTGTATGCAGATTTATCAGAAAATGTTTAATTGTTCATTTGCTTTGTTGGTTGTAGGCTATGGTTCTTGATCCTGAAAATATTAATCCAACCATGATTGGCAATAGGGGTTTTTGCCGGCTTCTAGTGGGAAATGGAGAGGGTGCTTTACATGATGCCCATCTTTGCAGGACAATGCGACCTGACTGTGCAAATTCATACTGGCTGCAGGGCTACTCGTATGTGCAACTAAAGGTGATACAGAATCACATTTGACACTTGTTTAAATCTTGCGGCTAAACTTTTTTTGACGATCCACTCAACTCTATATCTTCGTTCTTAGGAGTATGAAAAGGCATGTGATGCATTTCTTGATGGTCTCAAATTGAAGCCAGGATTTGTTGTGATCGAGAAGGCGTTAAGGTAGCCCACTTGATCAACTTTAGTTGCATTTTTTTAAAAGTCCAGTCTGTTGTGCTATATAGAGCTCCAAAATCCAAATAGTATGGTAATGGTTAGACAGTAATATAGTGGTTGAAACTGTACAAAAGCAATCTAATAAATGGACCTGTATTGTTACCAAAAAGATGAGTACAATATTTGTGTTTCTTCAGTACACATTGAATACGAACATATCTTTCCATGGAATTTCGTTTTCTACATCAATAATATGGCTGATGTTGTGTTTCATTTGCCTGTTTGACTTTGGCCCATTTCCACAAGTTACTGCTAGAAGGGCATTCAGATGCTTTGCTGATCGTATCATCTGGAATGTGCAGGGAAGCTCTGAGGTTACTGAAAGAATCCCACGCCGACAAGAAGAACGGCTTAGAAGGACAGTATCGTGAAGCACAGATTTTCATGTGAAGAGAAGAGAGCAACTTGACTAACAAGCCTGACGTCTCGACTCTTTTGACAAATCGCGCTGAAGAACTTGGTGCTTGCTGTGTACATAGACGAGGCTCAAACCATCGGTGCCCTGTTGAACTGTAGGGTACTTTTTTGCGTCTGCGGCTGCAACCCTGAAGGCCTGAACATTTGGTCCTGCATACTGACTGTGTACTGCGTAGGGCTAGAGAGTTGCTAATATCTTCAGCCCTGTGATTGATGTCGCGCTCTGAGTGAGGTGACATGGTGATTATTCAGCTGGGTATCAGTAGATTTGAACACGATCGTATCTGTCACACTCTGGTGATGCATGCATATTTTGTTTCTTCCAAAAGGATGCGTGCAGTTCCTTTTTCGGCGCCATGGTCTCTGTAGTTAGATGTTTGTTAGTATAGATGTTCTTTGCAAACAGGACCCATGAGACTGATAATAAATAAAACTAATAACAACTAGGATAGCTATAGTACCTAGTCTTCATTGGAGTGGATGACGGTCACCGACGCAACCAACATGGTGGGAGCTGGTGGCGGAGGCGATGCCAGGATGTTTCGATTGTCGCTGCTGCCATGCCAACTGCTTCAATGGCAGGCCTCGTCTGGACAGATGTACATCTCGCCGGAGTACTGCGCATCGTCAGGGTTGGTGGAGTTAAGGGAGGGGTCATCGCTCGACAGAAACCAATGGCAGGCGGCTCACAATCATCGAGGTGGGGAATAAGCTTTGTCATACTAAGCCTCCACGTGCTGGTCCCAAATAGGCGCTGACATGGCTTTCTCGGTATGGGCCCGTTCCGCCGGCGGCATGCCGCCTGCATCCTGCAGATGAGGGCGAACGCTCCTCGCCGCTGAGTGGCGGCGCCACCAGAACTCCAAAAGTTCGTCCCAAACCGTCCGGGAGGCAGCAATCGGCCGACACAACCAATTTCCGCGCTCGTGCTCGTGGCCTCACTTAGCATCAACAAACGGCGTGCGTAAGGCGCCTCGGTAGGCGGGAGCGGTGGAGATGGAGGACGAGGCGCGGGGTGAGCTCGCCTCGTAGTTGTTCCTCCCGCATTTTGGCCAAGGCGTGCATCGGTGGTTAGGTATGTCATGCGATCTACTCGGTGGAGAGGGGCTGGTGATGAAATGTGGGAGAGGGGGGCTGGTGCCCTCGTCGGACAGCAGGACACTGACGGCTTGGAGCGGGGAATCAGCGACATCCTCACCGCTAGGCTTATCCGTGAGGATGTTTATTAGGCTTCATTAACATCTACTTCCGCTACACGTTGTTGGTACGAATCTAGATCATTTGTCACTTGTATCTTTATAGATAAATCTTGTTTGTTACGTGTAAGGCGATTTTTTCCATTGCGTACCCCAACACCGTTGCGGTGTTGCATCCTCCAGTTGGGAGATGAATGACATGGAGGTGTTGCATCCTCAAGGAGACGAATGGCGCTGTGCGTGGGTTGCATCCTTCCGAAGGCAGATGAATGGCACAACCGCGGGTTGCATCCTCCTCCAGTAGGGAAAAGAGGAAGGAAGGCTGACAACACGTCGAGCTTGTTGGGAAGGTGTGGTTGGTCTTGGAGGCAGGGGTTACGTTTTGGCGCGAAGGCTAACCGGATCCTTGTTTGGGTCTGTGCGGGTGAGACTACTGGTGAAAGCCGTACTCCGGCCTTGGCCGGCTTCGTCGATGGCGGCACCTACATGCGTCATTTCCTCTTTTGAGGCATCGATGTAGCCATTCCCACCCGCCTTCCCCGACATGATCCGGCGAAACACTAGGTCTAGTCTTCTGGATCGGACGATGGCGACGCTACTCGGCGTCACGTTCTCTCTTGGGACATCGTCAGAGGGATTTGTGGCCCGCATGGATGTTTTGGCTTGCCGTTTTCGTGTGTTTGTGGTTATGTGTTATAAGCCGAAAGGCTGTACTGTTTCCGGGTCCAGTTTCACTCATAAACCGAACCAACCTTCTATCTTGTCAATGAATTTAGCAGTGATGTGCTAATTAAAAAAATCACTTGAAGACATCCAACATATTTGCTTCAAGCAACCTGTGAAACAGAAGGTTTTGCAGAAATTCTATATGGCTCCCGAGCTCATTTGCTTCTGGTTGAATAAAAAATTCAAAAAAATAAAACATTTCAAAACAGCATGAATCCATCAAGCATAGATCAAACCCATGAATTAAGAACTGAGCCTACCTCACACGGTAACGACGTAGATTTGTGTTCTTATGATTTTAAAAACAAAATCGTTCTAGGGGATTCCCCTACCGCACTTTCTTTCAAAAATAAAATCCCAAGAATTATGAGCACAACTCCCATGGGAAAACTTAGGATGCTGTAAGAGCTAAAAAAAATTATTGATGCTATGCCAAAATTAAGCAAACTGTTCACAATGATAATTTTTTCCGTACGCCTCCCAAAGGGGAGCCGGGTTCCATTATCATAGACAACAGAACATGAATCACACTGATAACATGTACTTATCACTGAACAATGCCTACTGAAACTGAGATACAGGAGTGCAGCCGTGCAGGCTAACCAAGTGTCTGATCTGGTCGCAGCGAGGTCGTCGGGGTGAGGACCAGCAGCTTCCACTGTCAGCACAGACAGCCGTCCACCACTTCCACTCCACTCCCCACTCTCTCTTTCCACTCCGGCGAAACCCTCCCGCTTCTCCGCTCCAGACGACAGACCCGACCAAGTCTCTCCCACTCCGCCGCCATGACGCGCCCTCGTCACGAGTTCGCCTATGGTAAGCGCCTCTCCCTCCGCCGCCCCAAACCCTAGCCGTACCTCACTCGGTCGGTTCCTCCTCTCCCTGCAGCTGACGGGACGCTGCAGCTGCGACTCCTCAGCGTGGCAACCATGGGTGACATCGCCCTCCTCGGCGTACACTCTGCCCCTCCCCCCACCTCTCCTCCTTCTGGCCGTGGTGTGCTCCGGCCCTGAATTTTTTATACTCCCTCCCTTCATAAAAGGATGTCTCAACTCTATCTAAATTTGGGTGTATCTATACACTAAATATGTCTACATACATACAAATCTAGAAATGATTGAGACATCCTTTTGTGAACGGAGTGATATATGATTTTGGGGGCCAATCGATACGTATGTACGTGCAGGGATGGCGAAGAAGCTCGACGGTGGTCGCGGCCGGCTCGCGGAAGCGGTGGAAGTCGTTAAAGATAAAGGCGTTGGGGCGCTGCACCTCGCCGCTGCGTGCAAGAAGCTGGAAATGTGCGAGTTCCTTGTCGAGGACATCCGGGTGGATGTGGATGCCGCTGACATATGCGGTGTGTCTGCTCTCTCATTTTGTTTAACACGCTACTGTTGTGTACTCCCTCCGTTCCAAATTAATTGACTTCCATTTGTCCACATGTGGATGTATCTATACGCGTAACATGTCTAGATACATCCATGTGTGGACAAATGGAAGTCAATTAATTTGGAACGGAGGGAGTACTATGTAAATTCTGAATCTTTATTTGCTTGTTCTGATGTAATGCATAAGCTTCCTTTTTTTTCGTGCTCTTGACAGGCAGAACACCATCTCTTTTTTTTTCGTGCTCTTGTTCTGAATCTTTATTTGCTTGTTCTGAATCTTTATTTGCTTGTTCTTGACGAGCCGAAGCAGCAGCCGCCGCCGCCGCCACCATCTCCTATGTAGTGCGAGAAATGAAGAGAGCAGCTGGGTGCTTTTGCCCTAGGTTAAAAAAATTGGTGGGTTAATTAGATATATGCCACTGCAATTCATGCGAATTCGAGAAACGCCACTGCAATTTTCATCTTTTGAAAAATGCCACTGCAATTTTCAAGATTCTTCTAAAAATGCCACTTTCAGCCTTCGAAAAATGCCACCGTAGTGGCATTTTTCAAAGGATGAAAATTGCAGTGGCATTTCTCGAATTCGCATGAATTGCAGTGGCATATATCTAATTAACTAAAAAATTGGGTGCGTTTGGGCCACGGGAAACAAATTGGGGCCATTTTATTTGGCCCTCTTTAGTGCTAAATGGAGCAAGATATAGCGCTAAACTGAACTTAGCGACGCTATTAGCGTTTTTTCTGATTAGCGTTAAAAGAGCATAACTCTAGCGGGATACCCCTGGAACAGCTATAGCGCCACTATAGCGCCGCTATAGCCCGCTATTTAAAATGAGAGTCTGAGGTGATGATTCAGCTACGATCCTGAAGCTCCAACGAGGGCTAATCTTTTTTTTTTTGCCGGTATGAACAGATTTTTTTGTGTGGATAGTTAATATATATCTTCAACCGTGTGATTGATGTCACACTCTGAGCCTCTGAGGTGACGATTCAGCTGGGTTATATCAGCAGTTTTGAACATGATCATATATTTTATTTCTTCAAAAAAGGAACTGCCCGCCTTTGTTTTTTTACAAAACTAGTTAGTGGGCACGTGCAATGCACGTCTCAGTCAATTTATGCGAAATTATTTCAATGCACGTGAGTATAAAGTAGAGTATATATTGTTGCAAAAATATTACAATTCAAGCAAAATTGAGCATGAGCCAAAAACGATAGTCACATGCAAATTCTAAAGATATCCCATTTAAAATAACATGACACCCTTCCGACATAGTAAATACATGAAAAACCCTTCAAACTTTTGTATTCCATCTGGGTATTTGTTTCATTCAAATTCCTCCAGTGAACTAAATTGTATTCAAATATAAATGGCCTTTGAAAGACCATACCAGGGTCTACACGTGCATTTCAGTGACATATTTTGTTTTTTTTCACAGATCACAGAAAGTGTCATTTCCTTCTAAAATTTTGCATGAATTTTGAAAACTTGCACATATTTGTATCCAAATTTTTTCAGATTCTTACGAAATGTTTTCTTATTTTTAGTTTTAAAAATTATAACATAATCATATGCACCTGGAGCCAAAGTGGATTTCTGAAATAAAGCACGCATCCATACCTGAAACAAACAGCGGGAAGGCGCCACGCAAAATGGTGCCAGACCAGAATAGATAAGGGGCACGACCGCACGAGCAATGGTAGCAGTAGTATTCTACTGCCCCATGAACAAAGTGGGAGAAAAAAACTTGAAGCGGCAGAGAAAAAAAACCTCCAACGCAATGATATGAGGCCACCGTCTCATCGGGGCCCACCCGATCTCTCTTCTGCCTCATCTATGCCTTATCCTGTACAGTTCAATAGTTCATCTTCCTCAACACAACGTGTCCCAATCTTCTCTTTCTTCCTCCAAAATCGTCTCCAAATCGACAGTAAATCTAGCAAGTCTTCAAATTTGAAGCCCAAATGGACCACTCAATCCCTTTCCTCATCTGTTTTTGCCTCTTCCGGTGACCACATCACCCGCCGCCGCCCGAGCGCCACGCGGCCATGCCTCTGTCGACCGGCTGCGCCCAGCCAGCATCGCCATGGCCACACTCGAGACCATGGAGGCCGGTAGCATTTGTGTGCTGCAGGTTCCGATCTCTCTCCCTCTTACACTTTTCCTCTCTCTTCACCTTTTCCCCTCACTCCTAAGCACTTCTCAAAAGTGAAATCAGCAAGCAAACCTTGAGGCAGTGGAAGGGGCGGGTATGACGTCAGGGTGGAGGATACGGTGCAGAGGTCCCGAAGATTCAGAGGAGTTGGCGGCAGGTGCCACGGCTATGGGCTTGGACGGCGGCGAGGATGGCTCACCGAGCTGGCGGGGCGTCGGTGTTGTGATATGGTCGTCGAGCGCCGGGCCGGCGGCGATGGCGCGCGGTGGTCTCTGTTGTGGGGCAGCGTCGGGATGGCAGGGGCGCTCGGCCCGGCGGCGTCTGCTTGATTGCCGGGGCACTCGGCGCGGCGTCCTGATGGCAGGATTGATAGACTCGGCGGCGTGGTGGAGTTTTTTTTTTTAGGGGTGGCAAACCCCGTAGTTATCATGAAACGAAAATATGTGTTGAGTTGTCAAACATTGGAACAATCTGGACCGTTAACCAAATACTGAAGGGTTCAGATTTAATGTATCAACACAAGTTTGCTCTTTTAATAGTAGTATATATTCTGACATTAAAGTCTCTGTGATGAAGTAGGCCAAGTGGTACTAAACTTTGAACTTTTAGTTACCGAGATGGTTTCTCTAAGACACTTCCATACAAACACGGAAACACCCCCCATAAACTCCTAGTTTTCTTTCTACATCATCATTAGTGCGAACACACTATCAATCAATGCGCGTTGTGTGGAGTTGTTATAGTCTCAACTTACAAAATGAAATTTAATTGCCTTGCTTATCACTTTACATTCAACCATGATCGAATCTTCTTTTTTTTGGCAGAGTTGTTTTTCTATTGTAATTAGTTACGAATTTCAACCCTGAAATTTAAAGAGCCAAAAAGGATATCTCCAAAGTATTTGTTCACCATTAATTTTGTGAAATGACAATAGTAAAGTTTTCTCATGCAAACTTTTTTTTACAATAACTAGCTGAGTGCCCGTGCTTTGCTACGGCTCATGAATCTCTTTGTCATCGTCATGTTGTACATATATGTAAATATAAAGTACGCGTAAAGATTCACATACATAAACATATACTTGAAAAACATTAAATTTTAGTTGCTTTTGTTCTATTTTTGTTTTCCTTTGGCTTCTCCTCCTTACTCTCTACAGTCCCGTGTAATTATCTTTTTGGTCATCTTGGGCCATTATATATTCAGAAAATGAAACTGTAGGGGTTTTCCCAATGGTTTCACGGCTATTTAAAAATATATCATGTCACATAATTTTATGCCATATGCATAGAAATTAAGAACCCTATAAATTATATCGTATTACATAAGATATTCTCAGTTGAAACACTTAAGATATTCTTGTGCGGCAACATGAATGTTGTTTGCGCGCTTCATTTGCATGGTAATTGGGCACTACTCAGAATGCAAAATGGACGAACCAATTCTTAAACAACCCATGAGTTCTCCCGGTTCTTCCAGTCCAAGGCGGCGCTTACCAGCTTCTTGACGAAGATGGCCCTGAAGGAGGAGGAGCACAAGCTGTTCAAGACCTTCAACAAGAAGTCTTGCAAATGAAAGAGAACTTAATGGAGGATTGTGAATATCCATATAATACAAAGTGAAATATGCATCAGAAGATCTAGTATTTCAAAACGAAATTAAGACTTGAAAGCTAACAAGCATATGTACTTCTACAAAGTCGCTTAAACATGGATTCCAATCCTCAACCCTATAATCTGAAGATAAATTCCAAAAATAGTAATATTAGATTGAAAAAACGATAATAAACAAAAGGCAGTAGTAATATGAAATTGAAGGCAAAAGTAAACCTATAGGATACCAGCATTACGTATATTTTTTCTGCAAAATGTCTAAATAGGACATTGTATGAAATTAGTGCCTGAATAATGGAGAAGAAATTCTCTCTTCGGCATGATTCCACAACCAGAAATTAGCACATCAAATGAGTTCACAATCAAAAATTAGTGCCGAATTAATTCAATGTGTTACAGTAGACTTGTGGCGCGGCACGTTGAAGATTTCATGGAAGAGGCACGTTTTTGGGTTTGCGTAATTCTCTCTGGCCATCTGTGACAACATTCATGTCATCATTCATTCAGAGTATTATTCAGATCTAAACTAACAAGAGGTATTAAGCACGGCCGAATTTTATAGTGGTCTGTGTCAGCTAAAAAAGACCTCCCAGCCGCATCCTTCTATCCTAGAAGAAGCCAAATCTTGATCCGTCCTGCAGCCTTTCCTGGTTCAATCACCCACGTCGGGAGCTTGCTGTATAGACCGAAAACCACACCTGCAGCCAATTATTACAGCTTAAAAGGCTAAGTGTTGAAATCTCACAGATTAACTGCTATATCAGAGACAGAACTACATATGTTTTGGGAGTTGTTGAAACTTACTCTTGTTGCTCTTTGACAGTGCATCTCCAATGTGCTTGCTTTTCAGCTTCAACATCACCTGTTAATTGCATGCCATTTACTTTTAGTAGTGGGAAAATTGACATTTTTTAGATTGTGCAGTGAAATTTTTTCTACCTGAGACCTCTTGCTGATGTAGATAAATACATTAGTCCGTGTAAATCCCCTGCACCAAAACAATTAAAAAGTTTCTCCACCTTAATTACCCTGATCAGCCTTAATTTTACATACTGCTGGGTTAAGGGTATGATTCACACCCTTGCAAATTAAAGGAAAGAAAAATATTACTCGATGTTCTGAATTTTGCACAGCTATGCAGTCTGTACCTTTTCTTGTTCATTTGAGTAGCTCCCGGTCCCTGCACCAGACATCAGGGCTCCACGAATGACCCTTCTCGTACGGAAGAACCCTCGTGTTGCTTCTCGCAGCCTTATGCTCACTCTCTTCATCGTCGCCGCTCCTCGCATCTCTGATCAGACATACAAGATGATTACAGATTGTTAATTCTTGCATGAAACCTCATATGGGAGTGTAATGCTATGGAAAAAGAGCCGCCTTTCACCGCATCAATCCCTTACGAGTTGGGCCGCTGTAAGCGTCGTGAGATCAACGGGGCTCCTGACGCAGACCGCGGACTGGACGCCGGAGGACACATGCTCGGGAGAGTCGAGCCGCCTCAATGCAGTCCGAACCAGGCAGCTCCGTCGACGGCGACATGGCCGCCGCCAACTTGGAGGTCTACACGCCAGAGCTCGTTTATGCTGCTGCGACGGGGGGCCACAGCAACCGTGACCCCGACCACCGATACCATAGTGTGCATGTTTGACGTGGTGGATGGTTTGGTGTGGTGGGGAAAGACCATTTAGCGAGTTTTGCTGATGATGGGGCAGACAGGAGACGGGATGGTATGGGATGGAAAAACCATCTGTGCGGGCCTTTAATCTGCTGGCGAATCATGGGCCAGACGTTAAATCGGCGTATGTTTAATGCTGATTGCCTAGAATTGAGCGTGTAGTAATTGTCGTTTAATGTTGATTGATGCATTAACGTAGGGAGTTTCCTTTGCTGGATAGTTTGGCGCTTGACGTGGTGGGGAAAAAGTATTAGACACGGGAAAGAAGAAGTAATGGGCATGTAATTAATTGGTAGTATGGGACCATTATCTCTATTTTGCTAGCTCCATTTATTTCTCGCTAAAGCTGTTTTGAAAGAGGAGGGGGGGGGGGGGGGGGGGACCTTCTGTTTGATGCGGGGAGTTGGACGAAGGGGTGGGCAGAAAAAAAACATCTGAGGGGAGTTGGGCGAAGGGGTGGGCAGAATGTGGAACAATGTTTTCTTTTAGATAGGAGAGATTTTACCTTTTTCACCGGAAACAAGTAGTATATTGATCAGGAGCCCATGATCTTGCTCCTCAAAAGTTCAATTTTTTTGTTGGTTTCTTGTTTCAGTGGTTCATTATACGTTCATATATATTTTCCCCTTAAAGAGTTATACATTCATATCTAGTTCACTGAAAGCAATTTTTATGTTTCTCTACCAATTTTGGTAACAACTGTAATTTCAGAAATGTATGATATTTTTTTGGGTTCATGGATCTATTTTTATGTATCATATATTTTAGCTGCTACTCATTCATGTTCATTATATGTTCGAAAGAAATAGAAATTTCACAGTTAACTAATCCATAGACCCCTTTCATGGCAAGTCTACCTGCTACTCCGCTTCCACTCCCCCACTCCCTCTTCACTCCGACGAAAACCTCCGCTTCAAACCTCCAAACCCTACCAACTCGCTCCCACTCCGACGAAAACCTCCCGCTTCATTTTCATTGTAACAACTCCTCTATTAATTAATAGATTGGGGCAAACCTTTTACCCCGTTTAAAAAAAAAGTTAAATAACGGTTCACCTGTGTTCATCAAAACTGAATTTTAGAGCGCCACAAATGATATTTCCAAAGTAACTGTTCACCATTAATTCTGTGAAATGACTATATATTAGTTTTCTCATTGTAAACATTCTTCACAACAATTTTGCCTTTTTTTTCAAACCGGAAACAACTATTACTCTATTGATCAGGAGTCTATGATCTTTCTCCTCAAAAGTTCTAATTTTTTTTGTAGATGTCTTGTTTCTGTGGTTCATTATATGTTAATATCTTTTTTTTCTGATAAAGATGTATACACTTATATCTAGTTCACCGTAAGCAACTTTTAAGTTTCTCTAGCAATTTTGGTCACAGCTGCAATTTTAGACACGGATGATAATTTTTTCTTTTTCATGATCCATTTTATGTACTTCCTCTGTTCGATATATTTTATCATCTATTTTATCTGCTACGGAGTATATATTTCATGTTCATTATATGTTCGATATATAGAGCAAGAAATAGAAATTTCACTGTTATAATATATACTGTAACTAATCTCTCTTCAGTCTGCTCCACTTCCACTCCCCCGCTCTCTCTCTCTCCACTCCGACGAAACGCACCCGCTTCAAACCCCACTCCGCCGCCGACTATCTCCCACTCCGCCGCCATGACGCGACCTAGCCACGAATTCGCCTACGGTAAGCGCCTCTCCTGCCCCTCTCCCTCCGCCGCCCAAACCCTAGCCGTAACTCACTCAGTCGGCTCCTCCTCTCCCTGCAGCTGACGGGACGCCGCAGATACGGCTCCTCGGCGCGGCAACCGTCGGTGACATCGCCCTCCTCGAGCGTACGTTTCTGCCCCTCCCTCCACCTCTCCTCCTTATGGCCGTTGTGTGCACCGGCCCTGATTTTCTTATATATGATTTGGGGGGCCAATTGACACGTACGTACGCGTAGGGATGGCGAAGCAGCGAGACGGTGGTCGCGGCCGGCTCGCGGAGGCGGTGGAAGCCGTTAAAGATCACGGCGTTGGGGCGCTGCACCTCGCCGCCGGGAACAAGAAGCTGGAAGTGTGCGAGTTCCTGGTCGAGGACATTCGGGTGGATGTGGATGCCTTTGACATATGCGGTGTGTCTGCTCTCTCAAATTAACATTCTACCGTGAGATATCTGAATATATGCATTTAAAACTTCATTTGTTTCTTCCGGTGTAAATAAAGCTTCCTTTTTTCGTTTTCTTGACAGGTAGAACACCTCTGGTTTGGGCAATTAATTCTAAAAATGGGCAGGTGGATATTGTCAGGTATCTTCTTGATCATGGTGCCAATCCAAACAACGTCGACAAAACAGGGTTTACTCCTCTCCATGAGGCCGCCAAAATAGGCAATTCTCTCTCTCTCTCTCTCTCTTGGTTAATCCTATGTATTGCACCCTCACCATTACTTTCACGAACATGTCTTCAAGTGATGAATGCCATGGAAATTTTGATATGCTGCTGGGTCTCCATTTGGTGGATGAAGAGAGACAAAAGGGATTGCCATTGTCAGAGATATATTTCTGCACTTGTGCTAATAGTGTACAAAATATGAATAATATATTTTCTTTGGCATCGAACAAGGTCACAAATTGTTCATATGTCTGTGGCCCATTTTGTGCGTGATGCACAAAATGCGGGTACTGATCTATGGTTTTCTAGAATTGATTCGTGTCACAACTCAATTGATACGAGTCGAAAGTACTGAAGTAGAACGTAGAAGAGTTGCTAATAGAAAGAATTTCATGCTGTTAATTATATTTATATTTATATTCGAAACGTCTGATTCAGGGCATTGTGAAGTAGTAGAACTCTTGCTCTCTAGAGGGGCTTATGTCGATCCATTTTCTACTAATCATGGAACACCGTTGCATGTTGCTGCTAAACACAAGCAGGACGGTGCCATGAAGACTTTGTTGGATCACCATGCAGATGTAAGCTCCATTATACGTTTCTTTATATTTTTCTAACACTTGTATTCGATAATCTTTGGCCATCTGCTTTCTCCATTTTTACTTTTAGTTGAATCTTGAGAGTAAGATTAGTTAGTTTGATTGATGTTTTTTTCTCTGGAATCTGGAGAAGTACACAGAGTTTTGAACATTTGGAAATTAGATTAACATTCTCCTTTTACTCATTAATTGATTGTACAATCACGTCCCATCAAATTTGTAAGTGATGCTGAAAAACTAGTTTCACCGTACAAGCTGTTCTGCTGTAAGCAGAGAGTCGTGGGCTCTTTCTATGAATTATATGCTTCTTGTGTACGCATAGTTTCACCTTCTAAGGTTGAGAAGGATTATCGTATATCAAATTCAATAGATAGACCTCCACTAAAATGTCATTTCCATTTAAGTTTTGTGTATCAACCTTTATTATCTGTTAATATGTCAATTTTTCAAGATCAAAGTTTATATGTTCTAAATCGCCACTCCCTCCATTTTTATTTACTTCACCGTACGTGTCGTGCGAATGGTGGGGTTGGGGGATACACTGAGTAGTAGAGGTTGAACCTGTATGTGAAGGGTAGACGCACAGGAATTTGGTTGCAAACAGGAGCACCCTAGTGGATTGAATTTTTCTACACTTTAAAGAAAGCCCAGATATTACCTGGATTATAAACTTGTTCTGGTCTACGGTGTACCCAAGCACAACTGTCAAGGTCGCCATGTATTTCTTCGTGGGCCTGTGTTTTCAGATCTAAGGTTCTAAAATTGGAATGCTGACAAGTCAAGCAGGGCATAAATCTTAGTTCTTATCTTACTAGCTAAAAAAACTAAAAAAGTTGTTGGTTGTCTTATGGATTCAAAGACTAATAGTGAAGAACTGACTAGTGATGCGATGGATGCTCCACTACCAATATTGCCATGTTGAATTGTTGATTATGTGCATTTTCCTCATTTTTTTTTTTTTTGCAATGCTGCACCAACAGCCCTCTTTTTCTTTCATTCACTATGGTTCATTATCACAGTGGCATGGTTCCATCTTTTTGTGAATATATGTATTATTTGTTATTTATGTATCTTATAATTGCCATTAAAATCTGGAAAGCTAATTACTTGCATCTCTTCTTAGTGTAACAAGATTCTAGGCACTTTCAATTCACCTCTCATGATTGCTATCTACAGTCCCTCAGTGAAATGTGTGAACCTACTGCTAGAGGTACCGCTCCATCTTATGCTTTAAGCTGAAAATATATCCCAGTTTAGCGAAGATCTGGACAGATAAATTGTGACACATATTACTCAGACGAACCATCAACAATTCTGTTGTATGCTAGGCTGGTACGGATGTGAAGGGTGTCCATACTACGACTCCCTTGCTAACTGCTGCGACAACTGGCCTAACTGACGTCCTCAAGCCCCTATTGGATGCTGGTGCAGATCCCAATGTTCCAAATGAAGTAAGCTTTGTGTTCTACCGGTGCATATTTTAATCACACCATGGTTGGTTCTCTACACATGTGGGCGTAACATTAAATAACTATACTTCAAATTTGGTAATGCGAGTCCCGTAGTCAGTCATATCTAAATGAAAGCCTACCAGGACTTGACCTTGGTGGCAATGATATAGTCAGTCATATCTAGCTAGTAGTTAACTCATGTTAGGCGCACTAATATAAACTCAGTCAGGGGCGGAGGCAGCACCCGGCGACCCCGGGCGGCTGCCCGGGCTAGTCCAGCGACTCTCCATTAAGGATTAGTGTAATCAGAGTGCTTATCGCTGATGTTTGCTGGGGCAAACGCCGGCTGCCATCGCTATGCGCTCTGCCCAGGCTCTATAAGTGCTCTGGCTCCGCCACTGAACTCAGTGATGGAAACTTATAATACTACAATTCCACGCCTTCTGATATTTTTTTCAGGTGTAACATAAGGCCAGCAATCCGACCCATGGGTACGTCCGCCATGGGCACCCGACCCGAATGGGTAACGTACTAGCCATTTTCTTGAAGATCTATCTTTTGAAACAACACGTCAAAATTCTTAACATCACTACAATTCAAAGAAATAAGTTTTGGTTGATTTATCCTGCCAATTTGAATGTCTTTTCTTCCCTTGTAATTTAAATTTGTGATATGTGAAGATGAAACCCAACAAAAACCACACAAACCAAAAGACCTTAAAAGGTTATATAGCACTAGTAATTAAAAATACTAGTAAAATTGATAGTGATTAAAAGTTATTTAGGAACTTGCTGCCTTTTTTTAATAATAGACGAGTTAATCTCCTGGCCTCTACATCTAGGATGCACACAGCCAATAGTTTATGACAAAAGGGACTTGCTGGATTATTCTGAGAGATGGTGCACTGCTTTATGGATAAGGACAAAGTCATCTTATGACCTAATTTTTGGCATGAATGGAGTACTATTGGTCAAATTCTTGTCTATACACATTGCATATTCCCGGATTTCTGTTAATTTATTTCTCCGACAAATACATTGGTGAGATTCAACTTGGTCTTTTTCTTAACAGTATGGTCAATTGCCAATAATCCTGGCGGCATACTTTGGTACACGCAAAGATGTCGAGATCCTGTTTGAAGTTACTTCTCGTATTCCAGCTGTACCTGATTGGAGTGTTGATGGAATAATTAGGCATATGAAGTCAGAGCAAAAGTTGGAGGTATGAACAGGAACATCATTGGCATATTACAACATATTTACATATGTGCTGTAGTCCTAAGTAAATTTTTGAATGAAACTTGTTTAGGCAAGAAACTTAATATTTATCTTTCATATTGTAAAGACGGTTGATATTCTTTTTTCGTGAAATTCTTGTTTTGACACATTTGAACTATAAATCTTCTAGATGGCATTCCCTGTTTTTGGTGTTTCATTCAAAAGTGTGATGCACCATAAAAATTTCATGAAGGAAAAAATAAGAAAGCAAAGATGGATAAAATGAGATTCGGTGGTGCGTGTCAGAGTATGACAAACGTAATGGTGCAACTGAGCATGGGGTTTTGGGGTTAATGTGGTAACTGAATTTCTGCTTGTTTATGGACATGCATTCGTACTAAATAAATGAAATTATAACATGTTTTAAATATTGAAAAAAAATTCTATCCCTGTTTAAGTTCTTTGCACATAAATGTTCGCAATCTCAAGGTCGTTTAAATTCTATTTTTTCAGGATCACCCTTTGTCCAAAATGTCAGTAGCTAAGTTGAAAGAAGAAGGAGACAAAGCTTTGCATAAAGAGGATTACGATTCGGCAATAGAATTCTATAACATGGTATGCTATTTCACTGTTCATGCCCCTGAACTTAATTTCCGTACTCTTTTTAATGTTGTAATTCTCGATAAAAGGAGAGGAGGAGTGGAAGTCTGAACGGCTAATAGTATTACGTAGCCTAAGGGACAAATATGTATCACAAGGCTCATGGACACCAAAACCATGGCCGAGACTGTATAGGCAGTTGTACTCTTTACAGTATTCACGCTTGTGAGTTATCGCTTCATGGTGCCCTTGTTAATGCCAGCACAGATAGGCCTGCGGGCCTGCACAATTGAGTTCCTTTTGCTGTGTCATCGCTGGAGTGATTGCCCGCATTGTCAGACTTTCATATGACAGCACCGAGCAGTGTCATCTTCACAGTGGGCTAGTGGCCCTGATAGCACCACGATGTACTCAATGAGCATTTGGGTCCTCCTGGCACAAGTCTACACTGGTCACGTCTCTGTGCTAATATGACTATCACCAATTCACCATGTCCAGAAACCATCTGAGCATATTTCCCAATTACGACGCGCCTTCATTGAGACCATGATGTATCATTATCACCGCTTTCATTACAGTAGTTTTAGTTTGGAAATTGGGTTCTCTTGGGCTTTGTTTGTTAATCTAGGTTAGGTACAAATATTAGAACATAAATGGAAAATATTATACCATGTGGTAGATCGTTTAGAATGAGGAAATAACAAAACGTTCTATCCTGTTAGTTCTTCATTACTACATTAGGATTTGAATTTGTACTCCCTATTATAAGAGGAAGTCCAAGTTCGTCGTGGAATGGCGACAATTATGGGAAAACAGGATCAGTGCATGCATAGAAAATTCAAATCTTAATTTTTTCATTTTCTTCTTTATGCCTCTGCTGTGCAAAATCTTAATATATTTTTAGCATGCCACATCGCCACTTATATGTTTTAGGTGTATCTCCAAATCTTTGCTCGTAAGTGTAGATGGTAGACCCAAGCAGGATATGTGTGTATCTATATATACCATGCGTTGATCAAGAAGAGGCACAGTTGGGAAAGAGAAATTCCTCTACTGACATATGCATCAATAGCCCTTTTTTTAAAGCTTTAACAGTTGCATCAACAGCCTTGATTAATTAGCTGCTTGTGGGAGCAGTTTTGACTTAAAACTGTTTCCACTTTTCAAAGAGACACCTCCATATGTGATTTATCTCGCCATTCATGAGAAAAGCTGATATCTTTCTTTGTTCGGTACTACGTATTTGTCATTCATTTACTTACCGAGTCTTTGCCTAGAAATCTGAGAATTATATGCAGATTTGTCAGAAAATGTGTAATTGTTCGTTTGCTTTGTTGGTTGTAGGCTGTGGTTGTTGATCCTAAAAATATTGATCCAACCTTGATTGGCAATCGGGGTTTTTGCCGGCTTCTAGTGGGAAATGGAGAGGGTGCTTTAAATGATGCCCATCTTTGCAGGACAATGCGACCTGACTGTGCAAATTCATACTGGCTGCAGGGCTACTCGCATGTGCAACTAAAGGTGATACAGAATCACATTTGGCACTTGTTTAAATCTTGCGGCAAAATCTTTTTGGCGATCCACTCAACTCTATATCTTTGTTCTCAGGAGTATGAAAAGGCATGTGATGCATTTCTTGATGGTCTCAAATTGAAGCCAGGATTTGTTGGGATCGAGAAGGCGTTAAGGTAGCCCACTTGATCAACTTTAGTTGCATTTGTTAGCAGTAATCTTGTCATCTTATCATAGTTGTGGTATCTAAGAGAATATATATAGTTGGCTGTTAGATGGAGCTAGGTTAGTCATGAAGTATCTAGGGTATGTAGGAGTGTGTGTGATATATGCATATGTGTTAGTGTGTGTGAAGCACAACCTTATTGAAAAGAGCTAAGTGATTTAGCTCCTGCAGCATTCTTTATTTAAAGTCCAGTCTGTTGTGCTATATAGTGCTCCAAATCCAAATAGTATGGTAATGCTTAGACAGTAATGTAATGCGTTGAAACTGTACAAAAGCAATCTAATAAATGGACTTGTATTATTAACAAAAACATGAGTATAATATTTTGTCTTTGTTCAGTACACATATGAATACGATCATATCTTTCCATGGAATTTCGTTTTTAGATCAATAATATGGCTGATGTTGTGTTTCATTTACCTGTTTGGCCCATTTCCACAAGAATTACTGCTAGAAGGGCATTCAGATGCTTTGCTGATCATGTCATCTGGAATGTGCAGGGAAGCTCTGAGATTACTGAAAGAATCCTACGCCGACAAGAAGAATGGCTTAGAAGGACAGTATCGTGAAGCACAGATTTTCATGTGAAGAGAGCAACTTGACTAACAAGCCTGACGTCTTGACTCTTGGGACAAGTCGCGCTGAAGAACGTGGTGCTTGCTGTGTACATAGACGAGGCTCGAACCATGGGCCACCTGTTTGAACTGTAGGGTACTTTTGTGTCTGGGGCTGCAACCCTGAAGGCCTGAACATTTGGTCATGCATACTGACTGCGTACTGCGTAGGGCTAGAGAGTTGCTAATATCTTCAACGGTGTGACTGATGTCGCGCTCTGAGTGAGGTGACATGGTGATGATTCAGCTGGGTATCAGTAGATTTGAACACGATCTTATCTATCACACTCTGGTGGTGCATGCATATTTTGTTCCTTCCAAAAGATGCGTGCACTTCCTTTTTTGGCGGCATGGTCTCTGCAGTTCGATGTTTGTTACTCCCTCCGTTCACTTTTATAAGTCATTCTAACTTTATTCAAAAATACACGTATCTAGACATATTTAGTGTGTAAGTTCACTCATCTTGATCCGTATGTAGTCCTAACTGAAATATGTAGAATGCTTTATATGATGGCAAAATAATGTACTCATGCTGCAGATTGCTCCGAAGAAAAGCAATTGTTCATGAGTTCTTCGTACACCATGAATTTGCATACTAGGAAACAGAGCATCTGGAGTAGCAATATTTTTTCACATTTCCTCAATATCACAAAATGGTACATTCCTGTACCAAATACTTAAATCTCTTTTTTTTGTTGCGAAAAGGTTATCCCCAAATACTTACGTTAAGTAAGCAACTTGCTTGAATCCATCAAGCATAGATCAAATCCAAGGAACTATGAGCACAACTCCCATGGGAAAACTTAGCATTTTTGCAAAAAAACGCCCGCAAAGGACCCCATTGCAATTTTCGGGGAGCTGGGGGGCTTATCCGCAAAAACGCCACGAAACCGCCCCTGTCCTCTTCCTCTTCCGCGCGCCCGTCGCGTCGCCGCCGTCGCCGCCGCGGCGCCCCGCCGCGGCGTCCCTCCCGCGCCGACTGGAGCCCGCCACGGGATCCGCCGTCGCCGCCTCGACGTCCTCGCCGCGTTTCGGCCGCCGGGACGCCGTCGACGAGCTGGAATCGCCACGCCCTGACCCGCCGTCCCCCGCCGCGTCCGGCCGCCGTGACGGCCGCTCCGGCGACCAATAATTGGCGGCGCCGCCGAGGTTGGGTAGCCCGGCTCCGGGCGCACCCGGCACGCCCACGCGCGTGTCCGGAGGCGCGCCGCCGCGGGCGGCGCGGCTAGGGTTCGCCCGCTGTGTCTTTTTTTTTTTTGCAGAATAAACCCACATTTTTTCCAACAAAATGTAGCCCACATTATTCGTACAACTTCGAGAAAAAAAACTAAATAGTGCAGACCAACAATTTTAAATACGCCGATGACAAAAAAAAAAACAAATATGTCGGCGTGGCCTTTTTTATATGCACGATTAAAATTCAAATTTCATATTTCCATATGCCTTCCAAATTTGTGTAATGCGTCGAGCTATTCAAAAACTAGAAGACTTCCAAATTTGAGCGATTTCCGAAATGCGGACAATCTTAAAACGGAAACTCCAGTTTCATTTCACCAATCCCCGAATCAGCGCAATTTTTAGATACGGACATTTCCAGAATTAAATTTAACGGCCGTACAAAATATAGCAAAAACCACTTACCTACAACATATAATCAAATCACACGTTTCAATAATTCGAAATTTCAGACGATTTTCAAATCTCCGCACTTAACAAACGCAAAAAATAACTTCTCAACCCATACGATTTTTAAATTTCAGCAGTTCTACGATTAAATGATTCAAAATTTGCCCACGGGTGCGGCCGAGGCCGCGCTTAATACCTATTTTTTAAACACTTTACTAACTTCCTAACGAAAAAAAAGTAAAAAAAAAAACAAATGGAATACTTTGTAACCGTTTCCAAATTATTTGAAATCTTAAATTTCACAAAAAAAAATAAACAACCACACAAATCTGCACACCATTTTCTTTCCAACTCAGATAAAATCCAGATAAATCATATCAATAATATAATTCAGTATTATTCACCTAATAAAATATTCCATTTAAAAAGAGGCTTCCAAAACATTTAAATACAATTACCCATATTTATATCATGAGCTTCCACATGTAAAAACAAAAAAAAATCACTACAGCTGTTTCACACATATTTCTCAAGTAAATATAATTGAATCAACAAAACAAAAAATTAGAATAAACCATTATTCTAATAATTTAAAACCCTTCATATATATTGTTACACGATATTGACAACTTCATAACTTCGAAATCGCAATTCACAGAATTGGAAAAAAAACTACCATACCTTTTTATATTTATTAACGAGCTTATGGAAAAAAAATTCAAAATTGCTGACTAATCGGACATATTCCAAACAACAGATTCTAATTTAGTATACATATTTCACGCATATTTCTCAACCAAACATAATTGAATCAACAAAACAAAAATTTAAAGTAAACCATCCTTCTAATAATCTAAAACGCTTCATATATTGTTACACGATATTGTCAAATTCATAACTTCGAAAGCGTAATTCACAAAATTGGAAAAGAAAACTAACATACCTTTTTATATTTACAAAACAAAAATTTAAAGTAAACCATTCTTCTAATAATCTAAAACACTTCACATATATTGTTACACGATATTGTCAAATTCATAACTTCGAAAACGTAATTCCCAAAATTGGAAAAAAACTAACATACTTTATTATATTTAGTAAGTAGCTTATGGAAAAAAACATTCAAAATTTACGGACAAATTTCCAAATCTCAGCATTCTTCTAAGAACAAACTTTTCCGAATTCAAATAATACTCACATTTCAACATGATTTTTAAAAAAACATATTCGAAAAAAGTTAAAATCCACGGGCGCGGCGGAGCCCGCGCATAGTCCCCTAGTATGTACTTAGAGCATGGAAATTCACATTGGAGCCCGGGCATAGCTGATCCCCTTATCTAGTCCCTTCATTCTTGTTGAGATGCGTACCCAGGCTCCAATCCAGCCCATTTCTACCATGGTTAAAAGCAGCGCATGGCCCACTGCTGGTCGATATTTATTGCGACGCTGCCGTTAGCCCATAGCGGGACAGGAGGTAGAGAACAGAGCGCACCGCAATGTGTACCGTCCTGTACTGCCTCGCCTCACGACACAAATCAAATCAGTAACATCTCTGTCAACGCAATCACAGCTAAAACTGTACCGTCGGTACACCGTACACCTCAATCAGAAAACCTTTGCACAGATAATCTT
Organism: Poa pratensis; assembly: GCA_947311845.1. NCBI lineage: Eukaryota > Viridiplantae > Streptophyta > Magnoliopsida > Poales > Poaceae > Poa > Poa pratensis. The sequence continues at coordinate 28,459,911 of CAMZMU010000037.1, forward strand.
CACGGGGCAGGGATAATTGTTCAGACATACTGTACAAATCAACGAGTAGTCAAAGTGTAACTTATACTCCATCCAACAACAAGTGTCGCAGGGGGCAAATTTTTTGTACCGAATCCCATTTTGCAATTACACCCTCTGAAATTCAAATCCCCAGCTCACGATCCTCCTCGCGATCTCGCGGCTCTTTCCTCCTCACGTACAACTCCTTGGATCGCCGCCGGCCAGCGCTTACAGTCCTCCCGCTGCGCCTCCAGCCCAGCCCTTCTACAGGCACCTCGCCGCCGCTCCTGCACCAGGTCACCTGCCGCCAGCCAGCACCTCCAGGCTCCTCCCCGCCGCTCCTGCACCAGGTCACCTGCCGCCAGCGAGCACCTCCAGGCCCCCGCCGGCGCTGCTCCAGGCAGAGGAAGAGGCAACAATTCGCCTCCATCTCGTCGCCTCTGCCAGCACCACGCCTCCAGGCAGAGGCAACACCTCACCTCCAGGCGGCACCTCACCTTGCTCGGCGAGAGGGAGTCCGACCCCGTCCCTGTCCACCTCCTTGACTCCGGTCCAGTGACCGTGCGCAACCGCTCCTCGGTGAGAGGGCGTCTGACCCCGCCCCTGTCCACCTCGACGCCGCTCTTCCAGCTGATGTTGCTCCCGTTAGGATCGTCACTGAAGAAGGTTTGTGCCTGCAAAAAATCACAAACAATTCCATGATTAGTTCCCCGAAATTCGGTGATCGGTTCCCCAAAAATACAGTGATTAGTTTACTTAGTTACCTCATTTTGTTTCACAGAGAGATGATGGCGATTAATTAGTTTCCTTCGATGCTGACTCAGTAATTTGCCAAACCATTTGCAGAGATAATGGTGATTAGTTTCCCATACAGAGAGATAATGGTGTTTCACAGAGATATAATAATGATTAGTTTCACAGAGAAATATTCTCACAACTCCCATAACTTGCTACTCCAGCTAATCATGTTCATGAGTAAACCATGTTCAGGTTTCTCCCAAACAACCCGAGTTTCAGAAGTAAACAAAATCATTGACAAATCCAGCATTTTAATAGTGTTTCTTTATTTCAGTACACCAATATCTAGGAGCAATTGAAGAAATGCTAATCATATTTTTTTAACGGAGTCCCATGCAATTCTGACTAAATCACTGCATTCATGTATGATCACTTTTAAAACTGCAGGAGTGCATATATAGAATGGAGCATGAAGCAAAGAAACTCACGTGAGATAATTTGACACACTTCTGCTGCAGCGAGAGACGAGCTTCAAAGCTTCCAATGCACAAGCAGGAGAAGTAATTGCATTTGTTGAAGCAATGGCTGGAATGATATTCTTGACAACACCCTGTAACAGGAATACAGATGTCATGCACTCATGCCCTCTTAAATTACAACTATATGCTTCTTGATTCCAAGATTTATACAGCTGAACAAATAATAAAATCGTGCTTAGTCATCCAAATAACTGAGAACCCTAACTAGTTAGCCAAAACTCCTCTTTTTGTATTCGCAAAAATAAACTCCTACTCGAACCAAATGGCAGAAACATCTCTATGGCAATAATTTTTTTCTAATGATAGAATACATTATTAATGAGGGCATAACAAGCACAGTTCACAATCGAGGAGAAGTATTGAACTCTGGGATAGACAAGGAAAATAAAGTTGCATCTTAGGCCTAGAGAATAAACTGAGAAGAGAACAAACATTGCACTCTAAAACTACAGTCCATAAAGGCACACATCTGAGGAATTGTTGGTAGCTTGTATCTATAGCAGTATTTAGGTGCATGGATAGAACCAGTTCAGTGGCTTTTATTCTTTATCATGTTGTCCTAATATGGCAAACTAGAACAACTCGTGAAGTACTATAGTAACAGCAAGAGGAGATAGCAACAGCAGCAGCCTCGCCTCCCAGGTCGTGCTGGAGATCACCACCAGGTCGTGCTGCTAAGCTCTCTGCAGAATGACCCTGATAGACACTAAACAACAGAATGCGCAGCAACTGTAAACTGATTACCCAACGTGAAGTTAAATTAGAGCCATAGCTTCCCTCAGTAAATTAGAGCACTACAGCACAGAATGCATATCCAATAGCTCAACATGTCTGCACAAACAATCAGACAATAAACACTAAGACTGCAAGTACGAAGCACAGAATGAGTACCTCTATTCAATTTTATGCCGCTGCAGAATTTTATGCAGCCAAAATTTTACCGTTAGCAGGTCGACGACGACGATGGTGATGGTATCGGGGTGCAGGATCAGTGGTTCTTCTCCTGGACGATTAGCTCGACTTGCTGCACCTAGCTGAACACCAGACTTGCTGCTCCCTTGGGCCAGATCCAGCAGACGGTCGGACGGACGGAAGCAGGAGTCACCTAGTCGTCATTCCTGTCCCTCCTGAACCAAGACGGAGCAGTTAAGTGAAGCTAGGATTTTCCCGCAGCAAGAGCAAGGAATAGGAGAAAGGGGAGAATGCGGCGGGTGTACTCACCGGCGTTCAGCAGCAGGTTGAGCTCGAGATCATCGAGGTCCCGCAATTCGTGCTCCTTCCTGAATCGAGGCTGACGACTACGAACAAGATACCTCTGTAACTTAACAGCCTACAGCTTGCGGACAAGCTGTTTTTCGAGGAAGGGAGAATTGTTATGTGTGGGCCAGCCCACCCTACGTGGAGAGTCCTAGTTGATTAAGTATCCGTGTTAGAAAAGAGTCCAGTCAGTTTAGATATCCTATTAGAGTTCGAATAGATTTGCTGGCTTGTTGATCAAGTCGTGTCTACTATATAAAGGGACCGACCCCTCCCAATAAAGCAGAGAAGATTATTGTCGTTTACTTTATATTAGGTCTAGCGTAATTTAGTTGTTCCAGCATACTTGATCTATACTTTGTAGTTTGTACATTACACATATGAACACGAACATACCTTTGTACGAAGTTCTATTTACTAATACGGCCAATGCTTTTCACGCCATTGTGTTACATTTGCCTGTTTGGCCCATTTCTACAAGAATTGCTGCTGGGAAGGCATCCAGATGCTTTGCTGATCATATTATCTGGAATGTGCAGGGAAGCTTTGAGATTATTGAAAGAATCTCACGCCTGCAAGAAAAACGGCTCAGGAGCACAAGATCTTGGAGCACGTTTTTTCCTTTGAAGAGAGCAATTTGGCTAACAAGTCTGACGTCTTGACTCTCTTGACAAATCGCTGAAGGACGTGGTGCTTGCTGTGTACCACCTACGATGCCCTGTTGAAGTGAGTAGTGCTAGAAACTAGAAACGGTAGTTAATATCTATCTATCTTCAACCGCGTGATTGATTTCTCACTCTGAGGTGATGATTCAGCTGGGTATCAGCAGATTTGAACACAATCGCATACTCGTGATGTTTGCATATTTTATTTTCGTCAAAAAGTTCTGCGCGCCTTTTGTTTTTTTGGCAGGAATGCAGGATGGTCTGGTCTGCAGTTCATCGTCCAACTGTTTGTTTGGGTCGATGTTCTCTGTAAACAGGAATGATCCTTGAAAAATAGTACTAGAACGAAGCTGTTGAGATGAATCTGGACTGCACAGGCGATGTCGGTGGCGGAAGGTGTGAAGCTCCAACAAGGGCTCTATAGGAGGGTCGATGAATCGAACGTGACGCGACGAATGATGAAGTCGAACTGACCAAGGACTTTGGCAATTAAAAAATGACCAAGTCGATGGGATGTAGACGCCCGGTGGTTGATGGGAGCTGACATGTCGGGCTCGGAATGCTTGGAATCGGGCCTTGGGTTTTTGTATTCGAGAGACGAGTAGCGTCATCGCGTGTAATCGATCCAAATTGTCTTCCTGGTCCAACCTGAATTGATGTGCTCCGTAGCACATGTAGCAGATCTTAGCTCGGTTGAGTTTGTTCATGAGAGAGAACATCCAATGTTGATGATCATAATTCATAACCTAGTTAGGAGTTCAATTTGTCTAGATGTTGGTAGACATATGTGGTTCGGCACTCCACCTGAATACCTGATGGTGTTTGTAGCAACTATATGATCAATAATCAATAAAGAGGTGGAGATCATCGGGGCGTCGTAATTCTATTTGAGTGGAAGTTTACCCTGTATTGCGCAAAGTGCTGAAGAAGCTGAAATACTTGCCTGTTTGGATGGACTGAGGCATCTTATAAATCTTCAACAGTGGAGACTGACTGTTTACGCGTGGTTCATACATGATGAGCAACAACCAAGACAGATCGCCATATTGGAGCCTATACTTGGAGGGTCAGGAACTACTCAAAATATATGAGGGCATTGAGATTTGCAAGGTGGATCGCGTGATCAATGGAGCGGCGCACTCTCTAGCGCAATTAGGCAAGTGTGGGTCGAGTGGTGTGTTAATTGGCGGTGTCCCCATCTGCGTGTCGGCGATTATCACAAACGATTGTATCAACATTTTGCCTAATGGAAACCCTAGCTCTCGTGTCGCTCCCGCGAGCGACCGAGAGCTCCTGACGGCGCCCACCTCTAGCCCCTCCCCCTCGTCGTCGCCGGTGGCGGGCCCCTTCTCTCCCGCGCGCAGTGGCGGCGGCGCAGGCCGGCGCGGCCGGTGTGGGCGGTGTGTTGAATGCGGAGTGCGGCGGCGTCGTGGCGGCGTGGTCTTCGCGTTCCTGCTGGTGTCGTGGGTGCCGCGGCTCGGTGCTCTGCTGGCTGTGGGAGGTCGGGGGAGCAGATGAAGGCAGGCTGGCCAACGGCGGCATGGCGGGCATGGTCGGCGGCGGCGCTGCGGCCTGGTGTACCTGCGAGGAGGGATCCAGGCGGATCGGTAGGGCAGCCCTGCGGCCTTCACACCAGATTGGTTGACATCGGTAGTCATGGTGGTTGCTGGTCGTCGATCTGGCGGAACCCTTTCTCATGTGTCCTGTCCATCTCAGCAGAGCGCAGAGCTAGGACGCAGGGGAGGTGGACCTGGACGGTGGGAGTCCTTCTGGTTGGTGGGCGTGTCAGGGACTCAGGTGCTGGCCGGTGTCCACGGCCGTGTGGGCGGCGTGGGGCTGGCGAGTGGCGTGTTGTGACGGTGATGTGGGTGTTGCTTCGTCGATGCCCGGTGCGCAGTTTAGAAGGAGGAGAGGGGTGACCAAGGGGAAACCCTTGCCTGGGTCTACTCGGGCCGCGGCGACGACATCTACGGACGCCGTCTCCTTCTTGAAGGCGTCAAAGAGGTCTCTTCTGCTCCTTCTACCACCCCGGATGAAAATCCAAGATCGTCGGATCATGCGGTGGGGGCACTACGGTGTCGTGCTCTTCTTGAAGGCGTCGTCTTGGAGTTCTCAACGTGTTACTCTCCGAAGGTGGCATGGAGACCTTCGTCGTGTTCTCTCCAGCAAAGCTTGTACCTTGCTCTACCTCGGCGTTTCTTTGTTCGGGGCACCGGTTTGCCCGTCTTCAGCTCTATGTACAATGGCGGTGATGATCCAGCTGGTGCGGCCCACGGTGGTGTAGTTCCTCTCGGCGATGTACTGTGTGTGTTGGTGTGCCCGTGTGCCCCAGCTCTGGCCTGACATCACTGCCCGCCTTGCTGTGCTCTCCTTCTTTGCCTCTGCCTCTTTGGTGTTCGCCTGTAATCTTCTCGGTGGCCTTGTGTCTTGGGTGCAGTGTCGGGTTGTAAGCTGGTTTCATCACTTTGTATCCGTTTCACTGTTTTCGGCGTTATTAATTTAACGCAGGGCTTTCGGCCTATTCTGAATAAACATTTTGCCTAATCAATAAAGCTCACGGTTCCTTAAAAAAAGAGGTGGAGTTCTCTCTAAAAAAAACAACTCTCCCAAACGGCAATGCCGGCCGGGCGTGGTGAATGGACTGTAGCGCGGGAATGGTACATACTAAGAGTAATATCTTGTGGTTTGGTTTGTTTTCTATGGTGCATGGCACTTTGGCTGGGTAGTATATACGGCCCTTCCGGCTTTGCGTGAGCATTGTTTTTCTACTAGGTAAATTTGCGCGGCGATGCCGCACGTGTGTGGGTAAAATTCAAATTTGAAAATGTGGGCATTTAAATTTGTTGAATATTTGAGAGTTTACGTCTAAAAGGTTGTTTAGATTTTGAAAATTGTTCAAAATGAGAAGTTATTTAGATTCGAGTTGTTTTTACGTTTGTGAAATGTGTAGGTTCGAAAGGCATCTATAATTCTGAAATATGCAAATTTATACGTTGCGGATATGTGGTATGTCTGAAAATTGAGAATGTACGTATTGGAAAATAGTTCAGGTTTGAAAATTATTTGAAATTCAAAAAGAGGTTATGGTTTAAAATTGTTTAGGTTTGGATTATTTTTATTTTGTAAAACGGCAAGATTTGGAAGTACTTTAAATTTGAAAATATTTAATTTCGAAATTCTACCATATGACGTAAGTAGTGAGCCTTTTTTTTTGTGTGATATTTTTGGTTAGGGTTTAGTTCTAAAGTTATTGAATTTGTAACAGCATATATTATTTTCTGAAATTTGTATAAATTAGTAGGGCCCACATGTAAGTAATTTAGCATTTCCCTCTTTCCTTTTTTTTTTAAAAGAAAAAATTATGGCAGTTTGGGCCCACGCTGACGTCGCGATGACGTCAGCAATGGCCAGGGTTGACCCTGCCGCAGCGGCGTGAAGCACGGCGAGGCCGCGCGACGGCGAGAAGCGACGCGTGAGTGGGCGTGCTGGACGCGCGCGAGCGCGGGGAGCCCGGGAGCGGCCGCGCCGCCACACTTTGTTGTAATTGTGAATTTTATGACAGATAGGACCCATGCGTATTTTTTTTTAGAATTTTTTTTAAGTAAATCGTTTGTGGAAATGTAAAAAAAAATATGTGGAAAGTGAGTAGTAGGTATGATTAATTGAAGATGTTGAATGCATCTTAGGACATGAAGATTAATTTAAGTGAAGTCGGAATGATTAACATATGTCGTTTTCACAAAATACATAGTTGACATAAAAAGGTACATAAATTCTTCTTATTAATCGGGAATTGCAAATTGATTAATCATGCATGTACATGCAATATATGTAGAGTTCTCATTTTTATGCATTTTTTTATATATTGTTTGTATTTTTGTGAATTACATTTTCAAAGATATGAATTTTACAAATTTAATCATTTTTTTGCATATTTTATAAGTTCTTCTTATTAATCGGGAGTTGCAAATCGATTAAACATGCATGTACATGCAATATTTCTAAAGTTCTCATTTTTTGATACATTGTTTGTATTTACAAATATTTGCAAATTGATTAAACCGCATGTATCGTCACACATGTTTTTAACATGAAGTTTAATTAGTTTTCATATGACATAAAAAATGCTTCCTATTTAGATAAGTTCACACTTATAAAATCTCTTGCACTTATGCTGTTTTTTTCTTTCATGGCTTAATGTAGTTTTTGCTCCTTACATGATCGTGATCGTCGAAATCATTTTAATTGGAGCCCGAATGAGTAGCGTTTAGAGAAACTTCATATTACACAAAATAGGTAATTTAATTATCCTATGTAAACATGATTCAAAGTTGTTTAAATATACATGAATTTGATACAAACATGAAGATGCCATTTTTGTGAACATTTTGGTGTATTACTAATACCTTTTTTGATTTAAAAAGAATTAGTTATGAATTTTAGAAGTTTTATACAAATTCTGAAATGTTGGAAAAGATTAAACTTTTGACAATCGGACCCAGTGGCAGGGATTTGTTAATTTCCGAAATTCTGTATGAAAATATTGTGTATCTGACAGCTGGGCCCATGCTGGCGTCACTTGATGACGTCATCAATGGAGTCGTTGGTCTCGTCCGCCACGGGCACGGTGATTCGAGGCGAGAAGGGCAGCGTGTGGGGCTGAGAATGCGTGGATCTGGAAGAGGAAGTGGAGGCGAACAGAACGGGCGGCGCGGCGGACCGTATGGTCACCGGGCTCGCCGGCGGCGAGCAAAGAAGCGGCGGCGGACGGCACGCGGTGAAGACGATTCCGCTGTGCACACGGCATCCCGGCACGCCAAATTTGGCGAAGAGGGTGAGGATGCGATGGCCGAAATTGCTGCGTCCTTCGATTCGCGCGGGGAGGAGCAGTACGGCGGCGGTGTCCGTCGGCGGCGGCGGCGTTCTTCGGACGCGCGCGGGAGAGAGGAGGAAGAAGGGGATTGTTGTGTACTTTTTGCCAAAAAACCCTGGGTTTTCGTCAAATTGTGATTAGTTCCTCGCGAGCACTGCTACGTGGGGTAATTTTACAAAAAAAGATCCTGGGCTTGTGGAAAATTACAATTAGGTCCTCTCGCAGCACTGTAGCGGGGCACAGTAAAACAGTGGAGCGGTGCGCTGGCTCGCTGTGGGAGCGTAAATCCTGTCCAACTTAATATTGTTAGGTAATGTGTGCTGCACAGGGCTCAAGTCCAGCCCAAAAATAACAATACACAAACAACAGAACACAGCTTGGCCCAGGCAAAGAATAACAGTAGCTAGAGGCCAATCGCACAAGAGACTATTTACTCCCTCCATCACCATATAATTGTACTTCTAGTTTTTTCCTACGTAAAAATATATTGTGGCAAGATGGTTAGGAGGGTGGTTGTGCCCCCATCCCACCAGAGTTCAAACCCTAGGTTTGACGCTGGTGTTTCTCATTTAAGGCGGAATATTCTTCAGTGGGAGGCGACGTTCCCGTCGACAGCGAGGCGCCCGTGGTGACTTCGTCAATCTCAAGACTCGACCGGCCGACTCGGTCTCTCGGAGGTGCTCATAGGGGTAGGGTGTGCGTGCGTGCGTTCATAGGGGTGAGTGTGTGCGCGTGTATATGAGCGCCTGCGTTGTACTGTGTTGAATGTCCAATACCCAGGATATTGATATAGAGATCGAATGTCAATATTTTTGGATGTGTTAGATATTCGGACCCCAGACAAGATATTGAGGTTGAATGTCAAATGTTGTTTGGATGGTACAAAAGTGATGAATTGCAGCTTTCTGAGACTTTGATCATTATACTGTTATATACATGCCAAAATTTCAACAATATTTCAACTAGAAGAATACATATAATATTCTCCAATATTTCAACAACAACATTATATCAAAATCAATGCATAATCCATCATAAACGACAATCGACCAAATCAATCGACCAAATCGATGAACAGAGTTAAAAGATAAAAATCGTCGCGAGAGAAATTGGCTAGCTACCTGGATCACTTAAGCAGCACGTACTGGGAACACTTTGAAGCAGCACCGCGGGAGTAGATCAAGACCAGCAGGTACTAGTAGTACACATGAGAATCCATCGACTGGATCGATTAGCTAGCTCCCCGCAAGAAACAAAAAAATCGATTAGCTAGCTGGAGCTAGCTTCACCTGCGGCCGGAGCGACAGGGCAGCTTTGCCCGCGGATGGAACGATGGGGCAGCTCTGCTAGCGGATGGAGGAGCACGCCGTCGACCTCGAGCATGACCGCGGTGGAGCAAGGCGGCGAGGAGGAGAGATGAGAGGGGAGGGTGGCGGGAGGGACGGAGGGTGCCTCCGGCGACCGGCCCCTGGACGGGAGGATGGAGTGAGGGAGGCAGGGAGCCCCGCGAGGATGGATCGCCGCCGTCAGCGCGCAGGGATGGATCGCGAGCGAGACTGGGACTCGAACTCGCGTCTCCTCGGTCGCGAACAGGTACGAGCCTCGACGGATCGCGAATATCGAGCGATGTCGAGGCTTACCCCTCGCGACATTAGGTGGGATCTTCTTTTGCCGTTTCGAGCTTCCCCTTGATATTGAGTTCGAATATCCAGGCCCAATGTCTAGACCCGCCAAACAGCTGGAATCATGATATTCGGGGCTAGCGCCACCCCAATATCCAATATCTAGCTCCAATACAAATATCCAAACGAAGCAATAGTGATATTAATTTGTTGTTGTACATATTGCTATGTTTTTTTATATAAAATTCGTCAAACTTTAAAAAGTTTGATTTAGTACAAAACTAAAAATACACTTATTTAGGACGGAGGGAGTACGTTAGCCCTAGTCATGCCCATTATTTGATCAGCTGTTAGCTGTTCAACCTGACGCAGGCAGTGGCGTGCAAAATTACATGCGACCTGAACAAGAAAAACCAGCACCGGGTCCTCGTGGTCTATATATGCAGATTTAGATGGGATGTTCTATCTTAAAAAAGTGAGCCGTCACCCAGTGATCTCTGGAAAGAAATTTAACTTGTGAAACAGCGGTCTCTTTTCAGCAACGCAAGATGCTCTAGTGTTTCTCTCAACTGGTTGTGACAGAATCTTCTTACTCCAATTATTAAAGCGAACAAAGATTATCCAGGCATGGCAACAATGGCTACTACTCCATTTATCATGGTTGCTTTTTGCTGCATGACCTTCTTTTTTTCGCGACATGATCAGCATCATGATCTCACAATTGGATCTTGTCCCGGGATGCTAGTAACTATGCTTTGCTAGCTAGCTCCAATACTATTTGAATGTTGCAATTGCAACAGTTGTAAAAACATGTGCAGCTAATTAAGTTACTAACCACATTCGTCGTAATTACTAGTATAACATTCCTCTACTCGATCTATACGGTTATTATACCAACCCACCGGCAGCGCCATCGCCGCCGCCATTTTTGTGGACAGAGGACAGCTCGAGCTCCTTTTCGGGGTCACCTTCTTCCGCCATTTCCAATGGCTTCATGGTGTAGAAATGGAAGCAGATGAGGTAGTAGCCAAGGTTGAGCAGCATGAGGCAGGTGACGAGCCAGTAGTAGGCGTCCAGCCTACCACGGTTGATGTTATCCTGGAGCCACTCCCCGCTTCCCCGCGTGGCGCTCTGCACCGCGGTGACGAGCACCGTGCCCATGTAGCTCCCGAGGGAGGCGGAGAGCCAGAAGAGGGCGGCGGAGGTGCTGCGCATGCTCTCGGGCGCCTGGTCGTAGAGGAACTCCATGTGCGCGACCGACGAGAACCCCTCCGCCACGCCATGGATGGCGTATTGCGGCACCAGCCAGAACACGCTCATCGGCACCACGGTCGCCGGGGTGTCCAGGAGGCCGTTCTCGGTGGCGGTTCCGCGGCGCTTGGCCTCCACGAGCGCCGCCGAGGCGACGCCGAGGATGGAGATGGCGAGGCCGGCGGCCATGCGCTGGAAGTAAGTGATCCCGGAAGGCAGGCCCGTGACGCGGCGCGCGAGGGGCACGAAGGCACGGTCGTAGAGAGCCAGGGTGACGAGCATGGCGAGGGTGGTGAAGATGGACATGGTCGCCGGCGGGATCTGGAAGCTCTGGGTGACGTGGCGGTCCATGGTGCGCGCCTGCATGATGGTGAAGCTGTTGTTGTGCGAGCCGGCGGTGAAGAGCAGGATGCCGGCGGACCAGATGGGCAGCATGCGGACGAGAGACTTGAGCTCCTCCACCCGGTGCACCGTCGACAGACGCCACAGGTCCAGCTTGCCGGAGCGCGCGGTGTCCGCCGGCGTCACAATCGCGGCCCGGTCGAAGAACCTGCAAGAATCAATTTACACGTACGGCTGTCAGATGAGCTTCGCTGGCGGGCACACGTGCGCATCGCGACGTAAGAGCATCTCCAAGCGGAGCCTCCAAATCCGGCTCCCAAACTGCATCCGGACGCGTCCGGACGCGTCCGCGGACAGTGACCGGACAGCCCCCAAAAGTGGCCTCCTCCAACCATGTATCCCAAAATCTCCCCAAATTGTGGGGTCACTTGCATGTGATTGGTGGAGAAGGAGAGAGAAGGATCAATGAAGGACAAAAGAAAAGAAAACAAAGTAAAAGTTGTCCGCCCGGACGCGTCCGGTCGCGTCCGGTCGCCCCCAAACCCTCCCCACATATGGGGTGGGTTTGGAGGTTGCCGGACAGCCCGAACCTATGGGGAGTGTTTGGAGACCATGGTTGGGTGCATGTTTTTACCTCAAATCTTGTCCGGACTGTCCGCCCGGACGTTTAGGGGCAGTTTGGCAACTCCGCTTGGAGATGCTCTAAGCGAGCGGAAGTATGTGACTGCTCTAATTTCGATTTGGATTTCTTCCTTTGTGCACCATAATGTAACCACCACCAAAAGTAAGTAGCCGACATGCCTACCACCATTCGTGCACGCCGGCTCCGATCGAGCCACGTCACGTCCGTACGGCATTTCGAGACTGGAGGAAATCTCATGACAAATTTAGCACTTACGTGAGCTGATTGGTGTGCAGGAGCCTGCCGTCGGTGGAGATGGGCGCGTCGAGCTCCTTGTCCTGGTACAGCATGCGGGGGTCCTCCGGCAGCGGGGCGGCCCGCTTCTTGTACGCGGCGGCGGCGACCTGCGCGAGCCGCGTGAACGGGCTGCCCCCCGGCTTGAGCCGGACGTAGAGCGGGTACCCGGCGACGAACACCAGGATGGACATGAACATGGCGATGGCCGGGATCCCGAACCCCCACCCCCACCCCACGTTCTCCTGGATGTACACCACCACTGTCAGCGCCAGCAGCGTGGCGAACCCCATGGTGAAGAAGAAGAGGTTGAAGTACTGCCGCTTCCGTCCCGCCACCGCCACCGCGTCCGCGCCGGCCCCTTCAGCGTGCTGCTCCTGCTTCTGCTGGTCGAACTGGTCGGCGCCGAAGGCCACGACGCACGGCCGGATTCCGCCGGAGCCGAGGGACGTGAAGAGCAGGGAGACGTAGAGCACGGCGAGCTGCAGCCCGTTGGCGCGGCGGCACGGGGTGGCGGGTGGGGAGCAGGGGCCGGGCGGAGGGAAGGGATGAGCGCGAGACGACGAGGCCCAGCATGCCGAGCTGGTAGAAGACGGAGCCGGCGATGATGGTCCAGAAGCGGCCGGCGAAGGAGTCTGCGGCGAGCGCGCCGAGGATGGGCGTGAGGCTGGACGTGCCGCTGAAGTTGGTCAGCGTGTTGGACGCCTCCACCAGCGGCAGGTGCAGCTCATGCGTCAGGTACGTGATCATGTTGGCGCTGAACCCCGCCGTCGCGAACCTGTCGCAGACCTCGTTCACTGCAGCATGCACGGACGTACACTGATGAGAACTCTCAAATAATTTAAGATACCTCGTTCAACTGTCAAGTGAGTGGTTTCTTTTGCCTTTTCAAGTTCACCATCATTCGATTCTGTTTACGGTGAGAGTGTGACAAACTGAGATGCTCTCTCTAATGATTGCCAACACAGGGGAAAGAACAAACAAGAAACAAGAACGAAACAAAGTTACTGGGCAACCGCAAGGCAATTGATTCAGATTTGCGAAGACAGCGAGGCGTATACGTCTTAGTACAAACAAAATCATATATAATGCAAAGGCACCAATAGCTCGTAATATTCGCTCGATGCGAACATCTAGCCTTGGACCGACCTTAGCTCATTCACCGCCCAAATCGACAACTGTCCAAGACTGTCTACAGCCAACCATCTTGGTCTGAGGATGAACTCTACAATGTTGGCTCTGTTTTCCTCAGAGAATCAATCTAGAGATAGTATGAAATGCTCATGCAACAAAGCTGCACGGTGCTCACCCAGTATGAATGGCATGGTCCTGAAGCCACCCTGCTTCCTCTTCGTCCGGTCTCCATCTCTGTCCGCTTCCACCCCGCTGTTCTCGCCATGGCAGGAGATTTCGATAGTTCAAAGCCCCGGCCGATTAACGCACGCGCAGGCTGCTTGGCTCAATGAAGCCGGCGAGGTGGTGTGGTGTTCTCTAGATCGCTAGCGCCGCAGAGCAGGCCAGATACGACTGTGGATTTCACATGCTCCTACATGTGATGTGAGGATGGAGCCGCGGATATATAGACGAACACTGCCTGTAGCTGGTTGAGGGAGGCCGACAACCCCACGCGTCACTGTATAGTGCTGGTTCACACCAAGGAACCGATCGTACGATTTGGGTTTTATTGGATTGAAAAAAAAATGGATGGATGGCTAGGAAATTAAACGTCATAGTGGTCTTGTCACTGAGCATTATCCGAGAGGGGTTCTTTTCTTTTAGGTTCATTCCAATGATCTGCATATCTGTATATCCTGGGAAAGTGGGGGTTGGGTTTCCAGAACTTGCCATCCTAAAAGTTTGGTTATTCGATCTGCCTCACTTTCACTTTTGGAGTAGAGGTGACTAAAGGATTTGGTAAGTAAGAGAGACACGCAAGCTTGTTCAGAGTCAAGTTTAGTGGTATGTCGAGCCAACCAACTTTGCAATGTAGCATACCTAGATTTTAAACTTGGTTAGAATCGGAAACAATTCTAGTTTCACCATGGGGCTTAGCTTACCACCACATTATCGTATCTAATAGATGATCCTAGGTAGAGTATATAATTTAGAAAGTATCTTGATATACATTTTTTGAGATTATGAGTATAAAAATATATCTTGGTGAATGTTTCTATATCTAGACTAGAGAGTATCTAGGTCAAGTCAACATAATAATCATTGATGGGCGGTCATGTTTATGTGTGATGGTGATATATGAATTTGAAAATTGGATGGCAGGAGAAAACATAGATATGCATGTGATGAATTCTAGTGCTCTATTTTATAAAGGCAGACGAATGGAGCCCGAGCCACATGTACCCTAGCTTTTTTCAAAATTTGAAAAATGGTATTTCGAAGTTTCAGAAAATCTGAAATTTATTGTGCATATACATGAAGATGATCTCTACGAACCTGTTTGTTGAAAAAAAATGTTGTATTTCAGGCTACAAAAAAATCATAAAAATGTGGCTCTAATTAGGCACTATTTTTATTTTTGGTCTTCATATTAGTTATTTGTTTCTAGGTCGCATGTGAAAACATAATTATATCAAACATTTAGGTAGAACTAGACATCTATATGTGCTTTCTTGTTTTTCAATATTTTCTAAAACCAAAAAAACTAAGATTTGGAATTTTTCAATTTTCGGGCAATCTATTTCATGAATTGTAGCATAAGTGGAATTTTGAGGTTGAATTTGAAATCGAACACTAGAACAAACCAATGACACTTTGTGATGTTCCATTTGACGCTCTTCTCAATTTATGACACAATTTTCTTGTATTTCCTTTTCCATTTAGATTATTCATATTACATGAGTTGATACGTATGAGTAGATTCCTCATAGCAGATGGATCTAGGTGAGCCCTGAGAGATTCAAAATTTAGTTTTACCTCACTTTTACTTTTGGGGTATGGGTGAGTAAATATTCTGCTAAGACACTTGGTTTGTTAGAATCATGTTTATTGGTTTGTCGATCCAACCAACTTTGCAATGTAGGAACATCTATGGTAGAACTTGAACAGAAGTAGAAAAAGAAATCTAGAATCCTCCTCGGGTTAAATTGTAATATGGATAGTCCGAACCATTTTGAAGTTTTTGGTAAACAAACTTAATACGATATCATACACAATTTCAAACTATTAATAATTTTTGCGCACATAGAACACATCTTTTCGCACAATAGGATTTGCATATAAAATAAAAACATATGAACAAATCACCCATATTTTAGTTATAAGTTACCATCGTTTATTTGTTATCACAAAGGGAAAAAAAAGGATATTGGGCATCAATCAAATGATTGATTTGTGATATAAATAAGAGATAACAAGTAAGGTTGAACCACTTCTTAGTTCTAAGGAACCAACTTGAATTGTGAATCTCAATTAAGAATTTATGTCTGGCTCGAGTCCAAACTAACCATACCAACTCAGGTAGCATAGGTAGATAGCAAGTTATCGATTTGGATCCCGGGTGCTACGTAGCGCTTCTCTCTCTCTCTCTCTCTCTCTCTCTCTCTCTCTCTCTCTCTCTCTCTCTGAGAAAGGCGGAAAATCCATTTTGGAAACTCGCATAATTCTGATAAAAATATATGAGACAATAGATGTGTAATATGTACGTACTGTTTTTTATCCACATATATTTCAGAGGTTATCTAGAAAAAATTGAGAAGAACTATGAGATTTTCCTTTTCCTCTTCAAAGACCTTTTTTTTTGCATAGACCAAAACATGAAGTATTATTAATGAAATCTAACATATACATAGAATACACATAGATCACTGTGCATATGAGGTTTCGGTATACTCCAATTTTTCATGAAGGTTTTCCCTGTACTTGTCAGTGCATGACACTAAATATCTACGCTTATGTTCTGAAGCTGACTCTCTCAAATTGTACTGGTATTAAACCGTTCTTTTAACTCCCCCGTGAAATTCTTGCCAAACATATCATGAGCTACCTCACCGCAGCTGCAGATTCCAGCCATCCTTGTCGTCCGACACATAGGCCGGAAATCCACTGTTATCGTCCATTCCCTTTCGTCCTTGGCTGAACTAACACTAGCCGAAAGTGCCTCCAATACAATCTCCCAAAGGTTTTCCGGAAGCCGGTTCAGAAACCGGCAGCTCAAACGGAACATGCCCATCAACGACACCGACGGGGCTTGCCGGAGGTCGTGTCACGGGCAAGGGTGGTGAATGCTAGTGTCAGCCTGTGGTTAGCCGGACAGCTCACGGTACTGGTACCGGACAACGGACAGCTACACCTCCTGTAGTCCGTAGTCCGTATACGGCTGGTGATGGGCTGGTCCTGATACTGTAGGTCCTCGGTACAGGTTCAGTACAGCCTACTCAGACCACTCCATTAGAGCATCTCTAGCAGTACCCGCAAAACGCGAACCCGCAAAACAGTTTTGCAGGTCGCGCAACTCGCGTTTTTTGGCTCGAAACGCGGCGCGGCGGAGCAGTTCTGTTTTGCGGTTCTGTTTTGCGGTTTCTGCTCCGCCGCGTTCAGAAACTGCATATGCAAAACATGAATTAGGCATGAATGTCGTAGTATGCCAAATTGCTTACAAATTCGACATTAATATAGCAAATAATAAAGTTTCTTGAATCTAAAGACGGCAATTAACATAGTTTTCCATCCGTGTGACCAAAAAATTGCTTCCAAAACACCATCGACATCATCGAAAGGCCCTACACCGTGCTAGCACCATCACCTCTACCACCGCTAGCTTTTAGCATTGCTTGTTTCCACTCGGAGGTGAACAATGGTGAACAAAGTGGTGAACAAACTCACCCAATCACCCTCTACGGTACCACTCGGAGGAGCATTGATCACTTGTTGCAAGCATCCACTCCATCGGCCACATGAAGTTTTGATAGTTTCCCAACGGCCTTGTAGTGATCGATAGGTCCGGGGCACCGTTCGGCCATTGCGTGGCATGAGTTGGAAGAACTTGTCCTCCACCCTTTGCCAATACCGATCTTTGGTTTGATCAATGCCGGCAGTTGCATCGAGAGAAATACTCTCCCAAGCACGGACCAAGGTTTGGTCCTCCAAGATGGTGTAATTCGTACCTCTCCGACTCAGGCCTGCCCCGTCCACTTCCTCGACCTCGTTGTCTTCTTCGCCCGTGCCACCATCGACGCCACCGTCGACCTCGTTGTAGCCGTAATTGCCGAGCGGAGGGTTGTCGATATCAACCGACCCAAGCATGTCCATGAAAGCTTGCGTGCTGCAAGAAGAACAAATTCAGCTTGCCGAGCGGATGGGTGCAGCGGCGCCGGGGACGGGGACGGGCGCGGTGGATAGCTCAATTTTGAAGAATAAATTCATACCTTTCGGTCCCGTCGCCGGGGACGGGCGCGGTGGATGCAGCAGCGGCGCCGGGGACGGGCGCATTGGATGCAGCAGCGGCGCCGAGGACGGGCGCATTGGACTTCGTGACGGCGGCGACGCTGGCCCTGATCTTCCTGCCCGCCTGCCTCTTCGGCTTCGCGGCGGCGGGAGTGCCCGCGGCAGCCGCGGCGGCGTTCGTAGCCGCAATCAAAACTTGGGCCACGCCTGCGGTGCCCAGTCTTCTCCGCTTCGGCGCCGCCAATGGAGCAGCGGTGGCGGCGGCGGTGCCGAGCTCTCCGCGGCCCGCTGGATCTGTCGATGGCGCCTCCCCGACGCGGACGGTCACCAGGGACGGGTCGGAGGCGCTCATGGCCGGTCCGGGGCAGGGCGCGCGGTGGCCGGAGTGGGGAAGAGAAAGAGGTGGCGGCGGCGGCGGCAGTTCAAGGGCTGAAGCTTCCCTCGCGCCAACGATACAAGGGGATGAGGTTCCGGCTGCGGGTCGGAGGTGGAAACCTAGTTTTTTCGGTTTCGAGGGCTAGATTCACGGGGCCCTGCAAAATCTTTTACGGGTCGGGTAATTTTGCGGGTTATGTTCTCCGCCTTTTTGCGGTTTTCAATCCGCATCGGGCGGTTATTATGCGGGTTTCCCCTTTTGCGGGTTCTGATAGAGATGCTCTTACTGTGGTTGGATGAGCTCGCGACCAGTGGGAATGCAAGATCATGAAAAACTGACATGTTCGAAACACGGAAAGATTCAGATGAACCAGTTCATACATGTATCCCTGTTGCTCTATGAGGAGAATTAAATCGACCGTCAACCGATGCTGACAGCTGATGTAGGGCCGTAGATTGACTAAATATGCGAGAGCAATCAGTGAAGTAGTGCGGCATTATTTGCGCCTTGCCGTCCCTGGTTACTACTAGTACTTAAATCATTGTCCAGTACAGTCGCAAACAGTTCTAGTGACATGCCTAGTTATTACAGAAGATTCACTACTTTCAGATGTCGGATCTTGATCCCAAGTAAAGCACTCAAGAACCTTGACAAGGGTCATGATTGCCAATCAACAATGATGGTGCACTTTACCAGTTTACTGCAAGCTGTAGATTGTTATTCACAACTCGATAAAAAAAATACTGCAAGTAAGTTCCATTGGTCCTGCAAAAAAAGAAAAGGACTGAATGGTAAGTTGCACACACAGATAGAAAGATCAGTGCTTGAATTTGTACGTGTGCACTGCCGACATTACACATATTGCAAAGTGCCAAAGAGTTGGCTTGTGCAGCATCACGGGCAAAGCAGATGGATCGCTGAAGACACGACGGAACTGTATAAACTCTGAATCTAATCGCGCCCGGAGTCTGGGCATGACATATCGGCCGGTATGCACCGACGGCCTACCAATCGGCCGTGGAGCAAACCCTGTGTCCGCAACTCTGCACATCGGTGCAAATCTCGATCAACCGTCTGAATCACGCCTAGATCATCCGTGTCCTGCTGTTGCTTGTCTTTTCGCTGTTGATTCTTCATCAGAGAAACACAAAGAGAACCTTGGCTCAGCTCTCTCCCCCGCTACTATAGGAGGGGCGACTTTTTTCACCCACCGTTCGATCCAATTCGCCGGTGGCGTTCCGCCGGTTTCCCCCCCTCCGCCGGCCGCTCCGGCGGCGGGAGGGTGGGGAAACCTCGGATCTCGCTTGTATATAGCTAGGATGGAGTGGTTTGCCCGCTGGCTGCGCCGTGGAGAGGATGGTGCGGTCGGTTTGGTTTGCGGTGGCGGAGATCTTCTCCGGTGGTGGGGTTCTGCGGAGCTCGCCCACCTCTCTGCCTCCTTCCTGGTGCTCGCATCTCGGCGGAGATGCCGTGCGCCTGCTTCCCGTGCCGGAGTCCGAGGGCGGCGGCTCCGGTTGTTTGATGGTTTGGAAGTTGCAGGTGATGTGGTCCAGCTCGAAGACGACGGCGGCGTCGCAAGGTGGAGGCCTTCGGGTTCGAGGTTCGTTGACTTCCCGTTCGCCATGGGACTCCGTCCGATCCAAGGTTGCAGAGGAGGAGCGGCAGCGGCGCGCCAGCGGCACGTCTTCTTCGTCTCCGTTGTCTTCCTTATCCTTAAGGACTTGTTTGTAATTTTCTTATCTTTCGAGGACGGTTCTGTA
Source organism: Poa pratensis (assembly GCA_947311845.1). Lineage (NCBI taxonomy): Eukaryota > Viridiplantae > Streptophyta > Magnoliopsida > Poales > Poaceae > Poa > Poa pratensis. Next base: position 28,479,650 of record CAMZMU010000037.1, read on the forward strand.
AGGATGCTGGATTAATATCATTTGGGCTTTCTTGCAAAAAAAAAAAAAGATTCTTCATCAGAGATACTTGATGAACACAATGTATCCAGTTCCAAGCGGAGCCCCCAAATCCGGCTCCCAAACTGTGCCCGGACGCGTCCGCGGACAGTGACCGGACAGCCCTCAAAATTGGTGTCATACAACCATAACCCCCAAATAATCCCCCCCCCCCCCCCCAAAACCATATTGACATGCAACGTAGATCATAGTTCAAAGATCATACGAATAAACATAGTTCAAACATCCACAGACATAGTTCAACACAGAAATTAATCGGACACAGTTCATTGGACACACCGGAGCGGAGGCACGCTCTCACAGATCATGGAGAACCCGGCCGTCCTCCGCTGCGGCACGTTCTCTTTGGCGACGGCGACGTGCCCGGCGAACCCCGGCTTGACGTTCCAGGTCCCGTGCGTGAGCGGCGTTGGCTTCACGTTCAGCTTCCACCGCTATGGCGACCGCTCTCGCGATGGCTTCCTCTTGCTGTTGGCGTGCTTGAGCGGCGGCGTCTACACGTTCCCGAGTTTGGCGTTTCCTTTGCCGAGCACGGCGTGCCTGTCGAGCATGGCTCTCCACTCGGCGGATCATGTCTCTCCTCTCCTCATCCGGCGTGTAGGCCACCATCGGGATATCCTTCAGTACTTCCCAACAATGGCCGAACTTCCACTCCGTCGTCTCCGGCTTCCCCCAAGTGCGTTGTACAGTAGGATGGCATCATCCATCTATGAAAATGAAATAGGTACTCCATTAATCGTAGCTAATGGATCCGGCATTGAAGAAAATTTAACAATAAAAACTTACGGATCCCATTTGAGCAAAGCATCCGGCGAACTTGTTGACTTCCGCCACTATGTTTCGCCATCTATGGCGGAGGGAGGCCTCGTTCCGGAAAATTTCCGAGTTTGCATTGAAAACTTGACCGATCCGACCCCAAAACGAAGCAGGGTGGTGGATTCCGGTCTGACAATCCTCTGGGGTGGACAACCACGCATTGCACAACACCTTATCATCGCCGACGGAGTACGCCGGACCTCTAGGAACGGCCTACGGAGTACATCGAACATCGAATTCCTAAATTACGCATCGGACATCGGCTCTTAAAATGTACATTGGGGTAAGGAGGCGCGAACCTGCGGAAGCGCCGCCACTGGTTCGTTGGACGCGGCGGCGGCGGAACTGCCCGCAGCGCCGTTGCAAAGAGCCGCCGCCACCGAAGACGGCGCCGCGGCATCCGGCCCGGGGCAGCTCCCAATCTCCTCCTCCTCCGCGAACGCATGCCAGTACAGCTCGGCCGTCGATTCGCTGCCGGAGCCGGCCATTGTCGAAGCTGCGGACGGAGGAGAGTTTGAGTGGAAAGGGGATCGGAGGAGAGTGTGAGAGCTAGGGTTCCGACCGGGGTGGAGATTTTGTGGATATATGTGGGGTCGTGTTGAGCCGCGTCCGACGTGGCGGCCTGTCCGGGCGCGTCCGGACCTCCCCAAACCCTCCCCACATATGGGCTGGGTTTGGGGTGTGACGGACCGCCCGGACGTTTGGGGCGGCTTTGAGGGCCTCCTTTGGGTGGTGGTTTTTAGCCCAAACCCTGTCCGCCCGGACGTTTGGGGTGGGTTTGGAGCCTCGGGTTGGAGATGCTCTTACGTCTGCTTTGTTGTAGTATCATTTCTGGCACCATGGATGTGTGTGTGTGCGCCTGCAAAAGGATCGGTGGTGGTGGTGGCTCTCTCCTCGCTATGACGCTATCTGCCTTTGATTGGCCTGGGTGCTGGCCTGGTGCAGCCACTCGATGCCGGACATGTCGACAGATCAGTCCTTGTTGCGCAAACAATGTTTCGTTCAGACCGATGCGCCGAGGCGAAATATCGGGACCGGTGACAGTGCCATAGTCCTGACGTTTTTCTGTTCTCGGAAGTGAGCACCGCGTGGGTGGCGAAGGTGTCCAGGATTTAGGCCCCATTTTCCATGTCGATCTGCAGCCGGATCGCCACCGGCCAGACACGTGCGCTGCCGTTCAAGCTTTTGGTTTGGTGCCCATGCCGCTATCGCTCCTACGTCGTCGACGCCCCGGCCGTGTTTAGGTTAGGCTGACCGCCGGTCGCTCAGCTCGATCCAGCCATGGTCTTCAGCAGTTGAACGACCTCTGACCGGGTATCCAGGAGAAAATCTCGTCGCTGAACTATCGTCTTGCGGCGGCTATGGCTTCAGGTCCAAAAGTAATGCCGTGGCAAAATGGCATCTACTTTTCTCATCTTCTATCTTAGTGTATGATCAGCATCATCATATCTTGCACCTGTACCAGATTCAGAGTTAACTTGCAAACGAGTGGAAGATACTAACAATCAGTGTACCGTGAATGAAATATATCTGCCTAGCTTCGTAGGTGCACGCCCCATGTCCAAATTACCGATCAAAGCTAGGCGGCAGCTGGTACTCCCTAGTCCCTAGTAGTGCGCGTCACAGCGGGTTCGACCGCGACGGCGGTGAGAGCTAGGATGGTTGGTGCGCCGGTCCAAACGCTCCTCTTGTCACATCTCGATCCGCCGGTCCCGGTCACGAGCTCCGGCCGATGATTGGGGCACTTAGTAAACCCGCTTTACAAGTGTTGAGCGCGTTGTGGTGCCGCCGCTGGTGCGGCGCGGTGGTGGCGATCGATCTCTTCTACGGCGATCTGCCGTCCCATCGCCGAGCGTGTGCTTCCTGCTTGTTGGGCTCCGGTACGTGGCGGATTCGGCGGCCGGGCTCCGGTGACGTTTTCTGCCGGCTCATCGCTCCGGCCGTGAAAGTAAAGAGGATAGAGGATAGCGTTGGTGCGTCGTGTGCGTGGCGGCCGGCGCCGGGACTGGGCGGTGCACGCCGGATCGTCGGGAAACGTCGCTGTAGGTTCTGGCTCGCGGCGCGACCGGGACAAAATTGGTGGCGTCCGGCGTGACCTCAACGCGTGATCGCTGTTGCCCCGCGTGCGGCGTCCATGCAACCCCAAAATTCCGTACGTGATGAGACGTCGGTACGTGGCTGGGTTCGGAATCGCGGAGACGGCTTTTTTGAATGGGTTTGGGTCTGGAGAACAACGACGACAACCTTGCTGGTTGACTTGAGTCACAGGCTCAGAGCAGACGCCTGGCACGATCCTGGTCATGAATCTATGGTGGTATCGCTGTGCGATTGTCGGAATTTGGTGTATGATTGATCCGAGTTGTAGCTGCCTCGCAAGGTGGGTGCGCTCACAATGTAATTCTGACCTCTTGGCCTTTCTTCTAGATATGTCTCTCCATGGCACATCCTTGAAAACAAAAACCTCGGGGCAATGGGCTTGGGGAGCTAAAATAGAATATAAGCTTTAGTCTGTGGATAAAGGGGTGGAATACTAGTGTACAGTTGTATCCCACGTCGCTCGTGGGTAATTTGCAGGTACGGTCGTAAACTGCCAGGATTTTGCGTGTAAGATCAGCGAGTTTTCTCGACAAATGATAAATAATTTCAAAAGTTAACTCGGTCAAGTAGACCCTTCCGGCTTGACACTGGCACGCTGATGACTTTTGATACGTAACTTTATAACCAGATCAAAGTATGGCCGGTCCTCAGATTTTTGGGGCCACGGGGCGAAACTGGAAGCCGTACCCTCGTACGAACAAGAGAATTATAATTAATTTATGTGTGTATATAATGTTTCCAGTAACCATTTAAATGCATCCAAAGCAATGTTCTTATCAAATAATTTTGATTTCCCAATAAACATTTCTAGATGTTAAGTCACTAATGATGATATCGATATCAACCTTACCAATAATTATCACGTCAACTCTGCCTGGAATCGTGTCGTCGCAGTGGTAAAGTTGTTGAGTATGGTTCGCTCGGTGACTCGGGCACTCTGCCTTTCGCCTCTCGACAAGCCCGCGTGAGGTCCAAATTTCTGAGTTCACAACTGCTTTCAGCCGACAGGCACTACCCTCTACCGTTCGGCTCTCCGCACTGTTTTTTTTTTGTTGAGATGATCGCACTAATGCACTATGTTGGTCATCTTTTTCTTGATAGACACTATGTTGGTCATCTCTGCTTTGCCAAGTATCAGAATGTGTGCTGCATTGGATCGGTCTTGTTGCTTTGATCTGGCCCATCTAACCTCACACTCGTTTTTTTTTCAGCGGACGGTCCTACGCCACTTTATAGCTAACTTTGGGCCTAATAACAAACTAAGGAAAAAATGGCCCAAACAAACTACGCCCAAGTATTGGCCCACTTGGAACAGCAGATGCGCAACCCTTACGCCTATCTGAACACGACAGCAAAACTCCCGATGTTCTCCATTGACGCCGCCACATGAACTTCACCTCCAGCCCACTGCATAGTGCATACGCCATACTAGCTTTTTAGAATAAAAGGGACCCCGTCCCCGGCTTCATTGCATTAACATAGAAACCACAAGTTACAATACAAGTCTAGAGGACACAAAGTAAACTACAGGATAAACTAGAAACTAGAAGAGCTACAAACTAAAAACTAAAAGAGCTAATCTCTCCAAGGCAGCGGCACTAGACTAGAAAGCGATGACTATCTAGAACAAGAGAGAAAATGGTAGCAGCAGGTACAGGACTCTGAAACTGTCGCCATATCTTTTGAGTTGGTTGCATCACGATCCGGGAGAGTGGAGTTCGGTCCATGAGAGCTTGCAGCTTGATGAGGAAGAAACAGCAGCGCTTGTGACTGGATTCGGTCACACCCAACAGCTCAACTGCTATAGCCCAACTGCTACGACCAGCTGGAGGAAACCACCCCGTCGTTGACGAGTGTGCCGAGCCGCCGGGAACCGCCACCGATGGTCGGCATAGACCTGGGCCCAAGCGGCTCAGATTTGGCCGCCACCGACCAATCCATTGCCGCCGCCGGACCCCAAGGCCAGCGCCCCCCCCCTCTGCTGCGCCCGTCATCACCGCTGCTCGCCAGGCCGCTAGGCCCAGATCGGGCCCGCAAGGGTCCAGATCGGGACCACGCCGCCGGGGCGCCACCGTACCTCCCGCCGCTACCCACAGATCCTCCTAGGCACTGCTCCTAGGCCAGCCGCCGTCCGGCCATCCACCGAGGCGACCGCCGGACGCGAGCTCGCACAGATCTTCAGCACACCGCCGCCGACCGGACGCACCCCGCGTCGTCCTCCAAGCGCGCGGGGAATGGAGAGCCCGCCGCCGCCAGCACCACACGGGTTTTTCCCGGCAGCGCCCGCCGGCTGCGGCGGGGGAGGAGGGGAGAGGGCTGGTCGGGGACGGGGGAGACGGGAGTGGCGCCTCAGTCGCTCGCGGGGAGCGACGCGAAACTTTCGATCATATGCCATACTAGCTAGGGGCCCCCTTGGTTTAGGGGTCCCGGGGCGGCCGCCCCTCTTTCACCCACCTCATGGCCGGAACGTCATTTTCAACTTAGTGTGGTTGAAGGAGAGACCAGGGACGTCAATCGCGATTCAGGTTAGTGGACTATTGTAACTTACTCCCTCAATGATTCTATGTTAAAGTAAAATGTAAATTAGTTTTGGTTAAAGTTAAATTTTACCTCCCTTTCAAAAAATAAAGTTCAATCAAAATATGCAGAAATATCAACATCAAATACATACAATAAAGTATATCTCATGATGGTCCTAATACTATTGATTTCATGGTTTCCATGTTGCTACTTTTTTATATACTTGATGAAACTTTACAAACATAATTTTAAATACAACAATTATACACTAAAGTTTGGTATAGAGGAGTCCATCACACCGTGGACCATTGTTTTGAACTTTAAACCAGAGCATTTTTTCTGATTTCAAAAGCCTTAGCGAATGGTCGCATCATTACACGAAGTTATGTGTCGTTTACACGTATGTCGCACACGCACACCGCTCCGCACCCAAGCCCGGCTAGGTGAGGCGAGCACACGCATGTGATCTTCTTTGTCTCTCCTCCTTTCAATCAATTAGTGTTCTAATGAGACTCCACTTTGTAAGGTGGTCTCACTCCTACTCAGGTAGCAATATGAGACTAAACATTGCACCTGCATCTCTTGTCACACATGGACCTTTGATATGTAATAGGGAATCTGAAATCTTATTCGTCCGAGCTCATATATATCCATCAGTTCCAATGAATATCTATATGCGTGACTTTTTTTCTAAAATGCTACAAGCTAAGAACTATGAGTTTTGTTAAGACTTAGAAATACTGTGGACCCGAATCTTGATTTGACATGAATCCCCGAAGTGGATTGGACTAGTTATCTAGATTTTGGGACACATCTTGGGTTTCCTATAGTTAAAATAGGAGTGCAATTAGTAACAAACAGAATAAACAACCACAAGGTATAAAAATGACCACACGGAACAAAATAAATTGTTGCATGAAAAAAACATAAGAGTGAAGAATGATCATGTAGAAAAAAAATTGGATCATGTACTTTCACCAACATTGTTGGTAGAATATAAAAGGACTACTTGGTGAGATATCATTAGTGTAAAATCAAAATTGTATTAGCACAACATGATAATTTGGACGAGGAACAACATACAAGTCTACCGGAGTATGTACCCTTCCTCATCCCAGCCATACCCCTCCAATGTAACAGAGACTAAACTGTTATATGTTGAAAGCACAATATTGTGGTAAAGACTATGTGCTGAAAAATCTAAAAAACAAAATCCCACTATTTATTAGGTGGATCCTCTTTTAGCTACCTAATGTAGCAGTTGATCTTCATGATGTATTTAAATAGATCACAACTAGTAAATCTAGTATTACTAAAAAATCAATATGATAGAGAAATAGTGAGATATGCTAGAAATTCACACAAAAAATCAAAACATTCGGTCATGATCTGGTACACCATCTCTCTATTAATAGGTAACAACCCTTAGGTTAGAGAACTGTTCCTAAACATATGTGCATATGTTATATCTACATAACTGTACATAAAGAAGGGGCATATGTTACATATTTTTGTTTTACCTAAATATAATCTATAACCATTTCTCAATTGATTATGTTGGCTAGATGTACATAACAACCCTTAGGTTTACATAGCACTTAAATAGACCTTACCGATGAGATCTGAAGATCATAAATTATAAGTCTTTATAACTATAGCGAGATAAGCCATGATCGATAGATCATGATAGCTGGAGAGTGGACAAATGGAGGTTGATCTCCATGGAGGGCTTTATTTTAGAAAACTCTAAAATCATATTTTTGATGTTTTACATAAATCTAAAAACGATGTAGATAATGTTGTATTCTGCTAATGTGTAAAATCTCAGCTAGAAATAACTTGTATGTTGTGCTGCAAAAAAATAAAAAAGTCTAACATTTGAAAGTAGTGAAAAGTGCAAATTTTTAACTCTTCCAAATCTGTCACATTTTGTTCATTGTGTGTAGCCCTTAATATGAAATATTTTAATTTGGATTTTAACACATTGGTAGAATATAACATTTTCTACATCCAAGATTTGTTTCGGAAATTTTAAAACTTAAAAATATAATTTGTAAATTTTTCAAAATAAAGGGCTCCATGTAGCTCGGCCTCTATTTGTGGTTTTCGGTCATTACTACACTTATTAGACAAATCTGGTGTGGCAAATAATTAGAAATGTTGCTTGTTGGACTATAAATGACAAGTACATGCTAAGATTAATTTTAAAAATGCTATTCATCACCACACACCGATGCTAATCTAATCCACTGGAGATAAATGAGCAATCATAGCCACTAGAAAGTTTGCTCATACCATCTTACAATTTGTAGACTATTAGTTTTTGTTGGTGTCTTCGCAATTTCACGCCTAATTGTATAAACAGACTATTAAGAAAATGAAACAATATCATTAGATTGTTTCTCACAAACTAATATTTTTTATTTCTTAGCATCATAACTTGTAGCGCCCCGACCCGACTGCTATACAGTGATGCTGTGTGTCACCGGTTAGGCGATACAACCGGAGGTTACGGGTTTACCACTCCCCGGCCAAAACCTTTGGCAGGCGTTGCTCGGAATTGATCATCGGCAACGCAACACCCCGATTGATGCCCTAACACAGGCACAACTATCAATGCATAATAGAGAGATCAAGATTTGTGGAACAACTGGCACCTCACAGACTCTACGACTCAAAGCATTATAGTTCAACTCTTAAAATAGAGAAAGATAGCAAAATACAACCAGAGGTCACTGACCCAATAGTACAACATGCGGAAACGAATTAAGTTGTTCTAAACAACAAAATCCAAATTATGGCCTAAGAGGCCTACAGATAAACATGCAACGCCAGCTGTTCCGGTATGTCCCAAGCTGCCACCTGGGAACCCCAGACTACTCGTCGACGTCCACAAAGAACCCACCTTTGAGGTCGGTGAAGTCCTCCTCTGAAACAAAGCAAACGACGTTGAGTTCGACGAACTCGCAAGATTAAATATAGAGCTTTAGCTCGATGAGGCTTTCAAGGTTTTATGTCTGTTTTGCATAAAGCTGATTTTATTTATGAAACACATAACTCCAAGGCATCGACTAATCAGAGTATTTTTAAAAGGGGGTAAGGAGTAACTCTTTTCTCTTGAACACCTTTCTCATCATCAACCACCATCATCACTGTACCTATTCTACAAAGGCACCTCCCCGAATCACCCTCGAGGAAGCTAACCTTGCATTCTTGAGTAGTACCTTTAGTACTCAGGTTTTAATCATTCCGTTCAAGTTTTCTATGATCTTATCGTCCTTTCCCAAGTCGTCCATAACAGTGGACACGGCTTTTCGAAAAGATTTAACCCTGCAGGGGTGCACTGTGTTTAACCTTCGGTACCGCCCGGCTCATTGCCTACGCTTAGCTCTCTTCCGGGGAAAGCCGCTGAGTGGGAACGGTTACAACCTTTACCTTGCTTGAGACTAACCCAGGATCATCAGTGTGGACGGGACAGGTTCAGTGCCTCCAACACCCTGCCCGTGGCCACTCATTTTCCTAACACCACCATTCTCATCTCTGTCTTGGCCACCATATCAATGCACGCGCAAATGGAAGCCCGAACTAGAGGACCCTGGCTAGCCCCGCACAAGTTAGTCGGTCAACGAGGGCTCCATATACCCCACCGAAAGGAAGCGCACTCATTCTTGGTTCAAGAGGTAAAGAACTCGCACCTAGGCGGCGAGAGCGAGACAAAACACCACCAAACCATAGTGGCCTCTCATCCCCACCTTTAAGCATTCTATACTTGTCACCACAATTTCTCCACCAACATCCGAACATTTCAACATCTGTTTCCAACATGAAATATCCATCGGACGACTAAGCATTTAACTAAGCATGGCTAAGCAACATCATAGCATAGTTAAGTATCTTAGGCCAATAATACAAATCTATGGATAATAGGAGGGAAACAAGTAATGGCATCGGAAACTTAATGCAACTATAGGATACTCTAATCCAAGCAAATTGACATTTGGAACCGCATGCCATATTATAGTGGAGAAAATATTTGCGGAATATAGGATAAGACATGCTCAGAGGGGGGATTACGCTTGCCTTGTTCAACGTGCTGGTAGTACTGATCGTCAGGGTATTGCGGTGCAACCCCGGCTGCTTGATCTATCGAAGCATAACATCGGAAGAAACAATCAATCACCACACATGCTTTAACAAATGCAATGCGCAACACATGATGACATGACATTTTAAATCCCCGAGATGAGGATGATTCAAGCTATTCAACTTAAACGGAGTTCGGATGCTTAATGGGCGCATCTCGAATATACCGTGCAGTTAAGTAATGTATCATCTTTACTTGTTGATTAAGATAGATGAAACCCTATGGTTAACTTGCAGATGAAATGACATGATCAGGTGTTGAAATGCAGGGTTTAGGTGATTAAACATTCTTGCATCAAATTAAAAATGGAACTGAAAGTATTTGTATTACAGCTGAAGAAGGTTAATCGGATTATCCGATGATGTTGGAATCGGATTATCCGATCCATCTGGCTCGAAAAAACGGCTAAGGACCTTAAATTGAACAGTGGTCTGGAGTACTGCTAATTTTCGGAATATCCGATTTTGCTAGCTTCGGAATATCCGATCGCCACGAAGGTCTGAAAATCCACTAAGGACCTAAAGCAACCTCGTACTGGAGGTCTCCGGATTATCCGGTTGTGCTTGAGTCGGAATATCCGAGCGGCACGGCTGCGCACGGCAGCGTGCGGTGCGACGGCGAACTACGACGAGAGAGGGAGGGTGGAGGTGTCACGGAGGACGAGAAACTCACCCTAAGCACGTTGGAGAAGACGGCGAGGTCAGAGACGGACCAACGGCGGCGAATCGCTCACGGCGGTGCTCGGACGACAGCGGGGAAGACGGTGCCGGTGCAGACGATTCCGAGCGGCGCGGCTCGATTTCTTTGGCGGAGAAGGAGAAGACGGCGCGGCGGACCTTCCTGCGGTCTTCGATTTGCTCGGGGACTCCTCAATCGATGGCAACGAGCTCGGAGGCCATGGCGGCTATGGCTCGCTCGTGGGGAGAGAAATGGGGAGCGAGGGAGCAGGTGAGCGAGTGGATAGGGTAGGAGGAGCAGGGCGGCCTCGTGGTGCTCCTCTTCCTGCAGGTGGAGGCAGAGAGGGGGGGCCCGGCGAGGGCGTCGTGAGAGCGCGGCACGGCGGCATGGCGCCAGTGCGGGAGGAGAGAGACGACGACAGTTTTGCAGATAACCCCCTGGCAATTTTCTTCCATCACCAATAGGTCCTTTTCTTCCTTTTTAAAACCTGTGGCTTTAGGGATTTTATTGAGGCACTAAACCATCTTCAAAAATTATGACAGAATTCAGGCAGCCTCCCCATATCAATATGAAGCTCCCCTAATTTCCCCAGATTATTTGAAACTCATTTGGTAGGAGAATAAAAATTGGAATGGCTCACAGGCAATTTTGAGTTTCTCTCCATTTATCTTATCTTACAAATCAAGATAGTTTGCAAAAAGTATATTTTGGAACTTCTGGAACTTCCTTGACAAATATGTTTATTTGCAAACTTGTGTTTAACAACTCAACATCATTTCTTTGCAACTGTTGTATTAACTCAAATGAGACATGATTATGCATGGATGCCATGATGCACAAGAAATGAAAAGCGAAAATTTTACTCAGGTTTTTAGGTTCTCAAACTTTGGGCTGTTACAATTCTACCCCCCTTACAGGAATCTCGTCCCGAGATTCTAAGATTGCGGAAAGAAGTCGGGATACTCCTCACGAAGACTAGACTCTCTTTCCCAAGTTGCTTCTTCCTCGGAATGGTGAGACCTGTCGTGGTGGTGTCACGGCAGATGCCATAGGTATGGCTAAGTGTGGGGCCGAAAGGACGCTGGAGGTATCCGGGGAGGGCTTGCACGCTGAGAAGCGCGCACAGACGAACATCGAACTAAGAACACACGAGCACACACACGCGATTTACCTAGGTTCGGGGCCCTCGTGAGGAGGTAACACCCCTACTCCTGCCTGCCTCTCGACGTATATGGGTGAAGCACAAGCACAAGTACAAGATCTGCTCATTGAGCTGTATTGCTAGACTATGAACAGTGGTACGAGGTAGAAGATGAAGCTAAACACAAAGGGGGCAAATGAGCTCTTTCTTCTTCCGTCCCTCACGCAGGAGGAGGTACAGGGGTACTTAAAGCAGTCTTGGTGGCAACGGCTCTGTCCTCCACGGTGGCTTCACGTGCTCCTGCAGAGATCTCCGGGATTCCTGCAGGAGACCCGCGCCTCCGGGATTTCCGGGTCGTCTCTGCCATGACGGGACCCTTCCTGTCTTGTCCCAGCTTATCCGGGCTGTCCCATCCCGGGATGTCGGTCTGTCAGGCTCCGGGTTCTCCGGCCAGGCGTGCTCCTCTGCCAGGCGAAAAGACAAAAGCCCTTGACTTCCTATCCGAGGTAAGATTTCTTCTCTTCCTTAACCCGGCATGGATATGCCTGGTTTCCTTCCTTGACCCGGCAAGTCTGTGCCGGATCATCTTCGTCCCTTTCCTGCACATGAGAATAAACAAGAGCAGACCGACAGTGATATGTCGGTTAAGGTGACTCAGCTAACATGACCCGGCCTAAGTGACCCGGTTGACATAAGCCGGTTTGTATTACACCATGTCTCGGTCCTTCCGGGACTTGGTTGATCCGGTTTGACCTTGATCCGGTCCACTCTTTAGCGCTCTTTATACCACAACTTACCCAACCCGGGGGTAGCCCCCCGACATTAGTCCCCGAAGTTGGTGCGGTTCTACAGCCTCGGATGGAGGGCCACACCAGGTTTAACCAAACAAAACCAACCAACAGCCTTTCCGACTCAGGTATGTCTCGGTCTAGCCGAGTTTCTCCGAGTCAAATTAGTAACCTTGTTCGAATTTCCTCCTCAACTTGGTCTAACCGACACAACGGGATTCTTTTTAACTCCACCGAGTTCCAGTCTCGAAATCCGATGCAAAGATATCTCGGTTTGCCTTGATTTGCGCGTACGGCCGACCGTGCCTCTGCACGCGCCGCGCATCGCACATTGCACACGTCACACGTGTCGTGCCCGGTCACCTCAAACACAGCCTTTGACCATGTTTGACCACCCGGTGCGGCGCCTGGGTAACCGCGCCAATGATGACGGGCCCACCACTATGCCCACTAACGGACGGTTTCGAGCGCAGTTTGGGGAACTGCCCCCGCCGCTTCGCCAACCGCACGCCTCCGCACCTATAAAATAGGGGAAAGAGGGCACGGTGAGGTCTTCTTCCTCCTTCGTTCTCTCCATTGCGAAAAACACTTCCGCCGCCGCCGCCGCCGTGAAGAACACTCCGCCCTCGTACGACGCCGGGAGCGCTTCACGGCCATCGACAACCGGAATCGACCGCGCTGCCGCCGCCAGACTCCTTCCCGCGGGATCTGCATTCCGGTATGGATCCCCAATCTCTTTCTTCTTCATGAATCTCCCTTGTGTTCTTTCTAGCATGTTCTTCATAGTTCATCGTTAGGGTGTTCTAGATCTCCAAACGCTGGACTTGCTAGGATTAGTTTTGTTTGTTCACAGATGCAGCTGCCTAGATCCATTGCTAGATCTTTCTCGCACTGATGTCCTGGCATGGTTCCTGTTAGTTTCACCCTTTTCTGCCTTAGACTCATGTTTTTTACTTCCTTTTTTACTCGCTCGGTAGATCTTTCTTGCTCACCGATTCATGCAAATTCATGTTTGTAACTTTTACCCGAATCACTTAACTTGATTTTCCGAATCACCTAACACTTATCTTTCCGAATCATCTTTCCGGGTGATTCTACCTCGATTTCCGAATTACATAACCCTGTTTCCGTGCTCTACTCCTGAGGCAGTTGCACGGCTCTTCCGGGTCATATGTCTCGGTTTCCGAGTCATTCGCATTGTTTCTCCGGGTCACTTGTTCCGACTCTAGATTCATAACTCCGAGTTACTTATCTCGGTTGTATTTGTACTTTCTTGCAGGTTTTGCCCTGAGATGTCAGGCCGCAGTACTCCTGACCCGGCCGAGTCATTGGTTGCACCTGGCAACCGAGGAGGATGGGAGGGATCCGATGTGGTTCAAGATGATCTCGATTGGCTGCTCAAGACCCGGCGCATCACGGCCGAGGCTATATGCCGGCTTCCGGGAGAGGAACTCGAACCGGTTCTAGAATCGGGTGAACGAGTGGTGTTCCTTGCGCACTTTCAGCGCGGGTTTGGACTCCCAGCTAGTCCCTTCTACCGGGACTTTCTTGACTACTTCGGTCTACAACCTCACCATCTCCCTGCCAACGCCATTACATCTCTCTCAGCTTTTACCTCCTTCATGGAGGGGTACCTCGGCCTCTGGCCCACTGTTGCCGCCTGGGCCAAGTACTTCCGCCTCCGGAAACAAACCATTCCGAATAAAGAGGAGGTCGTGAAGGATATGACCGCATGCGGTGCGGCTAGCATCACTCCGAGGAAGCACTCCATCTTTCCTCGGATTACTGGCTTAGAATCCTGCCGGAAGTGGCAAAGGTCCTTTTTCTATGTGAAGAGCCCGGCTGATCGGGATGTTCTCAACCTGCCGGAGTTCAACATCGCTCCCCCCACAGCCGAGTTAAACTGGAACTATGACCCGCAGGACAGCATTCCTGAGGTCCAACTGATCCACCAAACCCTTGAGGGGCTGCTGGAGAAGAAGTTGAGTGCAGACGACCTCTTGAGGACTTTCGTCATGCGCCGAGTCAACCCTCTTCAGTACCGTGTGCACAAGATTTGCCACATGAGTGGTTTGCTGGACCCTATCCGGGTCAGCACCCATGATCTTACCCACCCCCAAGTTAGGAGACGAGTCAAGGCCATCGCGCAGACCGAGATGGCGGACGATTGGCAATGGGGCGTAGAGCCGTTTGAGCGATCCCGGCTTCCGCCTCCGGTTAGTTTGTTACCTTGGGATTGACATAGCTCTGCCTTCCGAGTCTACTTTTATCTCGGTGAGGCACCTTCTGACTAATCCGAATCTATTTTGCTTTTCCTGCAGCTGTTTACCCGACAAGCCACCGAAGACGGGGACCTGAAGACCAGGAAATGGACAAAAGATCGCCGTGCGCGACCCGAGGAGACTGAAGAACCGGACAACGAGGATTATACGCCGGTTCCTCGTGCCAAGGCTTCTACTTCGGGTAAGCCATCCGCCCGTGTCTTCATTCAAGACTTGTCCGACGACGAAGATGATGATTGTCAAATCCTAGATCCCATTGATGCTATTCCTATTTCATGGTCTGCACCTCCTGCTACAACCAATCCGGGTGCACAAGACACATCTCGGAAACGCGCCGGTGCGTCCGGGTCAGCGGCTCCTCCGGCTAAGAAAGCCAAAAAGGTCGTTACCAAGCGTAAGGCCAAGGCCCTACCAACCAGCAAGGGGTAAGATAAACTTCGTATAACTTTTCTTGCTTTCCTTCTTTCCTTTAACCGATGTTAATCTCATCCGAATTAACATTCTACCTCGGCTTATGCAGCGATCCGATCACCACCAAACAGACCCATAGTTCTATTCGGTCTCCTGTTCCTTCATCGCCACCTCTGACGACCAACATCGGGATTAGTAGCCCCGGAGGGGCAATCCCTTCCCCGGTGTGCGCTAGCTCAGCCGACATTCCGCCGCCGAATCTTGATTCAGATCTGGGAGGGGACCAAGGCCTCGAGCAAACCTCGGCGCCGGGTCAAGACCAATCTCCCCATTCTCCTCTTAAGGATTTGGAGACGGAGCGGGGTAAGACTCCGGCTGAGACCTTGATACGTCTCAAACGTATCTATAATTTTTGATGTTCCATGCTAATATTATATCAATTGCTACATGTTTTGGTTATACTTTATATCATTTTTATGCATTTTCTGGGACTAACCTATTAACAAGATGCCACAGTGCCAGTTCCCTGTTTTCTGCTGTTTTTGGTTTCAGAAAATCTATTAAGGAAATATTCTCGGAATTGGACGAAACAAAAGACATCGTCAATAATATCACGAGGAGATCACGGAGTCCAAAGGGGAGTCGGAGCAGACCCACCAGGGGGCCACGCCACACTAGGGCGCGGCCCAGGGTGGGCCCGCGCCCACCTATGGCGTGGTGGCCCCCCTCGGCCACCGACGCCGCCTCTTCGCCTATATATTCTCCGCGACGCGAAAACCCTATTACGGTCGATCATATTCCACGAAAAGTTCCGTCGCGGCCGTCATCGTCAATCTCAGATCGGAGGAGTTCTGAAGCTCTTCCCAGCACCCTGCCGGAGGGGAGATCATCACCGGAGGGCTCTACATCACCATGCCTGCCTCCGGAGTGATGCGTGAGTAGTCCACCCCTGGACTACGGGTCCATAGCAGTAGCTAGATGGTTGTCTCTCTACCTTGTACCTCCATGTTTAGATCTTGTGAGCTGCCTAACATGATCAAGATCATCTTATTGTAATGCTAGATGTTGAGTTTGCTGGGATCCGATGAATATTGATACCATGTTTATTCAAGTTATTTATCTATGTGCTCTTGATCTTGCATGCTCTCCGTTGCTAGTAGATGCTTTGGCCAAGTAGATGCTTGTGACTCCAAGAGGGGTATTTATGCTCGATAGTGGGTTCAGTCTCTAGATATCTGGATCAGTGACAGAAAGGTCTAAGATGGTAGATGTGCTGTTGCTACTAGGGATAAAACATTGGTGCAGTGTCCAAGGGCACTTGTATTGATTACATTACACACTTTACTTCATGCAATAATCTGTTGTTAGCAACTTAATACTGAATGGGATGCGGATGCTGCCTTGAAGGTGGATTATTTAGGCATAGATGCTGTTGGAATAACGGTCTATGTACTTTGTTGTAATGCCCAACTAGATTTCATATTAGACATCTTGGCATGTATTGCATTGTTATGCCCTCTCTATTTGTCAATTGCCCAGCTGTAATTTGTTTACCCAACATGCTAGTTATCTGTTCTGAGAGAGACACCACTAGTGAACTGTGGACCCTGGTCCAATTTCCTCATACTGTTTACACAACCTGCTGCAATCATCTGTTTCCTGTTACTTGCTGTTTTTCCTGCTGTTTTCCACACCATACGTTTAACTCTTTGTTTCTGCAAGACCGGAGAGATTGACAACCTCTCTGTTTCGTGTTGGGCAAAGTTCTGGTTTGTGTCTGTGCAGATTCTACGTTGGTGCAAGCTCCCTAGCGCCAGGGGGAGTCAACATCAACAACCTTCCGATAGATCGTCAAGTCCTACTGGATTGATAACCTTGGGTAGATTTCTCAAGGGAAAACTTCTGCTGTCTACATCATAACCTTCCTCTTGGGGTTCACCAACACGTAGCCATCAGACCTCGTCTAAGTTGGAGCCTCGACCCTCGCCTCGCGCACAGCATAAGCACACCAAGCAACAGCAACAGTTGAAGCAACAGCAGAAGCAGCAGCAGCAGCAACAGCAGAAGGAGAAGCCACAGCAGCAGAAGGACAAGGACCAGAAACAGCAACAGGAGAGACAGCAAAAGCTACAGCAAGAGAAACATCAGAAGCTGCAGCAGGACAAGTCTCGGAAGCAACAGCAGCAGCTCCCAGTGCCGGTCCATACTCCGGCACCACCGCCTCCAAGTGTGCCAACTCAGCAAGCCTCTGGCCAACCTTCAACCGTCCAGAGCAAGCAAATTATTGTGACTCCAACAGCAAATCGGGCGTACCAAGACCTTTCCGAGATGATTTCCCGCCCCCGGGTCAACAGCCATGTTCTTCCGAGTCTTCGTACTCCGAGTGATAACAGCCTCGGCTCGATTGGACAGTACGTGATGGATTGGAACGCCGCGGACCCGAGCGAAGTTTCTTCTACTCCAGCAAATCCACACCCGGTTGGCCCCGGCCTGGTTGCACAATCCCTACACTCCATGCAGGTCTCGGCCCTTCAGGCTAGCAGGGTTGTCGAGGTAAATCTTTCTGAACTTAGCACTTACTTTACAATGATCAACAGTCACACCATCCACAGTCCCCGAGATTCGCGCTGAGTAACTGATACTCGTCCGAGTGATAGGTAACTCGGCGCGAATCTTCAAAAACTTGATCATTTAAACTTAACTTTGTTAAAAACACTGGGATTCCCAGTCCCCGAGTCTCATATCGAGTTTACCGGCATGAGCTTTCATTAAAGTCGGACAACCAGTCCCCGAGTTTCATGTCTAGCTGACTCGGTATGATCTTTTACCAATCTCGGGCTCCAGTCCCCGAGATTCTTTTTACCCTCACTAACATCTTTCCTTCTGGCAGGATTGTACCAACACTCGGAGCCGGATCTTCAAGAATCTAGCCTTGGAGCACCGGGCGCTTAAGCTTTCCTTCCAGAACCAGCAGGAGGAAATGAAGAAGAAGGAAACGGAGCACAAGCGTGCTCTGAAAGAAGAACAATCCGAGGTGACTTGGCTCAAGCGGGAGCTTGACCGGGTCGAGAAAGAGAAGATTGAGCTGAAAAAAGAGAGGAACACTTTTAAGACGGCTCTGGAGAAGCGTGCCGCTGGTGACCAGAAGATTCAAGCGCACATCACTGCATGCGAGGCTAAAGCTACCAAAGCTTCAGAAGAGTCGTATGCCCTCAAGGCAAATGCTGCCAAGTGGCTGGCTGAGCTCACCAAGCTCAATGCCGAAATGGACAAAAAGTTTCCTGAATCATATCCTTTTTGTTTATATCTTCCTGACATGAAACTTTGTGTCGGTGTCTCATTTGATTCGGTGTCAGCCTATTTGCTCTCAGAACACTTTGAGCACTGCCAAGCTGCAGCAGCCAACACTGTGAAGAAGGCCCGAGCTAGGAGGGCCGAGGCATCTGGAGCTCCGCTACCCGAGGCTTGGGATATCGACGATCACTTGATCGCACTCCAAGCTCGCATTTCTCCCTTGAAGAGCATTGGCGTCGAGCTTCTTAATGCCAGTATCCGAGCCTACAATGTCTTGTGGCCCGAATCTCCCAGTGTCAAGACTATTGCCGAGTTATCCACATGTGAATCTTTTTTGCAAACCTCTGACATCCTTCACACTTTCTGACTATGTCCTCGGCTTGTTACAAAGCAGTGGGCCAGTAGAACCCATGCCGAAACACTTTGGCCACCAGGGCTCTTGAGCAAGCATGATGCCCACACTTCCCTTGATGAATCTCTAAGAGCATTTCTTCTCCTTCTGCCGGGTCAACACACCTCTGCAGCACTGTGGTCGTGCTTCTCTTGTATAGCTCCTTATTGATGATGGTGTATGCTTTTGCTCTTCTCAACACTTGCCTAGACTCGGTTCTATCATCCGGCAGGCTCCGATTACAAGATATGTCATTATAGGTCGTGCCCACTCCGGGACAGGTCTTACAGGAAACACTGGCATATCTACATCCATTGGCTCAGCATCCACTGGTTCGTCCGATATTTCCTCGTCAGTCCCCGGGTTCTGCTCGGCAGTCCCCGAGTTATCCCCGACATAACCGACGTCAACATCCATTGGAACTGCATCTGACTTTGGCATCGGCGGGATATAAATTGATTCGGATTCTGGCGATGGCTTAATGGACGGCTTTCTCAAATGCTCCAAAGCTATTCCGGGTGGAATTGGATCACTGGATGAACCGAGTTTGGATAGTACATCGGCAGCTTCATTCTCTGCCCGAGGTATATGTGTGTACTCGCATCCTTCAAAAAATCCCGAAATTTTCTGCACATGAAATCGATATGATGCCATGTTGGCATCCACTGCATCCCAATTTCCCGAGGTTTGATGTATAACCAGAGCCGAATCACCGAAGCACTCAATTCGGCGAATTCCCACTTCCTTGGCCACATTAAGCCCATGGATCAGTGCCTCATACTCGGCTACATTATTGGATGCGGTGAAATGAATTTGCAGCACATATCTCAGTTGATCCTTCTTTGGTGAGGTAAGAACTACTCCGGCACCCAAACCAATCTTTGTCTTGGATCCATCAAAATGCATTGTCCAGTAATTCGGGTCATGGGCTGGTGGCTCATATTGCATCTCGGCCCAATCCACAAGGAAATCCGGCAGTGCCTGAGATTTGATTGCATCTCTTCTCTCATACTGTGGAGTGTAAGGGGATAACTCGATTGCCCATTTGGCAACTCGGCCATTTGCATCTTTGCATCCGATGATTCCGAGATAGGAGCTTCACACACCACCCTTATTGGATGCTCTTGAAAGTAGTGCTTCAACTTCTTGGCTGCCATATAGACACCATACACCATCTTCTGGTAATGAGGGTAATTTGCTTGGATTCGATATCACCTCACTCAGATAATACACCGGCCTCTGCACGGTTTTGCCATCTTCTTCTCGCTCCACCACTACTACGCACTCACAACTCGGTTTGTGGCTGCAATATAGAGCAACATCGGCTCTTTGGGCAGTGGGGAAGCAAGTATCGGAGCAGTGACCAACATCTTTTTTAACTCGGCAAAAGCCGCATTTGCCTGTGGAGTCCACACAAAGTTATTGGTTCTTTTCATCAATTGATACAAGGGCAAGGCCTTTTCTCCTAACCGGCTTACAAACCGGCTTAGGGATGCAAGACAACCAGTAAATTTTTGCACATCTTTAAGATTTTGAGGCAACCTCATATTCTCAATAGCCCGAATCTTTACCGGATTAGCTTCGATACCTCGGCTAGATACAAGGAAACCGAGTAACTTTCCTGCTGGTACACCAAATGTACATTTATCCGGGTTAAGTTTCATCCGGTATTTTCTCAAATTTGCGAATGTTTCTCTTAGATCATCGATCAAGGTTGATTTCTCTTTAGTTTTAATGACTATGTCATCGACATACACCTGCACATTTTTTCCTATTTGATTTGCAAACATTTTTGCATACACCTTTGATAAGTAGCACCGGCATTTCTCAAACCGAATGTCATGACACGATAGCAATAAGCCCCATACGGGGTGATAAATGCAGTTTTCATTTGATCATCCGGATTTAACGGTATCTGGTGAAAACCAGAGTAAGCATCTACAAAGGATAACAGCTCACACCCGGCTGTGGAATCGATCACTTGATCTATCCGAGGCAGCGGGAATGGATCCTTAGGACATGCTTTGTTCAGGTTCGTGTAATCAATACACATACGCCACACTTTGGCTACATTTGGGTCATCCTTTTTCTTCTCTACCAGGACGGGTTAGACAACCAGTCCGGGTGCAGTACCTCCATGATGAATCCGGCTGCCAGTAGCCGGGTCAGCTCATCTTGTATCACTTGCCTTCTCTCGTCTGAAAGTCGCCGCATCGGCTGCTTCACGGGCTTCATCTCGGGCCTCACAAATAATGAGTGCTCAGCCAACTCCCTCGGAACACCTTCCAGGTCATGATTCGACCATGCAAAGATGTCCCGGTTCTCACGGAGGAATTGGATGAGCTCGCCTTCCTATTTCTCCGTTAACCCGCTCCCTATGATAGCCTTGCGCTCGGGGTGTTCCGGGTCAACAGTGATCTTCTTGGTCTCCTTGGGCGCCTCGAACGCCGCATTTTGCTCCATGTGGGCCATTCCCGGCATGCCGAGTTGCGCAGCTTGAGCCATGGCCACCACCTGCTTCATCTTTTTCTTCTCAGCAGCTATGATCAGAGACTCGGCCAAGTTAGAGCCAGCCGAGGCACACTCGATGGAGCTCTTGTAGTTACCCGCAATGGTAATGATACCATTCTCCTGGCAGCTTCATCTTCAGGTAAGCCATGTGGGTGGATATCATGAACTTGGCCAGAGTTGGCCTGCCGAGTAGAGCATGGTATGGACTTTCGAGGTCTACTATCTCGAACAGGACAGTCTCGGTCCTGGAGTTCTCCTTGGTGCCGAGACATACATCAATCCACATTTTACCCATAGGTGCACATGAGACACCAGGCACTATACCATGAAAAGTTGTGTCGGTTGGTAACAACATGTTGGCAGTAATACCCAACTTCACCATTGTGTCTCGGTACATGATGTTGATGCTGCTACCATTGTCAATCAGAACCTTGCTGAATCTGACATTCTGGTTGGGCCCAATAAATGTTGGGTCCACCACCAGAGCATAACCTCCTGGGGTTGGCATGATTCGGGGGTGATCTTTTATCCCCCAGGTAATCTCCTGATCCGACCAGTGCATATATTTTGGCACAGCCGGCATAACAGCATTGACCTCCATCTGACGCCGCGCCCGACTCTTTTTGTCAGTTGCCTCGGTCACGAACACCACATAACTATGATGAGCTTCGTGATACTCATTCTGGCGATTAGGCCGGCATTGCCATAGTTGCCTCCGTGGTTCACCTGATTCACATCATTCGGTTCCCTCCTGTTATCATTCGGCCTCTGTTGCTGCTGTTGATTCGGCCGGTTCACCGGAGTGTTGTTTGCCCCGGTCAGCGCAACACGCTGCTGAGGTTTCGGCAGTGGCGGCCTCGGAGGACCACCCCTCTGGTTTCCTCCGGATCCAGCTCCTTCCCTCAAGGTCCTATGGTACCAACTGCATTGCCGAGTCGAGTGATGTGCCGGTCCACGCTTATCATTGGTGTGGTATCTGCATGGTCCATCCAGCATTGCCTCATAAGTGGCAGGAGTTGTGCATCTTGGTTCCAAGGTTTCTTTCCATCTTGGTTCTGGCCCCAAGGTGGGCCATTGTTCTTCGGCCTCTGGCTGCAACCAGCACTCGGTTGCTCTTGATCTACCGCTGCAACCATGTTTGACCCGTACCGAAGATCCGGCCGATCTTCCCTTCTCTTGTGTCCAAAGTTCTGGCTATCATTAGGCCCGAACTGTCCGGGTCTGCTGTTACCCGGGTTTCGTCGACTCGGCTCAGCCGCGTTGAGCAGAGGCTGCATTGGATCTCCAAGTGCATAACTGTCTGCAATCCGAATTGTCTCGGCCAAAGTGGCTGGCATCTCCCTTTGTAACCTTTGCCACAGCATGGAGCCATGTCGGCATCCCTGGGCAAACCATGAAATGGCCTGTGCCTCCACAACTCCTTCGCAGGAATTGCGCACTGTACTCCACCGAGTCAAGTAGTCTCGGTCAGTCTCATTCTGCCTCTGCACACACATAGCCAACTGCTGTGGCCGATTCGGCCTCTTGTATGTGCTAGAGAAGTTACTCACAAAGGCTTCTTCAAAATCCAGCCAGCAGTTGACACTGCCCTCACTCAGATTGTTCAACCAATTCGGGCTGGTCCTTCCAACATCTGAGGTATGTATCTCACAGCCCACCGGCGGTTTCCTCCGGCCACATTTACTGCCGAAAGATAATCCGACAGCCAGTCCTCTGGCTTGGAGTTACCATCATAGGTCTTCGAACCTCGGGGCAACTGGAAGTGCGGCACTGACGGCTCCCCCATGATTCGGGGCCCGAAGCATTTAGGTCCAGGTGGGCCCTGCTCTCCAGTATCTCAGACCAATGGAGCCTATCCAACTTGATGCGTGCATCCCCGGCGCCAACATGCGCGGTCCTAACCTGTCTCCCAGTGCATTGTCATATCTCTGATATCCGGCTCTCTCCAGAGCCGAATTGCCATCATCATATCGTTGTTCCTTTGGTCAACACCTTGCGGTTCCTGAACATGCGCAGCATTCGGGTGTTGCTGACCATGGTTTTGAGTCGGATACCGAGGTGGTGGACCTCGGCCAGCTGGATTGGGATTCCCCTGACCCGGATTTCCCTGCGCCGGGTTACTCCTAGCCCGGCCTGCACCGTTCTGCCCGGCCATCTGCTTTTCAGCATAGTCCGGGTTGTAGGTCTGGATCTGCTTGTTCTTTCCCGAGTTTACACTCGGGTTACGATCTCTACTCGGATGCGGCGAGGAAGCTTGTCCTTTGGACCTCTGACTGCCGGCCTTAGCCGAGTGTACAATCTGGGAACCCCCAGCCATGGTGTTGCCCTTCAAACATGCCTCATTCTGTCGGTTGGCTATTGCCACCAACTCATTCACTCTTGCTTGTTGCTTCTGGTAAGCTTCGCCGGTTAAACCGGCTAGCTCAGCTCTTGCTGCCTCTGCAGCTCTAAGGGTCTTGGCAGGAGAGCTATAATTCGGCTTTGCTGCCGTTACCCGAGTCGTACTTGACCCGGATCTACCATCCCTAGCCATCTCTACATTGAGGCCTTTGCCTCTCTTACGCACATCAGCCATGCGAGCAGCATCAAGGCCATGAGCCTTGTTATACTCACGCATGATCTATCAAACTCTCTCTAGTCTTGGCCATTTCCAAGGCCTCAGCATGCAGGTCCTTACGCTGCTGCTCTAACTCTTCCTCGGTCAGGGCTACACCCGTACCAGGTACTATGGGAACGGCGAGTCTTTCGATCACCTTATCCAGAGGAAGAGGCCTGACCGCGGACGTGTCGCCCTGCTCCCGGGTCACCCTCTCCAGGGGTGGCCTGGCCGTCCTAACCGTCTTCTCCGGAGTCTCGGCATCATCCTCCAGACCAGCTCCAGCCGCAGTTCCGGTCATCATGACCTCTGCGCGGCTCTCGGGGCGAGTGATGCGCCGACCGCGAGCCGCACAAAGAGCAGGAGGATCTTCTGCCTCCAGCACCCGCGCGGGTTACTTGCGGACGAGCTCGGTGGCGACGTAGGTGTGGAGGGAGCCAAAGGCGATGAGGCAGCCGTTGACCGGGAGAGGCCTGCCGCCGAAGCAACCGGCGTTGTCGCTGACGAAGTGCATGTTGCCGAGCTTGCACACCAACCCGCTGAGCACACGCTCGCCGGAGGTGGTGATGGAACCCGTCCGGATGAAAACTCCAGCCAGCGCCGCTGCCTGCCCCACGGTGGGCGCCAACTGTCGTGGTGGTGTCACGGCAGATGCCATAGGTATGGCTAAGTGTGGGGCCGAAAGGACGCTGGAGGTATCCGGGGAGGGCTTGCACGCTGAGAAGCGCGCACAGACGAACATCGAACCAAGAACACACGAGCACACACACGCGATTTACCCAGGTTCGGGGCCCTCGTGAGGAGGTAACACCCCTACTCCTGCCTGCCTCTCGACATATATGGGTGAAGCACAAGCACAGGTACAAGATCTGCTCCTTGAGCTGTATTGCTAGACTATGAACAGTGGTACGAGGTAGAAGATGAAGCTAAACACAAAGGGGGCAAATGAGCTCTTTCTTCTTCCGTCCCTCACGCAGGAGGAGGTACAGGGGTACTTATAGCAGTCCTGGTGGCAACGGCTCTGTCCTCCACGGTGGCTTCACGTGCTCCTGCAGAGATCTCCGGGATTCCTGCAGGAGACCCGCGCCTCCGGGATTTCCGGGTCGTCTCTGCCATGACGGGACCCTTCCTGTCTTGTCCCAGCTTATCCGGGCTGTCCCATCCCGGGATGTCGGTCTGTCAGGCTCCGGGTTCTCCGGCCAGGCGTGCTCCTCTGCCAGGCGAAAAGACAAAAGCCCTTGACTTCCTATCCGAGGTAAGATTTCTTCTCTTCCTTAACCCGGCATGGATATGCCTGGTTTCCTTCCTTGACCCGGCAAGTCTGTGCCGGATCATCTTCGTCCCTTTCCTGCACATGAGAATAAACAAGAGCAGACCGACAGTGATATGTCGGTTAAGGTGACTCAGCTAACATGACCCGGCCTAAGTGACCCGGTTGACATAAGCCGGTTTGTATTACACCATGTCTCGGTCCTTCCGGGACTTGGTTGACCCGATTTGACCTTGACCCGGTCCACTCTTTAGCGCTCTTTATACCACAACTTACCCTACCCGGGGTAGCCCCCCGACAAGACCACTGAACTTTGAGGAACTTGGTAGTCTTGTTACGAGTCTTCCTTTCTGCTTCATCCAGGACACGGATAGGATGCTCGCGATAAGTGAGGTCTTCCTAGATATCCAGCTCCTCATCATTGACTCCATGGATAGGATCTTTAAAACACCGGTGAAGTTGGGAGACATGAAACACATCATGTACATTTGGGAAGATGACCGGTAACTCCAATTTATAAGAAAGATCTCCTCGCTTGGCCAGACGGTGAAAGGGCCAACGTAGCGAGGGGCCAATTTCCCTTTGATACCGAAGCGGCGAACGCCACGAAGGGGAGAGACGCGGAGATAAGCTTTATCACCAATTTCATAGTGAATTTCCTGATGGTGCTTATCATAGTAGCTCTTCTGCCTAGACTGAGCAATCTTCAGATTCTCTCGTATGATTCTAACCTTCTCCTCAGCTTCATTGATCACATCCGGACCAAAGAGTGCCCTCTCTCGGTCTCGGACCAATTTAGCGGAGTGTGGCATTTTCTTCCATATAGAACCTCGAATGGAGCCATGCCCAGACTAGCTTGATAGCTATTGTTGTAGGAGAACTCCGCGAAAGGAGGTACTTTTCCCAACCCTTGCCAAAAGAGATTACACATGCCCGAAGCATGTCTTCCAAACTTGGTTCACTCTTTCGGTCTGACCATCAGTTTGAGGATGGTAGGCGGTACTGAAATTGAGACGGGTTCCCATAGCAGTTTGGAAACTCTGCCAAAACTTGGATACAAAGATACTTCCACGGTCCGATATGATCCTCAGGGGACCCCATGCAATGGAACAATACGAGCCATATATAAGTCAGCAAGTTGACTTGCCCGTATATCATCACGGACTGGTAGGAAGTGAGCAACCTTGGACAGACGATCAATGATTACCCAGATTGCATTGTTGCCCTTAGGATCTGGGAAACCCGGTGATGAAGTCCATACCGATTTCATCCCATTTCCACTCGGGACTGCAATAGGGCGGAGAGTGCCGGCAGGCCTTTGATGTTCAGCCTTTACCCGACGACATGTGTCGCATTCAGCAACATACTTGGCGATTTCCGTTTCATCCGGTCCACCAGAATTGTGGTCGAAGGTCTTGGTACATTTTGGTACTACCGGGATGAATAGAGAGAGGTGATTCATGAGCTTCTTGTAGGATCAGCTCCCTCAAATTCCGGTTCTTTGGCACTACCAGAGGTCACCAAATAAACAACTCCGGATTCATCTTCCGAGAAACATTTGGCCTTTCCGCTAGCAATGTTCTTCTTGATATTCAGGATACCCTCATCCAGCTTCTGAGCATCCTTAATCTGGTCTACAAGAGTAGATTTGATCTCCAGATTTGCAAGGTAGCCAGAGGGAACAATTTCCAGGTTCAAACGGGCGAACTCTTCATGAAGAGCAGGTTGAGCCTTCTCAACCATCAGGTTGTTGCAATAAGACTTCCGACTCAGCGCGTCAGCCACGACGTTTGCTTTGCCGGGTTGATAGTTCAGACTCACATCATAGTCCTTGATTAACTCCAACCAACGCCTTTGCCTGAGATTTAAATCCGGCTGGGTGAAGAGGTACTTCAGACTCTTGTGATCCGAGAAAATCTCGCAACGGTTACCAAACAGGTATGGTCTCCATTGCTTCAGAGCATAAACCACAGCGGCAAGCTCTAGATCATGATTGGGTAATTGTGCTCATGCGGCTTCAATTGGCGGGAAGCATACGCCACCACATGGCCATCTTGCATTAGTACACAACCCAAGCCTTGCAGGAGGCGTCACAGAAGACGACGAAATCCTTGCTGTGTCCGGCAGGACAAGCACAGGAGCGGACGTGAGTTTGGCTTTCAGTGTTTTGAAGCTCTCTTCAGCTTCGTCCGTCCATGCGAACTTTTATCCTTCTTGAGAAGGTCAGTCAGAGCCTTGGCTATCTTGGAGAAACCTTCGATGAATCGGCGGTAGTAACCTGCCAATCCGAGAAAGCTACGAATGTCCTTGACTGACATTGGAGTTTTCCAATCCAAAATGGACTGAATCTTGTCGGGAATGACAGCCACACCATTAGCGGATATCACATGACCAAGGAAGACAAGATTATCCAACCAGAACTCACACTTGGAGAACTTGGCATAGAGGCGGTGTTCTCGAAGTCGTGTCAGAACCAACCGAAGATGTTCGGCATGCTCTTCATCGGTTTTGGAATAAACGAGGATGTCATCGATGTAAATGACGACAAACTTGTCGAGATAATCCATGAAGATGGAGTTCATGAGCCTCATGAAAGTAGCTGGAGCATTGGTGAGACCAAAGGACATGACGGTATACTCATATGAGCCATAACGAGTAACAAATGCCGTCTTTGGGATATCCTCCTTTCTGATCTTGATCTGATGGTATCCTGACCTCAGATCCATCTTGGAGAATACTGTTGCACCAGCTAACTGATCCAACAGATCATTGATGCGAGGAATAGGATACTTGTTCTTGATTGTCACCGCATTCAACGGTCTATAGTCAGAGACTAGACGAGGCACGGTAGAATCTCTCTTTTGACGAAGAGTACCGGACAACCCCAAGGTGAACTGCTAGGCTGAATGAAATCCTTCGCTAACAGCTGATCAATTTGCTCTTTCAACAGAGCCAACTCTCCACCGGCATACGGTAGGGCTTCTTGGAAATCGGAGCGGTACCGGGAAGCAGATCTATGACAAACTCCACACTTCGGTCAGGTGGCATGCCAGGCAATTCTTCCGGGAACACATCCGGGAAGTCACACACCACGTGTATTCATGTATTTCGGAGGGGATTCGCCTTCCATAAAGCAAAGGAGGATCTCTGGTGAGAGGGGAATGACTGAAGATGGAGGTCTTGAGAGTGCAGACCAATACTCTACAATGTCACCGGAAGAAGTGGTCACGGTAATGGTCTTGGCAGCACAGTCGAGATTAGCCCGGTATTTTACTAACCAGTCCATGCCCAGTATGACATCAATGCCACTTGACTCAGAGCTACCAAAGCAAAAGGAAAAGACGAGTAACCTATGGTAATCTGGACTTCAGGAGTAACCCCATCGGTTTGCCATTTGGAGCCAGGAGTGGAGATCACCAAGGGACGTCTCATTTTCTCGAACGGTATTTTGTGGTCTTTTGCAAAAGCTATGGATATGAAT
Organism: Poa pratensis; assembly: GCA_947311845.1. Taxonomy (NCBI): domain Eukaryota; kingdom Viridiplantae; phylum Streptophyta; class Magnoliopsida; order Poales; family Poaceae; genus Poa; species Poa pratensis. Next base: position 28,508,127 of record CAMZMU010000037.1, read on the forward strand.
GAATGCGATGCTCCAGAGTCAAACAAAACTGTAGCAAATTGGTTGATTCGTAGCTCACCCATGAGGACGCCGGGGTCCTCTTCAGCTTGCTCAGCAGAGACGTGGTTCAGGCGACCACGCACAATAGGTCCAGCCTTGCCAGCTGGAGTGGCAGGGGCTCGTGCAGGAGTTCCCGTGATAGGTGCCTTCTGGGGGCACTCCCTGGAGTAGTGGCCAGCCTGGCCACAGGTGTAGCAGGTGAGTCCAGGTGGAGCAGGTAGCTGAGGACGATACCCACTCCCGCTTGCCCCAAGTGTCGAAGTAGTGGGGCGCGGAGGTGGTGGCCTGTATCCGCGGCCCTCGGCATAAATGGAGCACGCGGCACAGCGCTGTAGGGAACAAACACCCTGCGCTTCTTGCTCTCAGAACCCGAGGAACTCTGGTGGTCCCCGTGTGCTGGCCTCTTGGAAGCCTCGAGTTCCTTCCTTCCCTGCTCAAGAGTAAGAGCCTGGTTGAACAGCTCCTGGTAGGTCTGGAACTTGAAGGGCAGTAACTCATAGCGGAGCTGCGGGCAAGACCCTTGCGGAACAGCTCTTGCTTGTCAGCATCAGTGGTCACGTCCCTTGGGGCGTAACGAGAGAGATGGTTGAATTCACAACCATAAGTGCGGAGGTCCATACGTCCCTGTTGCAAATCCAGGAACTCCCTCCTCTTCAAATCCATGATCGGCTGAGGGATGTAAGCCGCACGGAAGGCAGTGCGGAAATCTGCCCAAGTGAAGACATGGTTGGCCGGGAACAATGCCACATGGCTCTCCCACCAACAGCCAGCCGCACCCCAGAGGTAGGTGGCGAAGTTGACTTGCTCGGCCACTGGGACATGCAGCGCGGAGAACTTGCGCTCCAGAGCGCGAAGCCAATCATCAGCTTCCAGTGGCTCCTTAGCATCAGCAAAGGTGGGTGGCTGCGAGCGCAGGAACTCAGTGAGAGTGTTGCAGCCATTCCTCTGTGCATTCTGCTGCACCAACTGCTCAACAGCGCTCATTGCGCCACGGTTCTCCTCAATGGCCATCAAGACCTGAGCCATCGAGGGTGGTGGCGGCGGTTCCTCATCATTGTGGTTACCACGGCCTCCTCGAGCCATTCTGGAGAATTTACAATGACACAGTTAGTATCTTCCTCCGAATGGTTGAACAATAGCATTAGCGTCTACTCAAGTACACAGACTAGGGACGATAATACTTTGTGTAACAACTAACAAGGGACCAACAAGATAGAACTTGGGTCAAAGATCAGCATCATGTACTACTAGCGTGGGATTCAAATAGTTAAGAAACCACGTGATTCAACACACTCTAGTTGGCACAATCCGGGACCTTCTGTTCAAGTCCTTGGGTTAAAACCCAACGAAGGAATAAGTGATCAGACTCGGTAGGAATAACAGTGTTCAAACATCTGAGTTGATTTCGGATTGTACGCAGCGGGAGCAACCGGACACATAACACTAAAGGTAGAACCCAACCCGTGATCCTAAAGTTTTGAGTAACAGATGAGAAGTAAAACTTTAACTCAAATCGAGGTAAGATTGCTCCGAGATTAGAGTGTAACCAGATAAGGAGTAAAAAGAATCCTAAGATGGTTTTCACAACTCATTTTTAGGTTAAAAATATTTTCACAAACACTAGACTCAACGTCGACCAGTAGAAGGGTTTCCTACAGGCAGTCCTGCTCTGATACCAACTTGTGGCGCCCCGACCCGACTGCTATACAGTGATGCTGTGTGTCACCGGTTAAGCGATACAACCGGAGGTTACGGGTTTACCAATCCCCGGCCAAAACCTTTGGCAGGCGTTGCTCGGAATTGATCATCGGCAACGCAACACCCCGATTGATGCCTTAACACAGGCACAACTATCAATGCATAATAGAGAGATCAAGACTTGTGGAACAACTGGCACATCACAGACTCTACGACTCAAAGCATTATAGTTCAACTCTTATAATAGAGAAAGATAGCAAATTACAACCAGAGGTCACAGACCCAACAGTACAACATGCGGAAGCGAATTAAGTTGTTCTAAACAACAAGATCCAAATTATGGCCTAAGAGGCCTACAGATAAACATCAAGCCAGCTGTTCCGGGATGTCCCAAGCTGCCACCTGGGAACCCCAGACTACTCGTCGACGTCCACAAAGAACCCACCTTCGAGGTCGGTGAAGTCCTCCTCTGAAACAAAACAAACGACGTTGAGTTCGACGAACTCGCAAGATTAAATATAGAGCTTTAGCTCGATGAGGCTTTCAAGTTTTATGGCTGTTTTGCATAAAGCTGATTTTATTTATGAAAACATAACTCCATGGCATCGACTAATCAGAGTATTTTTAAAAGGGGTAAGAAGTAACTCTTTTCTTTGATCACCTTTCTCATCATCAACCACCATCATCACTGTACCTGTTCTACAAAGGCACCTCCCCGAATCACCCTCGAGGAAGCTAACCTTGCATTCTTGAGTAGTACCTTTAGTACTCAGGTTTTAATCATTCCGTTCAAGTTTTCTATGATCTTATCGTCCTTTCCCAAGTCGTCCATAACCGTGGACACGGCTTTTCGAAAAGATTTAACCCTGCAGGGGTGCACTGTGTTTACCTTCGGTACCGCCCGGCTCATTGCCTACGCTTAGCTCTCTTCCGGGGAAAGCCGGCTGAGTGGGAACGGTTACAACCTTTACCTTGCTTGAGACTAACCCAGGATCATCAGTGAGGACGGGACAGGTTCAGTGCCTCCAACACCCTGCCCCGTGGCCACTCATTTTCCTAACACCACCATCCTCATCTCTGTCTTGGCCACCATCTCAACGCACGCGCAAATGGAAGCCAACTAGAGGACCCTGGCTAGCCCCGCACAAGTTAGTCGGTCGACGAGGGCTCCATATACCCCACCGAAAGGAAGCGCGCTCATTCTTGGTTCAAGAGGTAAAGAACTCGCACCTAGGCGGCGAGAGCGAGACAAAACACCACCAAACCATAGTGGCCTCTCATCCCCACCTTTAAGCATTTTATTACCTGTCACCACAATTTCTCCACCATCATCCGAACATTTCAACATCTGTTTCCAACATGAAATATCCATCGGACGACTAAGCATTTAACTAAGCATGGCTAAGCAACATCATAGCATAGTTAAGTATCTCAGGCCAACAATACAAACCTATGGATAATAGGAGGGAAACAGGTAATGGCATCGGAAACTTAATGCAACTATAGGATACTCTAATCCAAGCAAATTGACATTTGGAACCGCATGCAATATTATAGTGGAGAAAATATTTGCGGAAATATAGGATAAGACATGCTCAGAGGGGGATTACGCTTGCCTTGTTCAACGTGCTGGTAGTACGGATCGTCGGGGTATTGCGGTGCAACCCCGGCTGCTTGATCTATCGAAACATAACATCGGAAGAAACAATCAATCACCACACATGCTTTAACAAATGCAATGCGCAACACATGATGACATGACATTTTAAATCCCCGAGATGAGGATGATTCAAGCTATTCAACTTAAACGGAGTTCGGATGCTTAAAGGGCGCATCTCGAATATACCGTGGAGTTAAGTAATGTATCATCTTTACTTGTTGATTAAGATAGATGAAACCCTATGGTTAACTTGCAGATGAAATGACATGATCAGGTGTTGAAATGCAGGGTTTAGGTGATTAAACATTCTTGCATCAAATTAAAAAGGGAACTGAAAGTATTTGTATTACAGCTGAAGAAGGTTAATCGGATTATCCGATGATGTTGGTGTGACACCCCTCCCTGGCACATATCACCAGAGAGGAGGTCGCCCCGTGCGCCAGCCCAAGATATCTGGCCGCACGTCACGACAGTGCAACATCATGGGAATCATTACACAATCAGGCACAAGAAGTGCTACAAATGGTTTACAAGGCCATCGAGGCATGACCAAATATCAAGCCAAGCATGGCCCACGACAGAGTTTAACTGGCAGCGGAAGACGACTAAGGCAACGGCTTGGAGCGGCTCCACTCCACAGGCATCTGGCTGGGCTACTGATCCTAGCACGCTCCTGCTCCATCTCCTCGCTAAGGTGGAAGATGAATCCTCGCCAAAATCTGGCCACAAACACAAGGCCCGTGAGTACATTTGTATGCACTCAGCAAGAATCGCCACTCTCTTCAAACAATTCAGCAATCATGCAGCAAGATATACATTGGAAATAAACTCCTACAACATGGCAAGTGTACTTTAGATACATGACATAAAGTAGCATGGCATTGACAACCAAACATGTCATAAGCAAGCAATGGGGGTATCACCAGTGCAGAGTCCAAGCCAGGTGGGGTTGGACCGTGCACCGGCAATCATGCAAAGAGATTACCTGTGACGAGTAAACGAGTGTACCAGTTGGTACCAAATAATACACAATGACACCTGTGATCCCTGCTAGGCCCAATGGCCTCATCTTTCCACTCTGGCATGCACGGTAGATGTTGGCTCAGGCCTAACTCTAGGCTCCCAACGATCACACCGCCATTCCCGAATCACGGGTTACCATCAACATCTCAATGCAACATTCGCTGCATCATCTTATTTGCTTATTTAGTGAGATAAGGTCGTTCATTAATTCTTTCAAACAAATCTTAAGTTTAACCTCCTGACACGACAAAGACACACAGTGTGACCGACACTGAACTGTTGTTCCATATCCCAGGAACGGGGCTAGCTTGCTAGGTTGATGCTCTCGAGAGTTTGCTTTACCACCTATCAGAATGCACCCCACTCAGCCGGCACTTCAGGTTCATCACGCCCAAAGTCGTACTAAGCAAAATACACACACATGACGGTCCACTTTCTAAGACACTCTCCTGCACCACCCTATGCGCGTGGCACAACGGGCAAGTAAATCCGGCACATCCCCCGGCGCGACCGGGTATGCCTAGCTCCGGACTCCCTATCACAGTCGAACCCGTGCCTGTCTACCTCTACCCTCGGACAGCACAACCGAACGACTGCGCCCAATGGATGGCACAAAAGGGGCTCAACAACCTACTAGGTCACGGTCCTCCATGAGACGACGATGGTTCTGCGTTCAAAGTTCAGATTAGTGGCACCATGGACTGACCCTATCGTTGTTTGGAGGGGTGTTTCATTTAATCAAATTTCATCATTCACAAGTCTAAACAACAGAGGATTAGTCTAGCATAACAATCACAATATCACAATAATGTATCCTCAAACAACAAGTCATTAGCAACACAATATTCCAAGCAATAGTTTGTTTGAAGTGACCGGGTGACTATGACGGTTCCTCCAGTCGGCGCCACCACGAATCAGTGTTCACAGAAAAGAATAGCACAGTGGGTCAATCGGACGACTGTGGCGGTTCCTCCAGCCAGCGCCCTCACAGATCATCTACAAAAGCTAGCATAGTTTGTTGGCGTCGACCGGGTGACTATGGCAGAGATACCTCCGACCAGCGCCATCGCAGATCAACTACCAAAGTTATTAGGGCATGTAGTCATCAAAATGAACCGAAAAGCACTCATAAGAAAGAAGGCATCCATTCCACTCGAGGATTACCTCGACGTGGTGTCAGCGATCTTGGCAAAAAGAACCAAATGGAAAGCAAATGTCCCAAGCGTCGCAGTCCAGGCGGGCATAAGCCAACCACGTTTGACGGAGGGAGAAGAAGCAAATAACTCTTTTGGCGAATGCCCCCAACTCCGAGGATCATAAGACGACATTCGTCCGCTCCTCACCTCGGCGAAGAAGAAGAAGCAAACAAAGCCACGCAAGTGCGAGGCGCACAGTTATATAGTTTTCCCCACTCCGTTGACTGTGGCGGTTCCCCCAGTCCATCGCCTCGGAATGGGAAGTGGTACACCAGACACAACACCACAACACTACGGAAAGTAGACGTCAAAGTCATGATATCTCATGACGCACAGTTTACAGATGACAGACAACCAGATGCACCGATAAGTAACTATAAAGTAATGCGACAATTTAAAATGCAACAAGGCATGCAGGTATACACATGAAATCGTATCGATAATCAACAATATTGACTCGCAGGCCAAACACAACAGGATAAACTAGACATGGCTCATAGCAAGTGGTTAGCTTGCCTGTGAAGATCGACACCGTTTGGCTTGGAGGGTCACGGACGTCACGGTTTAGGGTCTCGGTTTCCGGTACCGCGGGATACACCTATACAAGCACACAAGGGTGCTGAGCACACAAGTATTTTACAAAAAGATAAGACCTGGACCACTGGACAGATCCTTACAAACTAGGAATTTACAAATTTGAATCGACTAAAACGGAGCTACGGTTCAAAAGTTATTGACGTGCGACGGATAGCTATCTGCTGCTCACCTCGAAAAAGAAAAACAGACTGCGCGGAAAAAAAACTGTTCGGGCCGCTTCTGAGCGCGGCTGGGCCGTTGCTGGGCCGTCGCGCGCCCGCGCGCGTGCTGCGCCAGCGCCTGGGCGGGGCAGACCGACGGTGGGCCGCGCTGGGCTGCTGCTGCTGGGCTGCGGCCTGGGAAGGAAGAAGAGAAAAAAAAACGGATCGATCGATCCAGTTCAGTTCCAGGCGTTGACCTCCTGTGCGCGTCTTCTTCTTCGCGTACGGGAAGCCACGGGAGGCGGACGACGCCGGCCGCCGGGATGGCTGGGCCGACGGCGGGGACGGGCACGCCGCGCCCCACCGCGCCCAGGGAAGGCCTCGGCCTGGAGGGGAGGGCCACCGCGACGTCGCCCTCGAGCTCACCTAGCTCGGCCATGGAGGTGTCGAGCACGGGCGGCTCCTCCGCCGAGCTGCTCGGTCAGCTCGGGAACGGCAGAGTGGCAGCCGAGGGTAGGGGCGGCTTAGGGAGGGCTCAGGCGGTAGGAGGGGGCCAGGGTAGCGTCGCCAGCAGCTCGGTTGAGCTGCGGCCAGCACGGCCATGGCGGCCAAGTTTTCTGGAGCTTCGGTTGGGGAGGTTTTCGACGAACTCAAGCTGGGGGGGGGGGGGGAGTGGTGGCCAGCAAGGGAACGAGAGGGAGGAGGAGGAGGTGGGGAATGGCTAGGGTTTGCTCGGGGCTGCTTGGGGTGGCTTTACCCAGAGGAATGGTTGACTCCCGATGTTTCTCCTCCACCTAGGAGGGATAAGAACGAGGAGGGGGTAAGGCAGTCGTGCTGGATGCACAGGGCAACACAGTTCTGCACGAGGCTGCACTGGTGAAGGAGGATTTGGCTAACAAGCTTAGGCTAAGCGAGATTAGGTCATGCCAAAGCGCGCGTCCCGGACGTCCAGAGCGCGACACGGCGGCATCAACGCGTTCCCGATGACTCGGAGCTCCAAACTGAAAACGGGTTCCACCACTGGGTTCGCAACGACGAGAGGAACACAACCAACAAAAATCCCACAGGGATTCTAAACTTTGTAAAATAGATTTTCCAGAAAACCAAAAACACCGAAGGTGTTCGATGAAATGACAGGGGCCTTGCACATCTCAGAAAAATCCCCCAAAATTACCACAGAGTATTTGTGGCCTAAGGAGGGTATCTATGGAGTTGGAGCTCAATTGGATGTCCAGAAGTAGGGTTTTGACAAAGTGCCCACAAAATGGCATATTGGCATGATCAAGAGAAGATGATTTTCCTGCATGATCTTGAGGTGGTATTCTGGGTATGAGTGTTTAAGAACCATGTTGTCAAGGTGACCAAGTCTCATGGTCATAGGATTTGTCTAGGTATAGGTTTGCTTGAAGATCTCAAAAGGCATGAAAATGGCCTTACAAAGGAAGTAGGTCAAAAGTTGCTCAAATGGGATTGGCTCCAAAAGATGAAGTGCAGGGAATGCAAAAATATTCATCCCCTGAATTTATCAGAATTTATGGAGATGCATAGCTTGACTCAAACATTTCTGGATCAGAAAGGGCGGTTTGGAAAATAGTGTCTAACCTGGAAATATTGCATTGAAGTATGCAATATTTTCGCATGGATTGTATTTATATGGATATGGGAGTCCTCTGGTATTTTTAGTGGAATTTTTCAAGCTATGGAAATAGGCTTCCCTTTTGTAGGTGGAGAAAAGGGTTTAAAAGTTCAATAATTAGGGCTAGGGTTTTCGAGGGAAAAACCTAAGCACCAAAATTATCACGGGTGATGGAGTGGATCGTGGATCACTAGAAAATTCTCGAGGGAGCAATTCCCAAGTCAAATCATCCCCAAAGATTTGAAGAAATATTTAGGAAAAGAGAAAAAGTTTTTCAGGTGTCATAAAACACCACTAAAATTAGGTTTGAATTTTCGGGGTGTTACAGTTGGAATCGGATTATCCGATCCATCTGGCTCGAAAAAAACGGCTAAGGACCTTAAATTGAACAGTGGTCTGGAGTACTGCTAATTTTCGGAATATCCGATTTTGCTAGCTTCGGAATATCCGATCGCCACGAAGGTCTGAAAATCCACTAAGGACCCAAAGCAACCTCGTACTGGAGGTCTCCGGATTATCCGGTTGTGCTTGAGTCGGAATATCCGAGCGGCACGGCTGCGCACGGCGGCGTGCGGTGCGACGGCGAACTCCGGCGAGAGAGGGAGGGTGGAGGTGTCACGGAGGACGAGAAACTCACCCTGAGCACGTTGGAGAAGACGGCGAGGTCGGAGACGGACCAACGGCGGCGAATCGCTCACGACGGTGCTCGGACGACAGCGGGGAAGACGGTGCCGGTGCAGACGATTCCGAGCGGCGCGGCTCGATTTCTTTGGCGGAGAAGGAGAATACGGCGCGGCGGACCTTCCTGCGGTCTTCGATTTGCTCGGGGACTCCTCAATCGACTGCGACGAGCTCGGAGGCCATGGCGGCTATGGCTCGCTCGTGGGGAGAGAAATGGGGAGTGAGGGAGCAGGTGAGCGAGTGGATAGGGTAGGAGGAGCAGGGCGGCCTCGTGGTGCTCCTCTTACTGCAGGTGGAGGCAGAGAGGGGGGGGGGGGGGGGGGCGACGAGGGCGTCGTGAGAGCGCGGCACGGCGGCATGGCGCCAGTGCGGGAGGAGATAGACGACAACAGTTTTGCAGATATCCCCTGGCAGTTTTCTTCCATCACCAATAGGTCCTTTTCTTCCTTTTTAAAACCTGTGGCTTTAGGGTTTTTATTGAGGCACTAAACCATCTTCAAAAATTAAGACAGAATTCAGGCAGCCTCCCCATATCAATATGAAGCTCCCCTAATTTCCCCAGATTATTTGAAACTCATTTGGTAGGAGAATAAAAATAGGAATGGCTCACAAGCAATTTTGAGTTTCTCTCCATTTATCTTATCTTACAAATCAAGATAGTTTGCAAAAAGTATATTTTGGAACTTCTGGAACTTCCTTGACAAATATGTTTATTTGCAAACTTGTGTTTAACAACTCAACATCATTTCTTTGCAACTGTTGTATTAACTCAAATGAGACATGATTATGCATGGATGCCATGATGCACAAGAAATGAAAAGCGAAAATTTTACTCAGGTTTTTAGGTTCTCAAACTTTGGGCTGTTACATAACTGTATACAAAATAAAGGCTAAAGTTACACCTTGGAGAATATATTGTCTAGAGTGAATGTGTTTGCAGCGTAGAGTGTAAACAGGAGAAAACAATCTTGCATAATTTTTTTTATCTTGATAAATAAAATCTAGAGGCGTTTTGGCTCCGGCATGCATATGTACCCTTTATTGAAATTGTATTTAGCATTTCGAATGCTAAAAAAGGAAAAAGATATCCGCGCATAGATCTTAACATCCTATATGTTCACAAAATCATTTTACGAGAACTGGCTTTTTTGTGGCATGTGTAAAAAAACAAATTTAGTGCTAAAATAAGTCTTTAGACATTTTCTGATATTTTTTACGCAACTCACAAAACCTATCGGTTTTCCGCGAAACAACTTTGTGAACATATAGACTGTGAGGGTGTATCCGTGAAACTTAATTTCGGTTTTTCATTTACTTTTCGAAATGTATGTTTAAAATCCCGTGAGACAAAGTGGATTGAAGAATTTGAGAAAACAAATACTTTATACTCGTTGCCTCGACTTGGTCTATCCTGTTCTTTTTTTTAGGGGTCCAAGCCAGATGCTTGTGCTTCAACGGCAAACCCTATGCGGCGCCCGTTAGCGCCGCATAGGGTAAGAGCAGCCTCAAGGATCGCTGCTAATGGGCCAGCCCAATGGTTTCGTTTTCTGTTTTCGTTTTTTTTTTTCGTTTCTTTATCTTTTTCCGTTTCCTTTTCTGCCTTTTTCTTTATCCTTTTTTTTTTGAAAGAGAGGAGTACGAACCTGCGTACAATCAAAGGATACAGACACAAAGTACATACGCAAATTCGTACAGAAAGTACTCAACTGAAAGCACTACAGCAGCGAAGAACTGCCGAACCACCAGAGCTCCTCGTTGCCGACGACCGCCGGAGAAGAAGAGACCAAACCACCTACCGCCTGGAAGAGGGAGGACCTCAAACGTTGAAGAAGACCGCATGATCCACTCGCCGCAAGCTACGAGATCTTGTCGATGAACACGCACGGCCAAGCCGCCCCCACGTCCAGCTCCAACACCACCTGCCGCCGGGACAACCAAGCCGTGCCAGAACCACCACCACCGCACAAACCTTCCCAGCGCCTGAGCGAGCACCAAACCCCTCCGCTCCGGAGCTCCACCTCCAGGTGACTCCTCCCTCGCCTCCACGGCGGCCGGAGAAGCCACGAAGAAACGGAGCGCCAGAGCAACCACCAGAAGCAAGCACGCCGCCACAGCAGCTCCACCCTCGCCACCACGGCCGGCCAGGGGAGCCAGAGGCACACGCCAGCAGCACCTACTCCAGATCCACCCCCAGAAACTCCACGATGAGGCCGGAGCCCACCACACCGCTTCGGAGCCGGAGACAGGGGACAAAACGCCAAGCCGAGGTCGTCACCTCCGCCGCCACGACCTCGCCCAGGGCACCAAAAGCCGCCAGATCCGTAGATCGGCGAGCACCCACCGCCAGACGCCCACCGACGACGCCACAGAGGACCTCGCCGAGATGGGGAAGAGACGTCTGCACCATTATTCCTCCGCGACCCGCCTCCACCACCTCGACGGCGTCGCCGGAAACAGCTACCCTACTATGCACAAACCCGCGCCGAAGAACCGGGGTCCCCCACTCTGCGTTCGCCCGAGGTGGGGAGCACTGGATCGACGGTGGGGAGCTACCCTACTATGCACAAACCAGAGAGGGAAGGAACCCACGGCCCCGCCGGGCGGGGAGCACTGGATCGACGGTCGCCTCCTTATCCGCCTCTCTCAAACAGTAACGGGGAGGGGAGGGGAAAGGAACGTCGCCTTTTTCTTTATCTATTTTCGTTTTTATTTTTTATTTTTATTTTTATTTTGTTTTGTGTTTTCGTTTCTTTTCTTCGTTTCTTTTTCCGTTTTCTTTTTTTTTCTTTTTTCGTTGTTTTTAAATTGTTTAATTTTTGAAAATGGTTCCATTTTAAAAATGGAACAAAATTTTAAAATGGTTTCAAATTTGAAAATTGTTCATTTAAAAAAATGGAACTATTTTTTGTTTTTTGTTTTCTTTTTCTTTTTTGATTTTTAAATTGTTTTTTGAAAATGGTTCCAAATTTTCAAATTGTTCATTTTTTGAAAACGGTTCCATTTTTGAAATGCTTCCAAATTTAAAAATGGAAACATTTTTCAAAATGGTTCTAAATTTTAGAATGGTTCCGAATTTAAAAAAATTCCAAATTAAAAAATGGTTCCGAAATTTAAAAATGGTTCCAAATTTGAAAATTATTCATTTTTTGAAAATGGTTCCATTTTGAAAATTGTTCCAAATTTAAAAGGGTTCCATTTTGAGAATGGTTTCAAATTTAAAAATGGTTCTGAATTTAAAACTGTTCGTTTTTTAAACGGTTCCATTTTTTAAAATGGTTCCAACTTTAAAAATGGTTCCATTTTGAAAAAGGTTCCAAATTTAAAAATAGTTCCAAATTTAAAATAGTTCAATTTTGAAAATGGTTCCGAATTTAAAAATGGTTTATTTTTTAAAATGGTTCCATCTTGAAAATGCTTCCAAATTTAAAATTGGTTCCATTTTGAAAATGGTTCCAAATTAAAAAATTGTTCATTTTTGAAAATGGTTCCAAATTTAAAAATTGTTCCATTTTGAAATGGTTTCAAATTAAAAAATTGTTCATTTTTTTAAAATGGTTCCAAATTTAAAATTGGTTCTATTTTGAAAATGGTTCCCAATTTAAAAATTGTTCATTTTTGAAAATGGTTTTAAATTTAAAATGGTTCCAAATTTAAAATTGGTTCCATTTTGAATATGGTTCCAATTTTAAAACTGTTCATTTTTTAAAATGGTTCCAAATTTAAAAATGGTTCCAAATTTCAAAATTGTTCATTTTTTAAAATGGTTCCAAATTTAAAAATTGTTCATTTTTGAAAATGGTTCCAAATTTAAAATTGGTTCTATTTTGAAAATGGTTCATTTTTTAAAATTGTTTCATTTTAAAAATGGTTCTAAATTTAAAAATGTTTTGAATTTAAAATCTTCGTTTTTCAAATTTGAAAATGGTTTTGAAGCATTTTCAAATTTGAAACCATTTTCGTTTTTCTTTTTGAAAATGGTTAATATTTTGAAAATATTCAGATTAAAAAATATTCGTGTTTCAAAAAATGTTCGATTTTTTTTATTGTTTTTACTTTCGAGAGAATTATTTTCATACTTTTTTTCTGCTTACGTACCAGAAAATGTAAAATGGCCTATGCTGCTGAGCGATCGGGAGAGCGAGCTAACTCATTCTCCCGATCCGCATGCAGCATCCAGCGAGATAGGAACGTACAAAACAGTCAAACCGAGCGAAACGTTTGTTTGGGCCGGCCGGCCGGCCCACGAACGGTAGCTAGTAAGCGGCGCTGGAAGATAGTGCCGCTAACGGGCGACGGAAAGCATCTCCCTGCTTCAACCCGGTCATCACGGGCGTGTATACGTTGCTCGGCAGTTGTATTGGCCCATGAGTGAGACACGGGACACAAGGATTGTTTTGGGCCTGATCTATAGTTGTTGGTTTTAGCGGTATGGGTCGAGCTCAGCCCAATCCATATCACTGAAAAAGTTGATCCAGGTCACAATCCCTCCCAAAAACAAAAGTTGATCCAGCTTACACACTCACATGCTCAAAGTATAATTCCATGTTCTCTAGGAATGTTCCACCATTATTTTAGAGCTTACCAAAAGTTGATCCAGCAAACAAACCATGTGGAAGCAGGGGGCAGTTCAAATAATTTTGATGGATCCCAGTATAATTCAGCACATATTTTAGATGGCAATAAACCTCAGCAAACTGGATTATTATATGGTTGATTGATACAAGAAAGTAAAAAAATTCAATCTGAAATATTGATGCAAAAAACCCTAAAAAATATTGATGCAAAACAACTGAGAGAAAAAGGGATAGGATTTTTGACAAATCATCTGGGCGACTTAGATCACTTCAATGAAATTTTCCCATCTCGCAGCGATGCTGCCATGGACAGTTTATACAGTTTTACACACGTAATTCCTAAAGAATTTCTATAGTTTGGATCATACATACATTCTCATACAGGCCATGAGAGAGTGAACAATGAATTTTACGGCAAAAGACAAAACGAATGTGGTAAAAATGGAAGGTTGTACAAGAACATCTAATAAGATCAGTTTCCTTTACGGATTGAGATTGTCCAGTACCTCTAAGAGAATAGGTCTGAACCTGTTGCAATCCAGCTTGACATTGGGTCCTAAGAAGGTTTGTCTGATGAACTCAAATCCACGCTTGTGGAAAGAGATAGGGTTCTTGAAAATCTCATGGTCCATCGGGAATTGATCGGTGATGCTGCTCTCCTCGAGGCCGATAACGTACTGCTTGTACCGTAGACCCATCATCTCTGCCGGGTCACCAAAATCGACGCGGGATATCCAATCGAGGCCGCCCCAGGGCACTATCTGAATGAGCGTGGCATTCTGTGGCAGGAACACACAGTTGGTGAGCCCAGCCCCATGGACGCCCATCATCACGTCGACAGAGTTAACCAGCTTGGCGAACCCGGAGATGTCGGAGCTCACATTGGCCTCATCAATGACCACCTCAAAGCCGAGCCCCTCGGCCATGGCAATGATCTCATCGAGGTTGAGGAACATCCTTGTGCGGTGCCTCTTGATGATGAGCAACCTTGGCTTGACCTTAGGGTTCTCCCCAAGCATGATCGCGGTGTCCTTGCCCAGCGAGTAAGCTCTGCGCATGAACCTGTTGAAATCAACCATCGTGACGCCGTGCGGCGATTTCGTCGCGTCGATGGTGAACTCCATGTAGGAGTGCAGACCGACGATGGCATGCTTGGAGCAGTGCACCTGGTCATCCTTGCTGAAGTCAATCAGAGGGTAGTTGGACAGCTTCTCGAGCACCGTGTGGTACTTGATCGTCCACCAGAGCGCCATGTCCGTGATGATAAACTGAACCTCGCCGTTGAACTCGCTCGCGGTGGTGAAGAGCGGCACCATCACATCGGTGAAGTCATGGAACAGGTTTCCTGTGTATCCGGTGAGTGAAAAGATCACAACGGGCACGTCATGGTACTTGGTGCACTCGGCCGCCACTTTGCTTGATTTCACTGTCAGCTCGGTGATATGGCTAAGGCAGAACTCGTCCCCTTTCCGAGGGTAAGGCTTAATCTTCCACACCTCATCTCTCTGTGAACCCTCAGGCTCCATGAATTCAACTGAAGCGGCCTTCGGGTGGATTCTAACGTCACCACGCATCTCGCACACGTTTGCTCGAAAATTCGAGAAATCACACAAGGGCTTGCTCCCTTGCTGCTGGACGTTACCTGCCCTGAAAAAAAATGGAAGATGCTTATATCAGGAACATGGTACTTTCATTAAAAAGATGCGTGATACAAAACAGCTGGATCAGATCCAGTGGATACAGAACATCAATAATGAGGCATCAATAATAAGAGTTGTGACACGTGATGCCAAGTAATCGATGCTCCAGTAGGTGTCACTGAAAACGGCATCGGATTGATATTATACAATTGTGTCTCGAGGTCTGGATCCTTTGGATTGAAATACTTCATACTTGTATATGTAAAATTCCCCTGACAGAAAATGCTTTGAAAATTCCTGGTTACTGGGATCAAAGACCATTACACTGTTCCAGCTTGTGCCCATATTACGCTTCAGTTTTACTTGTACCACACCGCACAGTACCCCATAGTCCACTAGCACTACTACTTTAAAGAACTACTGGTAGTCTGGTACGGAGTACTGCTTCTATTCTGTCATTAGAAGGAGAATCAAGTTCTTAATGGAGTAGTACGCTGACAACAAATGTTGCAGATGGAAACAGGGGGATAAACCAAATTGACAGATCAAAATAAATGAATAGGCGCTTGTCAGCCGGTGCACAAGAAACGGATAAATCCAATAAATGCTGGTAGTACTCCACCTTGTGGCTTGGCATTCTCGGTGTCCTCGGGTCATGAATGGTGTAATTCGAGACGGTCGGGAGCGTGACTCTCTTCTCCTCGTCTTTCCTCCTCTCCCCACCTATCCAATTCAACATTTCAGACCAAACATTGGAACACAAGGAAAGAACATTCAACGACTCGACTCGGTTCCGGGTGTCAAATCACGGATTCGTTAATTAGCAATCGAACGAGAGTACGAGGCGCTGGCCAATTATGGGCAAGAACTGCGACGGCTAACCTAACATCTCCAAGTTGGATTTATCGCCGTTGGCGTCCTTGTTGGGTGCTGGCTCCATCATCCCGCTAGCCGGGTCCGGCTCACTCAGCACGTCCTCCTCGTCGCCTCTGTTCCCTATAGAGATGTGCCAGTACCACACGTCGTTAGGCCAACATGATAAGCGGGGGAAAAGAAAGTTAGAGCAAAAGAGAACGCCTTTGGGGCTAAAATGAAATCAAAAGTGGAAATTATCTAACCTTTTGGTTTCACATCTGCTTCGTCGTCGACAACCTTGGGGTCACCAGCTGGAGAAAGAAACCGCCACAAGGTGTTCAAGAAAGCCCGGTAAAACTGGTGTATTGTATGACTAGGCGAGGATGGATAGTTGAATTAATTACCGAGAGCGTCGGTGGAGGTTTTCTGCTGGGAGACAACGACGGGCGCCTTGTCGACCGGCTGTTGGATCAGGATGGGCGCCTCATGCGCCGGCAGCTTGCCGTTCACTGCAAAAGAAAACGCCCCCCAGCTAGTCAGTTACTCCCTGTCTTTAATTACACGACGGATGAAGCCGTTGGTTGGTTTGTTGTTGGTTAGTTAGTTGGCAAGTGAAGACGAAGCAGTAGAATTAAGGCAGGCCAATCGATAGGCTAGCTAGCTAGCTAGGAGCTTAAAATTGGAGCAGGGTGCTTACGGCCGAAAAGGATGGCGTCGGGCTTGGAGACGACGACGAAGGTGAGGGAGACGAGGAAGAAGCCGACGAGGATGACGAGCAGCCTGAACCGCCGCGACTCCTGCCGGGCGCTCCGGACCTGCTTCGAGCCCGGCCGCTCCTTCATCATCGTGCCCCTGTCTGTCCAAGTCGATGAAAACGAAGACCTGCAGCTCCAGGAACGAAGAGGCGTGCAAGTGCAAGGAAGGAACCGGGGAGAATGAATAGATTGGAGGGAGGGAGGGGACAGTGGAAGATGAGCGAAGAAGAAGTAGACGGATGCGGTCTCAGTCGTCCTGGCTCCTTGCGTGTGTAGTTGTGCTTATGACCAAGCACCAGAGCCCGAGGGGGGAGAGGGTGGCTGGCCCGCCGGGGTGGGTGTGGAATGAAACTGCTGGACGCTGTCTGAGCTATCGATGCCAGCAAAACGGTCGAGCTGAGCTGACACCCGGCCTCGTTCTTCCATAGTTTAGTTTAACTCCCGGTCAATACCGGGCCTTTTCCGTCCTGTCTCGGTACCGGAGAAACAGGAGTCTTTCGTTAGCGTAACGCAGGCTTTCTAGCTTCTCGTGTCCCTGCAGGTTGCGTCGGCCGGCGGCGAGCGACGGCACGGCCACCCGACCCGCGGGATCCGTGCGAGGTGGCTGATGAGAGCATCTCCACTTGGGGCGTCCATGGCGTCCAAATGGCCACCCAAAGGCCTTCCGGACGGGTTGTTTGGGCGCTTTTGGACGCCCTCGCTCGCCACTCGCGGCGCCTAAATTTTTGTTTGTAAATTTAAACTTAATCAAATTTTATTCAAACTTTAGAAAATTTTACATATTTGAATAAAATTTATAAAACCTATAATCTACTGGCGGCGGTGGTACTGGCGCCTGAAGGCGTAGTACGGGTCATCCTCCTCCTCCTTCTTCACGCCGGCGCCGCTGCTGCTTGGTCCTGCGCTGTCGTCCTCCTCCTTGATGCGGCTAGGGCCGGCGCCGGCGTCGGCGGTGAGGTCGAAGAACGCCTCGCGGCCGGCGACGTTCTTGTCCACCGGCGGCTGCCCAGGGCCGTCCCAGCGGCGCATCTCCTCGTCGAAGAGGCGCTGGAACGCCTCCTCGTAGAGGCCATAGTTGGCCTCGTTGTCCGGGTCCCAGCGTGGGTCCTGACGCATCTCCGGCGTCAGTTCGCGCGAGTAGTGCGAGATCATGGCGGAGTTCGCCCGCGTCAGCAGGCGCGGCAACGGGATCCCGCGGACGGAGATCGCCCAGCGGTGGCCGACGCGCATGTCGGGCGGCACAGGGTAGCCATTGTCCCGCAATGCCTCCGACTGCTCGTGGAGGAGGGTGCGCGACGCGAAGCCGTTCGCCGCCGCGCCCCCGGTCCGCCTCCAGTTCCCGACCATCTCCTGGTGCGGTGGCGGTGCGGTTCGCGGTGGCGGGCAGAGAAGGAAGAGAAGAGAGCGGTGGCGAGAGTGGCGAGTACGGGGCCGGCATACGCCTTTTATGGCCGCCGGAGAGCGGTGGCATTAACGCCGCTGCCTCGAAAAGGCGCGCCGCATTCACGCCGACGAGCAATGGGACGCGACGGCTCATTGGCGTCCGCCGACAGTGAAAACGAGGCGTCGCCACGCGGCACGCGCCTTTGACGACGGCTTTGACCACCGCCGGTTGAAGTCGCGTCTCACTGATAGGCGTGGCCCGCGCGTCGGAGGCGAAGCCTCCCAAGTTGAGGGTGTGGGCTGGACGTGCCGGACACAAAACTGGGCCGCGCCGGACCCAAAACGCGTTTGAACGGCGCGAGTGGGAGCGAAAACCTGTCCGGCACGTCCTAAAGAGATTTGAGCGGCCATTTGGACGCCTTGAGTTGGAGATGCTCTGAAGTGTTGCCGCTGTCAGAGACTCTCAGCCGGCGGCGAGGGAGACGTGGCGGGGATGATGGGGACGCGAGCGAGCTCTGAATTTTCTCCTCTCCGCGAGAGCAAAGTGTCAGAGCGAGAGCGACGGGTACAGAAAGTTTACTGTAGAGCATCCCCATCATCCCTTGTACTCAAAAAAAAAAAAAGTTTACTGCAGAGCATCAGAGCAGCCCATCCCGGGCGAACACGCACGTGATCGATCGGCCATCGGTTTTGACTGCTTCCCCATTTTCACGTCTCCATGCTTGATCTTCTGTGTCTCCAGCGAAGGGTGCCTGCACATCATTTTTCGTCGTCCTCTCCGACAGATTTCAAACGGGCTGACCCGGGTTCGGCAGGGGTAGGCATTTCGGGTACGCACGCGTTGATCCCGGTGTCCTTCTCTTCCTCTATTTTCTTTTTTACTTTGTTGTTTCCGCGGTTTGGCGCCATCTTCTTGGCTTGTTTAGTTTGACTTTTTTTTTTAACGATCAACGACACAAGCTAGGCTCTTTCATGCGCGTCGTTGCGTACTCTCCGCGTTACAAAATACACCATCGAACCAAATAAGAATTTTTTCGACCAAGAGCGAGACTTAGACTTTAGATTTTGAGACGCAGACACTGATTATGATTATCGGGAAGGTGGCATCGGGTCTTCACACCAATTTTGCCAAGAGTGCTACACATCGCCATTAGATTTGAAGATTGGGATCTTCCAAGTGTCGCGGATGAATTCAATTGCCATGTGTTTTCCTTTCCATGCACTTCCCTCTAAATGTCGTTGTCTGGTTTGAATCCGAAGCACATTGATTACAAATCATGTTTTGGTCAAATCTGCAAGAAAGCAATTTGATGAAGGAAGGCACTTTCTACTGCTTGTTGTCTCGCTCTTGTGAAGGCGGTGTTATCTGGCATGCCCACCTTCTTGATGATCATCATCCAGCAACAAAAATGACTCGTGAAAAATATTACGAAGAACTAGCGTGTTTTCCTTTTAGTTGGAAAGGAGACAACAACATGAGGAAATGCATTGTCAAGGACACACTCTGCTCGTTGTGTGTACTCGGCGGGATGGGTATCTTGATCTTCGAGGCACCACTCTCTTTGTGTGTTGGTTGTGACCATTGTGGATGGATGGTTCCAACCCTTGGCGCAGGTTGCAGCATCCGGTGGAGGGACATTCTCAACTTGTACACAGTACGATGGCACAGTAGCCTAGGAATTTGAAAAGCCCAAGTTCTAAGGGCTTAAATCGGCTATGGATATTTACGTGTCTACTCCTATTGGTACACTGACCATGAAGCGCAAGACACGAAAGAGCGGAAGAAGAAATTACAAGCGTAAAAGAAAAGTCAGAGGGTGAACTCAAAAGGAAGAAATAAGAGAAGAAGCCCATGGAGGAGAGGGAAGCATTTTAGCCCATTAGTGGGCCTCCCCTCATGGACCAAGGCATTCCCCTATCATATAGCAAGTACATTGACCAAAAAGACTGAAGTGACTTACTCTTCTCTTCCCCATAGGGGATTTTTTGTTCTTCTACAATACACTCTGTTTCCCGAAACTGGATTTTTCGAACCCGGGCTACATGGAACCCGTCTTTTTTGAAAAGATCGAAAATGATATTTTTGAGTTCCCAACAATCGCGAAAAAATCACAAATATAGATAGTGTCGAGATCTACATGCGTGTAAAATTTCACCTTAAAATTCGTTGTATTTTGGGCTGTGCAAAAAAGATAAATCGGGGAAATTTCAAAATTTGGAAACCTATTGGTCACCACCCAGATCCACCAATTTGTCTTTTTTGTGCAGCCCAAAATAAAATGAATTTTGAGTTGAAAATTTGCATGATTGTAGATCTCAACAATATCTACATCCGAATTTTTTTCTCAATGTTTGGAAACTTAAAAATGTTGATTCGATTTTTTGAAAAAACAGGCACCATGTTGCCCAGGCTCCATTTTAGGTTTTCGCTTTTTCCCCTACTTTTTTCCTCCCATGAAGGTTAGTGGTGGTCTTTTGTACGAGGCTATAGGCCTATGGACAGAACCCCAACGGGTCACTTCAGTACTAGATATCCCAATATAGTCGAGGGCTAAATTCCCGTCGGATATTTAAGTTCATCGTCGATTAGCAATATATCCGACGGTACACGGTCAAAAAATTTCCGTCGGTGATGCTTGGTCGGCCATTACCCAAAGGGCCGACGGTACTCTCAGATATTATTTCTACAAACGGTAAAATCTGACCGTGGGCCGTCGTCTATGTCTTGGTCAACAGCCGCCCCACCGTGGCTCAGTAGCGTCAATAACCAACAGTTCCCCGTCGATTATGTATTTACCGATGGTAGTTTTATCCCGTCAACATTCACAATAGTCAACGGTCAATATGTCATGTGGTTAATCTCTCCCGTCCATGATTAATATAGCCGAGAGTCCGCCTAGTCCCGTCAATTCGAGCAATAGCCAACGGTCCAACTAATCCGATGGACATTTGGTCTCAGCGTCAATCACCACTACTTCTCACGGAAGACTATAGACATGTGTGGCACGTGTGGAGTACTAGGTTGCTCATTTGATCAATTACAAAATCCATGCGCCCAAAATACAAAGAGAACAATAATTTTGATATGACATGCTTGAATCTACTCCCTCCATTTTTATTTACTTCGCGTTCTGTGTTTTTAAAGTCAAACTTTAAAAGGGTATACTAAAAATATCAATATTTGAAATGTCAAGTGCGTATAATATGAAAATACACCTTATGATGATTCTGATGGTATTAAATTTATAGCGTAGGTGTTGATATTTTTTCTAATATTTGGCCAAAATTTACAAAGTTTAACTTTAACTAAAACCAGAATGCAATGTAATTGTGAACGGAGGGAGTACGAAGCTAACGCCAAGACTATACACGCAATAAAGTGCTCATCTCAGTTGCAAAATAATCTATAGAGAGAACAAACCAAAACTCGTGTAGCTAAAGTAGAGAAAAGTTTATTGTACAATCCTAGCCTTTTGTCCGTCTACTGACTGTACGATCGCCCCATCCAAGCCTACCACACCCAGATCTCTAAAATGCAGCAAAGTATCACAAATTAAGTAAGAGGCTGAGCTAGCATGATGCAAAACAGCACTATTAGATGTTCACACAGCACGTCTAAGTTACCAAGACAAGTTTTAAAATTGTACCCCAATCCCCACAAGGCACATATCACATATTTGTACCGAAACTCGTAGGTGATTAGCCAGAATTCA
Source organism: Poa pratensis (assembly GCA_947311845.1). Taxonomy (NCBI): domain Eukaryota; kingdom Viridiplantae; phylum Streptophyta; class Magnoliopsida; order Poales; family Poaceae; genus Poa; species Poa pratensis. The sequence goes on from CAMZMU010000037.1 coordinate 28,529,717, forward strand.
TACGGTGAAACAGAAGGGGTCCCATAATTTAAACTAGTAAAGTTGCTTGACAGATCTAACTTAGGACGTGAGGATGGAGAAAGTCTGGCCACTTGGATCTTTGCACACAAAAAACACCATTTCCAGGATTAACTCAGAAATGATGAACAAAAGCAACAAAAACTAGCATGTTTGTTACACAACAAAACCATCTGACCTGAACTGAGGAACTACCGAAGAAAGAAGCAACAAGGGCACCACCTGATAGGTCTGGGAGCTAATCTGGTGGAGGCGGCGGTGCGGGAGCGGTAGATCTTGACAAAGACGTGGAGCATGGTCACGAATCCGATGAAGAAATGAACATGACGAGCACAATGGTGGGGGGAAAGGAGCAGCCTAAGGGTGTCAACGGTGTAGAAACACATCATTTTGTCCCTTCGCTAGAAAAACGGCCACCGTTGCCCGCTCCAGATGAATTGAAGGTGCGGCTTGGGTGGTGGCGCATGCCGGCCGTCCGGTGGCCTTGCCGCAGGGCCCTACGTTAGCCGGTTCATAGGGTGGATCGATCTAGATCGAATCAGGGTTCAGGTGGGCGAGGTGGGGAAGAGATCGTGAGGAATGAACAAATAGGAAACAGTTTGAGAAACATATCTAAGGAAGAGGGGAGGGGGAGAGATTAGGGAGATGAGGACCATGTGTCCGGCTTTAGATGGAGTCGGCGCGATGGGGCCAATTCTCTTGATCGGTTAAGCGTTGTGTTTTGTATCAAAGTGGTTTTAAAGTATTTCATGAATACTGTAATATGCCAGTTAAAAAATAATACACTAATATGTCAAAATTGTGTACTATTGTGCCTATAGGCTAAAGTATTGTAGTGTTTAATACTTTGGATTTTCATATACTTGCTACCAACCATAACCTAACTTGTAATACATTCATCCCCAAACATTCATCACAAATAGTCAATGCTTTCTAATACAGCAAAATCAATTTCCAACTATGTGAGCTTTCACATTTTTGTGACCGCAACTGAAATATCCAAAGCAATGATAATATATAAATAATTTGAATTTGGATAAGATGTGTAATGCATGCTCTTATATTTATTTTCATGGTATGTGCAGTTCAAACCTGAGTGAAAAGATAGTACTCTATGGTGTACACATGTAAAATAAAACCAAAAACGTCGACAATCAAACTTGCGAGCGAGCAAAACATACAAACCAAATTCCAGGAAACGTGTACGACTAGGTGATTTCTATCTGTCGATGTGTCTCTTTACCCACCATTTACGCAAATTCCCTATTCATCACGTGCCCTCCTTCTCCATGTCGTTCAGTTCAACCTCTTCTTTGCCAAGTCCATTCTCCAGCTCACCCGCCTACTTCCTCCGACTACTCGAGCCCCACCTAGGTGACCTTACAAAGTTTACCAACCCATTACACATATGGAGCTATGCAGGTGTTTAGGGCAGAGCTACCCACGTGATCACGGTAGACGTTCAGGGTATAGTTACTAACGTATTACATATTGTCGAGGTGTTTTAATGAATAGTTAACAACTTGTCCACAATAAATTTACCATCGCAAAGTGGTAACTCACTTATCAAACTAGGTGTTAACTTTTAAACTCAAAAGCCAAATAACTGTAATTAATGTTAGTCTATTCAACATGCAAGTTATTCACATCACTTATCTTTTTAGCCAATCAATTATCCAAGTCATCCAACTAACATTCATTACTTATTTTCTATATGTACATGCAAGTATCATATCATTTTTCCCTTTAGATATCAAATTGTCCACGTCATCCTTTTTTGTTGTTCGGATGATAAGATCAGACCATCCTACTATGTAACTATAAAATTAATTAAAAGTAAATTCCACTTTTTACCATACAATTGTGCATTTGTGACACTGATTACCCCATTTAGTGAAACGAAATCATAAATACACCACATATAAAATTTTGATCAAGGTTTTACACCATTTTTTCATTACACATATATTGTTAGAATTGAACGGCATGTTATTAGGACCATGTTGTGTGTTAAATATGTAAAACAATCATAGGACGGCATCAACGATAATGACCAACTTTCTCTTCACCATCTATTTATTTTTTCTTAGTTTTCCTGTTATTTTTTAGGCTCAATCATCACCTCACATCTTTCCCAACAGAAAACACATCAAAAAATGAGGGTCCATCATTTCTAAAATGGGCAACCTAGATGATTTTTTGTTACATGGGGTAATTAGTATCACAAATGTATAAGTACAGAGTAAAAAGTGAAATTCACTAAAAAATAAATTATCTGCAAGCGGAACACAAAAATTAGTTTCGCCAACCAAATAAGCATTTTTGATTGCATATGTCAAAAATATTATTTCTATAGTCAACGTCAGGTTTCATGCGTTTTATTAAAAGTTCTAAAATCAATACATAATTGCGTCAAAAAAGAAAACAGAAAGAAAAAAAAATAATCGGAAGCGGACTGCTGTTACAGAATTAACGCGGAGCGAGATGACCACATGAAAATGGGCCAGACTCAGTTGCCAGGGGTATGCGGCGCGGTAGTCTCACGCCGCAGTGAGCGGTGTAGTGAATTTCGCTTCCGCTCCGCGGTACGTGCCGCTGTTCAACATGCTGCACGTAGGCTTAATAGGATAGAACGACCCATGAAGTGAACAAAGCCTGGGCTATACAAGCAGTAGTAATGGGCCACAGTGCCGGCATGGGCAAACTGGTTTAGTAATATGTTTGATTCACTAAAAAAAGTAATTGTTTGTAAAAAAACTAAACAAATGTAATAATGCTTGTTATTTTTTGGGGAAGCATTGGCCAAGGGCCAGGATAGCCATAACAACATGCACGACAAGTCTGCTTAAGCATGAAGATATGTTTGTATTGAGTTCCATGCATCAACTAGGGGCGTGTATGGTTGCATGCACTCTCAGATCATATGATATCATATCTCGATGGAAAATGCCACGTTTCAGCTAGGGGATCTGGACTATCGTGTCCTCCTCCTCGTACGTGTGACGCGCAGGGGCGGAGGCAGAAATGCTGAATTTTCAAAGTTAGGGGGTGCCGGTTTAAGCAAAAATTTCTAAAAAATTACTGTTCATAATTTTTAAGGAACAAATCCATGTGATTAGGGGGGGCCAGGGCCCCTGCTGGTCCCCCCCTGTCTCCGCCAGTGGTGACGCGTGTCTAGGGGACCCCACTCCCGAAAAGTCTCTCTCACCATCCCTATCCTCTCGAGGCTCTCGTCTCGACAGAAAAAGAGGAGAGCTCTTGAGCAGCGCTCCCCTTCCCTTCCGCACCGCGAGCGCCTCCGATATGGTGGTCAACAAATCCCTCCACCCACCACTCTGGTGGCGGCGGCCACCTCCGCCTCTCTCACTGATCAAATCAGTCCGGCCCCAATCCCTAGTCCCTCTCATCTCTTTCCTACCTCTGGCAAGGAGGGGCGACAGAGCTGCAAGACGTGGTTGGCAGTGCTGCGAGTGGTGCGACGCGATGCTATTATAGTGGGCGGGAGGAGCTACCGTAGGTGGGCGGAGATGCTACTGCTCCGAGCGGTGCCGGCGGAACTGCAAAGTGGGGCGGTGGGAGCTTCATGTGGCGGACGTCGGTGCTTCAAAGTACGGGCGATGGAGCTGCATACGGCAGTCGCCGGTGCTACCAAGCCACTGTGTCGATGCTACCAAGTTCTGGAGGGGGAGATGCAGACGGCAGTCGCCGGCGCTACTAAGCCATGGTACCGGTGCTACCAAGCCGCGACGGGGGAGCTGCATACGGCAGTCGCTGGTGCTACCAATCCACGGTGCCGATGCTTCCAAGCCACGACGCTAGTGCTGCCATCGGTGAAAGGCGGTGCTACCATCGACGGGGAGAGCTGCTACAAAGGGCAAGATGTGTTGCTACCACCGGTGCTGCCATGATGTTTTTCAAAGGAGAAAGCGGTGGTGCTGTGACCGGCGTCTTCTCTGGTGATGGAGCCACGTATTTTTTTTATCTCCTGCAACCTCATGGTGGAACTATGCCTGCCGCCATGCCCGTGCTTGCTTGAGCATGCGGGAGTCGGGATTCCGGATCTCTTGGCCCCTGGCGGAGCTGCTTCTTTTTTGTGTGATGTCGCCGACGGCGGTCGTAGCTCGACGGATCTCCGTCGGCACCCAGCGCACCACGAGCCATGTGGGGACACATGGAAAACTCGAGAAACTTTTCCGTGGTCGAGCTGCGTGTAGGAGCAGACGAGCGGTGCCTCAGAGGACAGAAGGGGATTCGATTTGGGCTTAATCGGGTCACGTGTCAAGGTCTCCAGGTGGGGGTTCGAGGGTTCCCCCGGGGGACGCTCAACACTCTATCTTGATATAGGCTTAGCTTGGACAAAAAAATGACCTGTCTTCAACTGAACAGAAGGAATGGGCACACGCTTGCACTTACACACCTTCCTCTTCGGAAAAATTGATTGAGTAGACTTATTTTGGGAGCTTAGTTGTCGTAAAACTACAATATTGTGGATGGATACTTCAGTTTCATGGTTTAGGAAAAAAGAGGTCAAGCCCAAAGTTTCCAAAATGACAAAAAAATGAAGTATTGCGGGAATATTTCAGTTTTGAAACCACATTATTCATTGCATCCAAACACTTCAAAGTATTTAATACTTCAGTTTTTTTAGAAACCGTGGTATTCACACAATACTTCAAACCATTACATGGGCTTACTTATACAAGCTTATACTTTGACGCCAAACGGGCCCTAAATTGAGCACTCTCGATTCATTTTCAAACCATTACATGGGCTTACTTATAAAAGCTTGAAGTTCAAAAAAAAAATTACAGTTGCTTGAAACAATTCGGCTGTCCGATCGCGAGACTCTGATCACGAAAGCCATCACCCAGCCTCAGAGATTGTGGACGCATCCACTAATGCATACTTCAAAATAGACAGCAACTTAAGGATGGATACGCAATCCAGGAGCATATATTGAATGTAAAACTCACTTGTTTACACATAGGTTTATGGACTCAATGGCAGACACACCTGACACTGACGGCATCACACGCATAGCACAAATGTGCGCACGAACGGGATATATCATATACAGTACTTTGCACTCTAGTGACGGGCGACGAAGCTCTTGATGGCGTCGATGAGCTCCTGCGCTCGCTCCCCCGTGGTGGGGTCCATCTCCACGGCGAACTTGTTGAGGTAGAATGAGTGGCTCATGCCGCGGTTGACGATCACCTCCACCTCCTTCCCGGCGGCGCGCAGCGCGTCGCAGTACTCGAGGTTGGTGTCTCGGATGAGGTCCTTCTCCGCCACGGCCACCAGCATCGGCGGCAGCGGCACGGACTCCAGCGGCGGCGCGTGCGGGCCCATCGGGCACGTGTAGGGGTGGTCCTTGGTGGCGCCCACCGGCAGCGCCATGGCCAAGAACTTGTCCAGCATGTCCAGCGTGAAGAACACCGAGTCCGGCGTCGCCTCCAGCTCCGACTTGCTCCTTGTGGCGCGCACGAACCCCGGGTGGATGGGGACGCCGCCGGCGACACGGAGGGGCGCCCAGGCGTCCGCTCCGTCCTCGCCGACGCGCGCGGCCACGAGGTGCACGAGGTTGCCGCCGGAGCTGTCCCCGACGAGGAACACCCGGGAGATGTCCGCGGCCTCGCGGAGGAGCTCGGCCGCGGGGTCCTCGAGAGCGGCGGCGTCGGACGTGACGATGGAGCGGAGGCGGCGGAGCACGTCGACGCCGGCGTATATCTGGGCGGGGAGGCGGTGCTCGGGGCTAACGGGAGCTCGGCGGTGACGACCACGGCAGGGAGGGCGCACGCGAGGCGCGCGTAGAAGTGGTGGTACAGGGCCCACGACGGGTGGGAGATGCAGAAGCCGCCGCCGTGGAGCTGCACGATGACGGGGAGGCGCCGGCCGGCAGAGACAGAGTCGTCCTTGATCTCGGGGAGGTAGACGCGGAGGTTGGGCTCCCTGGGGATGTCGTGGAGCGTGTGGCCGTCGCGGAGCACGGCGTAGGGCTCCACCGGCTGCATCATCGGCAGGGCCTCTGGCGCGCCGGTCCAGGTGCGGTCGACGCTGCCGTCGTCCAGCACGCGCAGCCAGCCGGACACCTCGTCCACCACCTTGCGGCCGTCCGGCAGAACGGCGGGCCCCTGGTGGTGTGCTGCTGCTGCGACTCGGTGGCGAGGGTGGCCATCGTCTTGTTTCTGGCGCTCAAGTGCTCTACGTGGATCTTGCTCGTAGTGGGAAAGTGCTCGGCTTCGTGTTGTGTATGGTGTGAGCTAGAGTGTGATCCACAGTGCGATGATGGAAGGGAGCAGCGGGACGCAGCATTTTATAGGCGGTGGCCGGTCGCGTCGCGAAGTTGGAGGGAAGTTTCGCAGGGGATTCGAGCAGGCGTCATGCCGCCATGCATGCAGTTGGAGCAGCTAGTATCCCGAAGTAGAAAAGAAAAATGGGCAGGAAGTTGTCCTTGTGTGGACTTTGTGGGTGTGAAGCTAGAGACGGACGGGAGAGGGGTCGCCCTCATGTTGCAGACAAGATTTTTCCAATTCTCGAAGTCTGAAGTCTGAACCAACCAAACCGGGTCAAGTCGCGTGAATAATTTGTCGCTCATTAGCAGCAATAAAAATACAAGAGAATACTTACGTGGTAAGCAATCCAATCACAAATAAAAAAATACAAGCCAAAGTCTCTCTTGCCTGGGGACATATTAGATGGGCTTGGCAGCTTGGATAAGTAGTGAGATGAAAACTCAACTGAAACTTACATCCCGGAAGGATTGTGTGAAGCAAGTACGCGCGAGACCGATCGTGAAGATGTGGACCTGTTGGCTGCGAGACACGCGAGAGGTCATGCTCATGCGGTGAACACGCTTTTCTCCGTTTAAAATATTCTCATTTCAAAATATGAAAAACATTAGATTTTTCACAGTTTTAATTTATGATTTTGACTTCTAAGGTGTCTAAAGATGGTAAAAAATATATAACATGAAGAAAATTCAACGTAAATACACCGCCACTATTTTTACATTTCTAATCTATATGTGTGTTAGCAATCAAAATTTTAGAACTTCAACTGCATACATTGTAATGTGCCTTATACCTTCGGAGAAAAGAGAGAGTATCCCGAACTCCAAAGTCCCAACTCGGGCTCGAGACCGTGGACTCGAGCATGTTGGAATATTTTGGTATGACCGATCGAGAAGATGTGGACGTGTTGGCTGCGAGACACGCGAGAGGTCGTGCTCATCCGGTGAACATGCTTTTCTCCGTTTAAAATATTCTCTCATTTCAAAATATGAAAATATTAGTTTTTTCACATTTTCTAATTTATGATTTTGACTTCTAATGTGTCTAAAGTTGGTAAAAAAATATGACGAAGAAAATTCAACATAAATACACACGCACTATATTTACATTTCTAATCTATACGGTGTGTGTTAGCAATCAAAATTTTAGAACTTCAATTGCATACATCGTAATGTGCCTTGTACCTTCGGAGAAAAGAGAGAGTACCCCGAACTCCAAAGTCCCAACTAGGGCTCAAGACCGTGGAATCAAGCATGTTGGACATTTTAGTATGGACAGGAGAGTTGGCTCTCAGCGGATACAATGTGGGGAATCAGCTTGTTATCCGACCATAGGGTGCAAACTATGTTTGATCTGATATGTCACATCAGGATATGTTTGCTGTCCTCTAAAAAGAGGATAGATTTGTGATTTGTCGCAGTATACGGTGTAGTTTATGAGTACCCCGTCCCGGGCTAGAGGGAGGAGCCTCATTCCTTTTGATCTAGCCATCCTAACAATAACATGACATACCTGAGCAGTCACTAGTACAAAATACCATGTCGCTAACGGGCACCTAAACCCTTGATTGACCGGCTTTGGGCACGTTAAAACGCATTGCTCGTAAATGACTGAAGTAATCACTAACGGGCAAAAACCAGTTAGTGCTCAAAATATTGTGTGTAACGGTCATCGTTGAGTGTATATCATGGATATGCCGCACCAAACTACCCATCAAAAGTATATAAGGCCCTACGGTTCCTGTTAGTGCTCAAAATAGGTTTAGTTGCTACCTGTCTCGCCCAGAAATTAGTACCGGAGGCTCCAAACCTATCTAGAAAATTTCTGCTTGTAGTGAAGCACCAACCACATTGCGTCTCAGCAACCCCATCTGCTGAGGAAGCACATTCTACAACACACATAAATTTCCAGTGTATGGATTATGCGGGGGACACAATCATCTATCGAACTGATGGAAAGGGCTTAACTTTATATTTTAACAACCCCCCCCCCCCCTTCCCAACACGTATAGCCTGGACAAATGGATGCCACAACTATTTTTGAACTTGATACCTACTGGATCTGATACCATATTGAATTGATGCACTAGCCAATTATCTCAAAAGTCCGAACTGATGGAAATGGCTAGGATTTATATTTTAACATCATCCTCATCATATTCTTTTTCAGAACACGCAAAAGGCTTGCGCGTCTTTTCCATCAAGCACACACAAGAGATAACCCCATGAGCTAGGTGTGTGACGTTATAAAATACACGAATGTTCCTCCTTCCAAATCTGTTTCATCGTAAGATTAACTGTCATCCTCATCATATCTCATGGAGACTTAATGTCTTCCAATTCACTATCTTTCATCTCAATGTCTTCATCCCACATGTTGACTAGCAAACTTCACTTCCTCATTGTAATTCCTTGTGATTATCTTGGACCTAGCATTATCCATGTGTGCCCTCAATGTCTCCCTCACATGTGTGGTCTTGCAAATGAAAAAGATGGCTTGATAGCTTTCATATATAATCTTGTACTCCTTCTTCGATGAGCCGGAACCAGTTGCACTTGTAGACGTGCTGATGGTGTGGTAAGTCCAAAACGTATCAGTGAACTTTGTAGTCTATTATATTTTTATACATCATATTTGTATCTTGGCAATGATTATAACATCGCTTTTAATGATTTGACGGGATTTTCCACGAATCCCATTATTTTTATATCTAAGCTTAGTAGGGAGGAACTTCGGCTTTTTCGTATTTTTAACTTTAAGGAACCTCTGGACGTCAAATTGACCTAATTTTTTTGGCACGTCAGCTTTTATGCAAATAGAAGATCTCGGAGTCAAGACAGATACTAGATGGCCACTGAGGCGTGCCTGGTGGGGCTCGACGCGCCGAAGAGAGCGTATGGCCGCTCGGCCGTCCGATCAGCCTAATTATTTCGCCATTGATTTTGTTTTGACCTAAAACCACCTATATAAGACGTGTCGCAAACAGAGAAACACCAAAAGAGAGAAAAGAAGGTCGCCGATGACAAAAATTGGAAGGGGTAATGCTGCTAGAATCGCATGTGGTTTCCTCTACAGCCTCTCCAACGTCTTCGCCAGTGACTCCATGATGAGAATGGAATAGTATACCCCCGGACTACGGGTTTGTGGGAGTAGCTTGATCAATCACTCTCTATCTACAATCATGTTTTAGAACCATATGAGCTGCCCTACATGATTATGTTCATCATTGTATTATCATCTTGGTGAATAATTTTATTATGAGATGAGTAAAGAGATGCAATTTTACTTCATTATATGTGTTATGTTGTAGATGTATTCTTATATACTTGTTCTAACCAAAATAGTATGCCAGGTTATGAGACGGGGAACATGTGCACAGGTCATAGTAGATGTGTAGTAACAATTGGACAGTGGCCACATTTTTTTTGGAACTATTCTATTTTTTTACCTTTCCACACCTACTCGCTAGGGTCAAATGGATACGATGTCGTTTAGGGTGCATAGTTATAGAAAAGGTGGCGCTTGTTAATTCAAGGGAAACACATGATTTCATCCAACAACATGTCACATTACCTAAATCAAATACTCTGTGTTTACACTTAATTCTAAGCATCCGAACAACCTAATTGCTTAGGGAATATTAGAGAGTTGTTTGCAGAAACTCTATGTTAGGACATGATGCCCATACAATATGATATCGTACATTTGCATAATTGTAACATCAACATTTACCTTATCTTTATGTGCTATATTCGTGCCACCCCATGAGATGTCAAGTGAACCCATAAATTCTGGTCCATCTTTTACTATAAAAACACCGTTTACATTACTGCACTGTAATTTTTATTTTCAGCTGTTAATTAATTCGAACATAGCATATTGTTTTATTTTGAACTTAGTTTATTTTACTATTGGTTTAAATCTCATACTAGTTGTGTGTCTGACACCCACGGTGTTGAGTTTGGGGTATTAATATCACCGGAATATGAATTCTTCTTTTAGGCTAGCGGAACATGATGGTGTTGTACTTGGTGTGATCTCTCCATCTCTCCCTCTTCCTTGATTTATATTATTTCATGGGTTACAATTTTGTGATGAATATGTGAACACTTTGTTTTTTTATATTGGGTATGGTTCAATTTTGTTCTATAAGAATGGTGATGTCCAGTTCCGGCATTGAATTTGACAGCATTATGACCTCGATCAAGTGTAAGAACTAATATTGTCTTACAAATATTTCACATTGTGCTCGAGCTTGTGCTTCAATACCTGAGTTTTTCCTCGGGCTGATCATTTAATTGATTATTTTGTTGTACCATTTGTGGTATGCACGATAAAAATTAAAGAAGCTACAGGGGAAATAATTTTTATTTATGTTTGTAATTTGTAGTTTCAGTGCCTCCCGTCTATGGTTATTCATAGGGATTCAGATGATCTATGTGCAGATTGTTCGCATGAAATGAGTGGGTTTTTTGTTTAGCATTTCTCCATTGTTAGCTGATTGGAATATTCATGATGCTTGCATTGCATGATTCTGGTTTGTCCCCTGCCGCTCGGTGTGGTGGTGATGCTTATGGTTTTAAAGTGTAGGTGCAACAAAAATGAGCTACCTTCTTTGATAGTAGTAATGGATTTTGCTTTATTTTCAAATAGAACTGCAGCTGCTGAACTTTCACGCATGCTTTAGTCGAGATACTAAACTGCCCTCTTATTTTTAATATCAGCTATCGAAATATGTCTTGGTTGGGATTGACGCCCATCACTCAGCTAGTAAGTTTCTGGCAGAACTGTGTTGTCAATGAGGGTGGCTTAGAGTATCTGAACAAGAACTACGATGACATAACTGATAATCATATTACTCCCTCCGGCCGGAAAAAGATGTCTTAGATTTGTCTAGATTCGGATGTATGTAGACATATTTTAGTGTACACATACATCAAATTTGGATATATGGAAGACATCCTTTTCCAAACGGAGGGAATACATGCAGATTTTTTTACCAACTTTAGACACATTAGGAGTCAAAATATTATGTTTTCTATATTTTGTAAATGAGAGAGTACTTTAAACAGGGGCAAAAGTGTGTTCACTGCATGAACACGACTTCTCGCGTGTCCCACAACCAACATGTCCACAACTTCTCGGTCTTGCTCGAACTTGCCTCACACAATCCCTTCTGAAAGTAAGTTTCAGTTCAGTTTCATCCCACTACAAAAGAAACTCTTGACCATCTATTCTTTACTTGTCCACTGACGAAATATGTGTTGAATGTATCCTACATTTCCCTTGAGGTATATTCTAAGCCGTCATATTTCAATTTCGATGGTCTTTATCAAGGATGGTTCGCGGCATCCTCTGGTACTTGCTTCAGATACTTTAGATAGGGACTGCAGCTCTGATCTGGACAGTTTGGAAAACTAGGAACAGATTTTGTTTTCAAAGTGTTAGACTGGGTGATCCAACTAGTGTGGTGTATTACTTATGTCAGTTTCTTAATGACTGAGCTTTGTTACAGAAAACGACCTCCGAAGCTTAGTGTGGTTGCTTACATGCATCGTCTGTCTAATAAAATTGACAGTGCAAAAAGGAGTTGGTTCTGTTGGTTCCTGGTAGTTTAATGAGTTGGTAGTATGCCTTGGTGCTATCGTTACTTTTGTTTAATTAGCTGTAGGTCTGTAGCCAGTTTTGTGGTTTGTTTCTCGTTTTTTGTGGCTGCTTTTTATGAAGTTCGAGGGAGTTGTTCTCAACTTCGTATGTAGCTAAAATAGGGCGCTGCAAACACATTTTTGCAAACATGTGGATCAAAACAAGATCAAAAAGAGGGGTGTGTGGTGAACACAAAAGACTTGACAATTTCGATAGAAATTGGGGGCCGTGTGGCTCCTTTCATCGAGAAAAAAAAAGTTGCATCCACTACTTATCCAAGCCAATCTAGTTTTCTCCTGCATTTTTAATTTTATTTGGATCGCTTATCACGTACCCCCTCCGTTTTTTAATATAAGATGTTTTAGTTTTTGTCCACATGCACATGCACATAAATGTATGTAGACACATTTTTGTGTGCATTGTGTACCACCTAAAACATGTTACATTAAAAAACGGAGGGAGTACTATTCTGTAGTATTATTAGGGCTGCTATTGAGAAGAATATTATTCACATTGGTTCAGACTTCAGACTCCCGTCTCTAGCTAACCAGCACGTCCACATCATCTCTCGCGGTCGCGCGCACTCGGTTCACACTTCAGACTTCACACACACAAGTCCACAGACTCCACACGACGGACAACTTGGCGACCATTTTTTTTCACTTGACGACGCTAGTTCTGCTGGAATTCCCTGACATCCCCTGCGAAACTTCCCTGCAAATTAGCGGCAAGGACGGGACGCGACTGGCATCGATCTCTACTCTGCCAGCCACCGCCTATAAAACGCAGCGTCCCCTGTTGCTCCCCTTCCATCATCGCACCGTGCATCACACTCTCACACCCTACACAACACGAAGCCGAGCACTTGCCCACTACGAGCAACATCCACGTAGAGCACTTGAGCAGCAAGACGATGGCCAGCCTCGCCACCGAGTCGCAGCAGCAGCACCAGGGCCGCTGTTCTGCCGGACGGCCGCAAGGTGGTGGACGAGGTGTCCGGCTGGCTGCGCGTGCTGGACGACGGCAGCGTCGACCGCACGTGGACCGGCGCGCCGGAGGCCCTGCCGATGATGCAGCCTGTGGAGCCCTACGCCGTGCCCCGCGACGGCCACACGCTCCACGACCTCCCCGGGGAGCCCAACCTCCGCGTCTACCTCCCCGACATCAAGGACGAATCTGCCGGGCGCCTCCCCGTCATCGTGCAGCTCCACGGCGGGGGCTTCTGCATCTCCCACCCGTCGTGGGCACTGTACCACCACTTCTACGCGCGCCTCGCGTGCGCCCTCCCTGCCGTGGTCGTCACCGCCGAGCTACCCTTAGCCCCGAGCACCGCCTCCCCGCCCAGATATACGCCGGCGTCGACGTGCTCCATCGGCTCCGCTCCATCGTCACGTCCGACGCCGCCGCTCTCGAGGACCCGGCGGCCGAGCTCCTCCGCGAGGCCGCGGACATCTCCCGGGTGTTCCTTGTCGGGGACAGCTCCGGCGGAAACCTCGTGCACCTCGTGGCCGCGCGCGTCGGCGAGGACGGAGCGGACGCCTGGGCGCCCCTCCGCGTCGCCGGCGGGGTCCCGATCCACCCGGGGTTCGTGCGCGCCACAAGGAGCAAGTCGGAGCTGGAGGCGACCACGGACTCGGTGTTCTTCACGCTGGACATGCTGGACAAGTTTTTGGCCATGGCGCTGCCGGTGGGCGCCACCAAGGACCACCCCTACACGTGCCCGATGGGCCAGCACGCGCCACCGCTGGAGTCCGTGCCGCTGCCGCCGATGCTGGTGGCCGTGGCGGAGAAGGACCTCATCCGAGACACCAACCTCGAGTACTGCGACGCGCTGCGCGCCGCCGGGAAGGAGGTGGAGGTGCTCGTCAACCGTGGCATGACCCACTCCTTCTACCTCAACAAGTTCGCCGTCGAGATGGACCCCACCACCGGGGAGCGAGCGCAGGAGCTCATCGATACCATCAAGAGCTTCGTCGCCCGTCACTAGAGTGCAAAGCGTATGATATATATCCCGCTCCAGCTGCCCGCATTTGTGCTATGTGTGATACCCGCTCCTGCCCGCATTTGTGCTATGTGTGATACCGGCCGTCAGTGTCAGGTGTGTCTGCCATTGAGTCGATCGACCTATATGGCTATATGTGAATTTTACGTCCATATATGCTCCCCCGGTATTAAATTAAACCTCAAGCTAGTATAAGTAAACCTACCATATGTAAAGTGTTTTAAATCAATCAACAGTGGTCAATTTAGTCGCTGAAAGTTTCATTCACTAGTCAATGCAAACATAAGTAAGAGCTGATGAAAAAGGTTAGACAATACACATACACTTCAACATCTCCGCTCATGTGTGACTCGGGAGGTTAACATGTGCGTAAAATTCTTATAGGTATGACTCAAAAGGTATACGTGGACATGGAGGGGCAATAGCAATTTTTTGGATAAATTGCCAAATCCAAGACTCGAACTACCATGCCAAGTTTAATGCACTAGACAACGAAAACGAAAATCCGAACTGATAGAAAGAACTGGATAATCCACACATACACTTCAACAATTTTGTCGAAAAAGATAACATCTTAGACACGGTTGGCTATGCTTATAGTAGTTTCTAGGCCCACCACTGGGTATGAGTGGTACTTTTGGTACACTGCTGGAGTTGGTTTTTATGCTAAACTATCTAAATTTTCAATTCTTGGATTTTGTTAACCATAGTTCTTGGATATCTAAGAGACTATATATATATGTTGTTGGTGATATTTTAAGCTCGCGGAGATTAACTGGGGAGGTATGAGATGAAACTCAACTGGAACTTACCTTGAGTTCCCTTGAGGCCGAGAAGTACGGCTCTGTTTGGCAGCTCTGTGTTTTCAAAACTAGAGTATTACAAAACCATAGTATCTAATAGCTTGGGCTAGGAATACTTCAGTTTTGAAGGAAAAAAAGTCCAGGGTTGCTTTTCCAATTAATACTTCAAAAGTAACACGTTTTGAGGGATATTAAAGTATTAATAATACAATATTTAGTCACAGCCAAACACATCAATATCTTTAAAACGATGGAACTTTGAGAAACTGCAGTATTATAGAAATATTTCAAAAAATACTTTGGTACCAAACGCAGCCGTAGACATGTTGGTTGTGAGATACGAGAGAGGTTGTACGCTTTTGTTGTGTAAACATGCTTTCTCCGGTTTGTAGCAGTCACTCCTTTTCAAAATATGAGAAGTCGCATTAATAGGTATATACACGGTAAACTTTTGAAACTTTGATTACAACTTTCGAGAAAGAGCAGGTATCCCAACTCTGAAGTCTGAACCAGGGCTCGAGACCGTGGACTCGAGCTATAATCTTGGTCAGGTCCGGGAGAGTTGATTCTAAACCGCTACAGTAAAAGAGAAAAATGCAAACCATCTAGTTATCTGAGCTGAATCATGTTCAAAGAGTATATAATTAATGCAGTGCAGGTGCATGCAGCCCCAATCTCGCTAGCCCTTGTGCTAAGAGCAAGTACAATAGTATAGCCAGATGTTGGCTATAAGATGGTGTAATGTCATATATAGCCAACCCAATAGCCAACAAGTATAATAGTTGATTATAAATATAGACTACTTTATTAATAGTTGGCCCACCTTTCACTCTCACAAGTTGCCTAAGAGTACGTGATGCAGTTGGCTCTTACATTAGAGTCCGCTTCTACTCTCTCCTATTCTCTCTCCTCCTTGTAAGTATAAATATATTATTTAAATCCTTAGAGTCTTCTGACCGGAGCTTATTGTACCAGCTCTAAGCCAGGGGCCAGATCAGGTGCGGAAAAGAAATTGAATCTGGTCGGTCGTTCCAGTTTAGTGTCCCGGAGTATATGAGAGGTGACTACACAATGTGCGGTAGAGCGTCTGTGTCATACCGCGTGCTCACCCTCTTGGATTCTCTCTGACCCTATGTAAGACGCATACCCTACTGTAAGACGCAACGCAACGCAACAAAACTTAATCGGCGAGCTATGCTTTATTTTTTTGTCGCTGGTAAACCGTCGCTCTCTCCAAATCTAGCCGACGCGCTGTGAACAAGAAAACCATATCTTTCTCCCTAGACAGCTTGTACCATATCATTGTCAAAAAAAAAAAACTTGTACCATAACTGCTATCACAATTTTTAATCCTCCAAAGATACACAAATGACCTAACTTGTCTCGTCTTTTTCAGGACATCCATTTACTGTTTTCATGTAATGCAACTTGTACCAAAGCAGCAAGCTAAACTGCAACGACCAGATTTACATCTCCCGGTGGTTCTGTTTGTGGAAGAAACAAGCAATACAGGAATGCCCGATTGAACAGCACCATCTCGCCAGGTGAGACGACACTTTGAACGTTCATGGCGTAAGATTTCCCGCACCGCAAACTATATACAAGATGGTCCATCAGCACACAGAATGGTTAAATAATTACCAAAGACTTACAATTTTTTTTTTTTTTGAAACGAGAGGCAAAAGCTTTGCCCCTTATATTAATTAAGCAGAAGGTGCCCGGTTTATTAGTGGAAGAAACCGGGCGAAAACCAGACAACAAACACCAACACCAACAACAACGAACGCCACGGGGCAAAGCCCACAACACCCACTCCACGGCCAGCCGGCCAGCAATCCACCCTTGCCGGAGAGGAGAATCCGCAACTGCTATGGGAGGAGCAGGAACGGGACACTCCGTCGTAGATGAAAGCGGCCACTACCGGGGAGCCTCGACGACGAACAGCACCGAGAGCAGCCTTGTCGCCCACACGACACAAGGAGGAACGCCCTCGATGAAGCAGAAAAACTCGGAGCCGCTGCCCCGACATCCAACCCTCCGTCACGCCCTGCGCAAACCACCTGGACCACCTTCCGGGGCCGCCGCCCCGACATGCCACCGCCCACACCAGGGCCACGACGCCGCACGACTCGGCCACCCACAGCCCAAGCTGCACCAGGTAAGCCGCTCGCAGACCACGGCCGTCGTATCCGCATCCGGGGCCGCCGCCCCGGCCTAAAAGGCAACCGCTGCTGCCGCTGCCCCAGCAGCCCTGACAGCCTCGCCGCCAGCACCCCCTTCCGGGACCGCCGTCCCGACATAGCACCGCTCGCAACCGAGCCACGACGCCGCACGAACCAGCCACCCGCAGCCCAAGCTGCCCAAGGAGAGCTGCTCGCAGACCACGGACGTCGTACCAACATCCGGGGCCGCCGCCCCGGCCTAAAAGACAGCCGAAGTTGCTGCCGCCACACCAGCCTCGACACCCACGCCGCCACCTCCCGCAACCACATGTCCCTCCAGCCGGTCACCACTCCAAGAACGATGCCCCCAAGGGGGAGCATGACACAGAGCGCCATCATCGCCCGATCCCGGAAGATCTAGGGTTTCCCCTGGAGTGGTCCGGGTGGAAGGCGAGCAACACGTCGCAACGGCATCTTCAAGAAGAGAGACGGCGCCGAAGGCGTCGTTGCCGCCTGCCCGACGACAGCCGGAGCAGAGCTTTCGCTCGACGTAGCCAAGACTTGCACCCGCTCACCATGAGACCGACTAGCCCACCAGCTTCCTCCGCCGCCGAACCCGCCGCCCTCGCGCCACGGCACACTTCTGCACTCCTCCAAGACTTCGAACTCCTTGCCGTGGAGCACCAGTGCCCAGCACCTCACGCTGTACCACCAAGGCTCCACGACCCCACAAACAGCACCATCGCGGCGCCGCCGCGCCGCCGTCCCCTGCCCCACAAAGCCCACCGACGGCCACCTTGCCCACCACCACGGCAGCAGCTAGACATCACCTCACGACATCTAGCACTTCCGCAAGAAGCATTGACGGCGAACTGCACCCGTCAGATGAGGATGCGGCGCCGCTGCGCCGCCGTCCTCTCCGTGGCCACCACCGCCGCGGAGCTGCAGGCACCGGCCGGAACCGCCGCGCCCCGGCCAGCCTGCCACACACGGTGGCCTCCGAGGTAGCCGCCGAAACAAGCAGATGGGCGCGGCCTCGATCTGCCGCCTCCGCGCGACCTCCGCGCCAAGGGGCCGGCTACCACCTCGCACCCAACTCCACCGCGTCTCCAGGGCCGCCGCCCCGGCGTAGCTGCGCCGGCGAGCCGCCGTCGTCCTCCCCAGCAGATTTTGACGGGAGCCGACGCCACGAGGAAGAGACCTCCCCCCCGGAACCTTTTGGCAGCAGGGGGGCCCGCCGCCACCGCAGCGCAGGCGCCGGCGGCAGCGGCGGCGGGGGAGCGTCCGGTGAGGGTTGAGGTTGGCGCGGCGGCGGGCGCCCCCGGTGCCGCCTGGGGAGCAGCACGGGGGAAAGGGGAAATTTTTCCCTCGACCAGACTTACAATTTTGCAAGCCTGAAGCATTCGAAAATCCCTAGAGATAAAAATCAATAACAGAAAAAACACCATGAAGAGGTCGTTGGCCTGCCCAGGTTGGACCCCAAGCTGTTCAAGCACAGAATAAGCTCTACCTCTGTAGGCACATTCCTCCTCAGCCATAGCTTCCAGATGAAAACGCTAAATACAGCTACAACAGCACACTAAGCACAGCTAGTCAACGGATAGTGCCGGTAACCTTACCTATGTCTCATAATAAATCGAATAACGATTCCTTTTTCCTCTGTCAGGTTCTTGAGTTTCTCACCTTATAAATATCAACAGCAGATATATAGTCAGTAGTACAGGCTATGAGTACATCAGGGCATCAGGCACACAACAGAATAGGAATAACTATCAGCCAACAAAATATCCATCATACATCATTGAATACACATTCTCATGCATTGATTGTAACTAACAAGAAAATCAGCAAGCAACATCTAAGCCGATACAAAGGAAACAATCAGGTAGCTATGCAAAGTATGAACCTTGATGCATCCACATCTCGCTGACAGAATCTCAGCCCTTCTTGCTACTGAAGGCGGTATTGATCCCAATCGATACAAAGCTTTTTTCCTCTAGCCTCTAAGCAGCTCATGTGTCCTGTGCCTAGACACAATTGAAATTCCAGATTCCCAATTACTCCCACAACAGACAATGCACAAATACTAACAGGTTCAGAAAATTTTCCGGATTCATGTCAAGCATAATTCTGTCACTTCCCCCATCACGTCCCTACTCAGCCAAAGCAGGCGACCATGCTGGTGCGAGCGGCGGTGCGGATTCAGACAAGGTGGTCGACCTCTCTAGTGCGCACGGCAACATTGACACAGTCGAGCAAGGTGACCGCGCGTGCAAGCAACAAGGCGGCCGTTATCGGTTAGGAGTTAGGACACAAAAAAGTACATGCAGGAGAACTGTGTGGTTCCAACTTCCGATATGTCATTATCGCGTTATGTTTCATCACAAATTTCAATCTTGTTCTCATCGGCTCGAAGAAGCTGATATCCCAAACTTCCTGTCACTTTGATGGCAACAATTCTGCAACACAAATGTTTGTAATTTTTTGACAGCACTGACTCAGCAGCTCACTATTTGAGGTGTTAAAATCGACAAAAACTGTCTCGTTGAGTTGCCAAGTCATCTCATTTGTCCTTCCTTCCACCAGGTGACTGTATCTTTTGTCAAAGCGTATACTTAACTGGACTCGCCAAACTGATGAGTGTTTCAGAATCCGTTGCCCACTATATGGATCTACTTATTTGATTCCGAGACAGAAACATCCAGTTCAAGTGAAGTATATCCAGGAAGCTTGTCAACTTTTACTTCCTTCATGAAGCCTCTTACTCTCTCCGCATCACCATACCTTCCAGCATCTGAATATATGTTCGCCATGCTCATGTAGTAGCCACTCTTCGCAGGAGACATGGCCATCAATCTCTTTGATATCCGTTCAGCAGCGTCCACTTCACCGTGCACTCGGCAAGCTGCCAATATGCCACCAAGCATGGCCTCGTCTGGTTGGTAAGGCATTTCCTCTACGAGATTGACGGCCTCAATAACCCGGCCAGCCCTCCCTAACGCATCGGCCATGCAAGAGTAATGCTTCAGCTCAGGCTTGATGCGCCGCCGCTTCATCTGCTCAAACACGGCATACGCTTTGTCCACCATGCCTGCGTGTGCACAGGCTGACAGGGCCCCGAGAAACGTGACCGAGTTCGGTGCCACTCCTTGTGTGGCCGCCATCTGGTCGAAAAGCCTCAAGGCGACATCAGAACTCCCGTTCAAACCATGACCGACAATCAGCGCGCTCCAGGAGATGACGTCTCGCCTGGGCATCGCAGAGAACACCTGTTCGGCATACGCGAGCTCCCCACACTTGACGTACATGTCGACGAGGGCGTTCCCTAGGGAGAGAGGCATGCCCAGGAACATGCGGACGCAGCACGCGTGCACGCTCCTCCCGTGGCGTCGCCACCCGAGCTGGCCGCAGGCGAGGAGAAGGCTGACCATGACCACTGCGTCCAGCTGCACCTCGGCCGCCACCATCCCCTCGAAGAACCGCAGTGCCTCCTCTGGCTGCCCGCCCTGCGCGTACGCGGACAGCATGGACGTCCACAGAACGGCGTCCCTCTCGCCGCGCATTCCGTCGAATAGTCTCCGTGCGTCGGGGAGGTTCGACATGTTAGAGTAGCATTGCACCAGTGCGGACGCCACGAAGAGGTTCCCGTGGGCCGCGCCTATCTTGACGGAGAGCGCGTGGGTGGATGCGGCGAGGGCCGCGGAGCGGGTGAGCGCGCATGAGCGGATGACGGGGGACAGGGTGAAGTGGTCGGGTGGGAATCCTCGCGCGAGCATGTCGCGGAAGGTGCGGAGGGCCTGCGCCGGGCGGCCGGAGCGCGCGTGCGAGGCGAGGAGGGCGTTGAAGGAGGCGAGCGTGGCGGGAGCTGCCATCGGCCTAGAGGGGTTAGCGACGCCGGCGCCGGTCGGCCGGAGCGCGGGGCGCGTGGCGAAGGGGATTTGTGTTTTTCTTTGGCAAGAATCGTGACGCAGGGGAAGTGGGCTGGGTCGATGCGGCCTGGTGACGGTAGAAGGCTGTTAGACTATTGGGCCGATGGGCTTATAGAACCGACTTTTTTTCTACTCCCTCTAATATGTCCCACTGATGTGCAGTAAGTGTCGCAGTTTTGAAGTAATTTAGTTTAAAACCGCGACACTTATTTTGAGTCAAAGGGAGTATCCCATGTGTGTGATCGGCAGCGATGGATGAGAGTTAGACGTCCAATTATCAACCGTTTGTTCATGTTTACTTCTTTTTTTCTAAAAAGGGTAAGCTCTAGCATCTGCATCTAAACAATGCACACAACTCAATTTATTGCATTTTGTAAGGTATCTAGCAAAAAAAATTACAGCTCAAGAATCCAAAGTGACGACGTGAATGAACCAACGAAAGATAGAAAACAAAACATGTCTATGCATCTTGAACTTAAAAAAAGGTCTATGCATCTTGTATTCCCATGTTTACGTCAGTGAGCTGATGTTATTATTCTCAGCACCAGCTGGCTTTCTGCCTTTCTTTACTCGCACATGTCGTATCATCCCTACACCAAGAATTATCCATGATACATTTAGAGGAGCTCCACCACTTTGTTCGGCATCAACGTACGCTGCTCCTGTGCTCCTCCCATGGCATGTTCAGGGACACGAGGGAGATCGTAGAAGCGCCCAGCTCACTTAAAAGCAAGAACATGCCGCGACGAGTAGCGGTTCCGTTCCGTCCCAATCAGGACCTGATGAGTGCTGCAACCAGTGGCACAAAGAGCACTTGAATCGCCGTCTCTGCGGCTCTTTAATTTCGCGACCTCGAGCGCTGCTTAAATCTCGACTAGGGTAAAAGATGTGCCCTTTGTTTTTTCTCTACTCTCGTCCTTGTCCATCCTCCTCCTTTCAGCTTCACATCGGCGAGTACGTCTGCAGCGCCTTTAATCTCTTGTTCGACTTTGCGAAAAGCCGCTCAATTATCTTACGCGTGCGTGATACACGACGGCCGGGCGATTCTGGTTCGTTTAATTTTGTCCTGCTCGTCTTGCTACCTTCCGTTGCTCCGGACTGAACATCGTTGTGAGCCCATTATGGGAGAAGCGAGCTAACCATACCACTGATACCAGGTAAGATACGATCAAACTTTGTAATAAACGGTTGTGTGCATCACTCGATGCAGAGGCTGGGATTAATAAAATTCTCTTTTCTAAAAAAAAAACTAGCACAAAGCCAAGACGTTTCTTATGGCAATGCCCATCCGTCTGTTCCAATCATGAACCTCACAGTCGCAGACGAGATTCCAGGATCACATAGTGCTTGTATTTTTTCAGGGCTTTTTGTACGTACTCACTCGCAAGTTCGGAATAATAGCAGCAGACGACAAGCACACCAACGGCCGGCCAGGACCTCTTTGTTCGATCACTCGCTGCTTGCTTGCACTTTGCATATATAATGCACGACCACAACGACCAGCCGACTTTCTTTAGACTTTGCCGTCCCCCGACCATTCATGGATCTTTCGCTTGACAGGGAAATAAAGAGAGAACATATAGCTAGTTCATCTCAAATGGAGGCAATGAACTCTATTCCCCTATATAGTTTTGCACCCTTCTTTTGCGTGATGGGCTAGCGACTTGCTCTCTTTCCTATGCTTTGCTGGGCCTAGCTAATGTTAGACTTGCACCTGTACACGTCTCAGTGGTGGGAACAAAGCCATGCATT
This sequence comes from Poa pratensis, assembly GCA_947311845.1. NCBI lineage: Eukaryota > Viridiplantae > Streptophyta > Magnoliopsida > Poales > Poaceae > Poa > Poa pratensis. The sequence continues at coordinate 28,552,322 of CAMZMU010000037.1, forward strand.
CACTTTGCAAAATGCTTTTGCAGGCAATGTAGGTTATCTCATACCATAGCATTGTGTTGTATAATTGTGTTACAAGACCTGTGCCTTCAAAGAAGAAGACCCATAGGTGCGAAGGCCAGTACGAGCTACTAGTAGTAGTGCTGTTGCAAAGCCACTCGAAATTAGAACGGGGCAGCCAATGGAAGCCAACTGCACATGCGAAATGCAGAGCTCTCTTTCCACTCCAAGATTAGAGAAACAAAGTAAAGAGCACCACCCCACACTTGAGTAGTTGAGTGGGAGCTTGATTGAACTAAAGATCCAAGCTTTTTTGTTTTGCGACAAAGATGAATGTATCTTTGACCAGGGATTCGAATATATATGCATCAAACTTTGGAGTGTACCTGCTAGAGCGACTGAGCAATTGATCGACATGTCGGTAAGGCGCTAAGGAATATGGTTTTAAACGGGGATGTACTCGTGCAGCGATGTTGTCTAGCTCGAGCAATGGCGCAAGAAAAGTAGGCAAGCGGTGCAAATTACAGGTAGTTATTCTTCAGTCCATTGAGGATGGAGCAGCAACCACTGGTGGCAGAGCAATTTTTTAAGGTGTTGTGTATTAATTAGATAACAGAGTTTTGATTACAATCATTTAAAGCCGATCTCGACATGCAGGCCGAAACGGCGCTTTGTAACAAACCACCACGCAACTCTCTACGACCTAATTGGTAGAGCTCATGAACTACAAAATTACAGCCTCTATTAATCTTTGTCAGAATAACTTGACGATCACGCGGTTTCTTCGGTTTAAACTCTTTTGCAATCAAGCTGATATGAGATCGATCGACGCTAACATCTTTAAATACCTGGAGGATCCAGGCACAATCCCTTTCAGTTACCAGGTTAGCAGATTAATTTGCAATCGAAGTTTCAGGCCGAGCAAGCAATGGCTTCACCTGCCGCTGCCGATTGGCAATGTGGGATGTAATTCCAGGACTAACAAATAATAATCTGACCGTTGTGGTCTCTTAGGGGCACCCCACGCTCCATGCATGCCATCCGCAGTGAAGTTTCCATCAACATTGCACATTTGCACTTAATCCAGTCTCCTTCAGGTTTCCTTTTTGTGAGTTACTTCTGTGCGACCTCGATGAGATTCTTCTTTCTTATGAACTACTCCAGATCAATCAATTCGACTCACCCTGTATATATATTCAACGAAACTTTAGTCTGTTCAGTTTGGCCCTGGATATCGTGCTCGCGCATGTGTTACTCGAAGATGCTCGACTCGATCGTCAACGTCTCATTCTCTTCGGATGGGGGGGCATCAATGTTTCAAATAGCGGGCTATAACAAATAGCGCCAACCTTTAAAAAGAGTTATATCTGGGCTAAATCAGACCTAAATAGGGCTATAGCGAAAAATTGTACATGGATTCATTTAGCACCAAGATGCTCCAAAAGCTATAGCCGAGCTATAGCCCGGCTATAGCGGGCATATATTGGAGACTTGGAGTACAATGGACGTCGAGACGACGAGTAACGGCACCAGCATAGGCAGACCACAGATTTCGAGCACGATCGAGTAAAGCAGCCAATCTACGTCGGCCGGATATATACGCCGAATCTACTTACGACGACTATGGATTGTATGCGAAATGTGTTTCCTCCCGACATCTGCAGGGAAACCAGACAGATGCAACGAAATGCATCCAAACTCGACGTCGACGCGCAGTAGAGAGAGTTGCTGCACGAGAGCGAGGAACCGCTGCTCGATCCGGCTGCGAAAGGGCGCCGGTAGCATCACACGTCTCGAGCCGGCCAGCTGCGCTCCCCATGAGCCAGTGTCGAGGTCTCGAGGATTCCTGTCCACGGGGAATTTCGGAGGCTGGAAAGGGCCGCGCACGTCGGCATGTGCCGGCCGGCCAGACGGTTTAGCTAACAAGATGCTACGCGGGGGCGGCAAGGGTAGTATCTATGCATGCGTGTCTGTTTCGAATGTAAACAAAGCTGGTGCTACGGTACGTGTAGATCACATTGCCGTCCACTTGGAGGCCACGGCGAGGGATTTCGGCTTTGGAGGAATAATTGCTCGCCTTCGAATCCATCAGTTGCAAACTTGGAGCTACCTGTCCAGAAGGGGAAGCAGGAGGAGCATAACTTGCGTATACATGCAATGGGCCCCCATTCCACATATACCCGTGGATAATTCATCTATTAGGGGATGGGTATGGGAAACTTTAATCCCCGCCATGTTAAACGGGGATGGGGATTAAAAGGTCTCCCCATCCCCGTTCGTCGCTATTCCCGTTATATACACGTATACATATAAATCAGTATACTTTTATCTTTAATATGTTGCAATATTGTATTTAGTGTGGTCTGCTTTAATATTATTCAACGATCTGATTGAGATGCCTTTTTATCATCTAAAGAAAGGCAGACATTTTCTCAAAAATAAAAAAGGTACCCTGTTGGATTGATGAACATGCCTCTTGCTGGGATTGAAGCCATCTTTTCGAGCACATATCTACATGTACGATCTAAAGATGTCGTATATAGCTTCTTGCGAACCGAACTCAGGTGACCGGCGGTTGTTCGTGTTCCCGTAGGTCTCACCGACGTGTCTGGTAGGGATGGCCTCTTCCCCAGGCGGGGCGATGGAGGCTTCATCCCTCCGGGGGCAACGGTGGGCAGACATCGCCGACGAGGTAGAAGAGGAGGACGCGGTGGCGGCTGAATTGGCGGCGTGATGTGCGCTTCCGGACTCACCTACCTTCGGTGACTTCTCCTGGCGGTGGCTCGCCGAGTGCAGCCTCGGACAGCCAGTCCGCGGCGCAGGTCCGTGCTCTTGGCGCGACGGCCGCCGTCGACGCTGTCGGAATCTTGGGGCC